>OY992885.1:53642861-53799606 GCA_963921405.1 Cepaea hortensis | reverse complement strand
CCCTCCCCCCCCCCCCCCCCCACCTCCTCAGTCCCCTCCTCCACTCTCCCCTCTTCCTCATCCCCGTCCCCCACCACCCTCTCCCACCTCCTTCTCCCACCTCTCCTCCCTAACCCTCCTCCTCCCTCTTCCTCTTCCTCTTCCTCCCTCTTCCTCCTCCCTCTACCTCCTCACTTCTCCTCCTCTCTCCTCCTCCCTTTTCCTTTCTCCTACTCCTCCCTCTACCTCCTCCCTCCTCCTCCGTCCTCCACATCCCTCCTCTCCCTCTTCCTCCTCCTCCCTCCTAATCATTCCTCCTCCTCCTCCTTCCCCCTCCTTCTCCTCCCTCCTCCTTCTCCCTCCTCCTTCTACCTCTTCCTCTCTCCACCTCCTCTCTCCTCCTCATCCTCCTCCCTCTCCCTCCTCCTGCGTTCTCATCCTCCCTCCTCCTCCTCCTTCTTCCTCCTCCCTCCTCCTCCCCCTCCCTCCTCCTCTCTCCTCCTCTTCCTCCTCCCTCTTCCTCCTCCCTATCCCTCCTCCCTCTTCCTCCTCCCTCTTCCTCCCTCTCCCTCCTCTTCCTCCTCCCTCTACCTCCTCCCTCTACCTCCTCCCTCCACCCTCCTCCTCTTCCTCCTCCCTCTCCCTCCTCCCTCTTCCTTCCTCCTTCTCCTCCCTCTACCTCCTCCTCCCCCTACCTCTTTCCTCCTCCCTCCTCCTCCTCCCTCCTATTCCTCCCTACTCCTCCTGTCTCCGCCCTCCTCCTCCCTCCTCCATCTCCCTCTTCCTCCTCCCTCCTCCATTTACCCAAGACAGACAGACAGATAGTCGGTAACGGGAACGGGAACTTATATGACTACTTATATGAATTAAATGAGATGCTCCCCACCAGGGTCTGGGCGAAGCCGGGCAGGGTCAGCTAGTATATATATATATATATATATATATATATATATATATATATATATATATATATATATATATATATATATATATATATATATATATATATTATAAAACATAATGTATGTGTGTGTGTGGGTGTGTGGTTTGGGATGTAGTGGATGCGTTCGATAACGGTACATCCTATTGAGATGAAATTTTCTACACGTCTTCCTTTCATTCCAGTGCAACCAACTGTAATAGTTTCTTAGGGTGCAATCATCTATTTACTTACTAAAATTTCATTTTATAATTACATGACTTAACATAAGACAAATTATATAAAGAGACATAACTTTTAGTAGCATTGCTATATCTTAGGTTAAGTCCCCTGGCTTTATATAGATAGATAGATAGATAGATAAATAGATAGATAGATAGATAGATAGATAGATAGATAGATAGATAGATAGATAGATAGATACATACATACATACATACATACATACATACATACATACATACATACATACATACATACATACATACATACATACATACATACATACATACATACATGCATACATACATACATACATACAAACAAACATACATACATACATAGACAGATCTGACCCGATAGATAGAGAGGGTGGGATAGACGGAGGGAGAGACGGCCGGACGGACGGGCGGGCAGGCAGGCAGATAGATAGATAGACAGATATACAGACAGACAGACAGACAGACAGACAGACAGCTGGGTCGTCAGACATACAGACAGAGAGACAGACAGACAGATAGTCAGGAACGGGAGCTTATATGACTACTTATATGAATTAAATGAGATGCCCCCCACCAGGGACTGGGTGAAGCCGGGCCGGGTCAGACAGACAGATAGACAGACAGACAGACAGACAGATAGTCAGGAACGGGAGCTTATATGACTACGTATATGATTTAAATGAGATGCTCCCCACCAGGAGCTGGGCGAAGCCGGGCCGGGTCAGACAGACAGACAGACAGACAGACAGACAGACAGACGGGAACGGGAACTTATATGACTAATTATATGAAGTAAATGAGATGCTCCCCACCAGGAGCTGGGTGAAGCCGGGCCGGGTCAGACAGACAGACAGAGAGACAGACAGACAGATAGATAGACAGACAGACAGACAAACAAGCAGACAGACAGACAGATAGATAGATAGATCCCCGCCAGAGCTTGGGCGAAGCCGGGCCGGGTCAACTCTGTATTTCATGTTTTTACATGGGACGCAGAGGTGTTTTCAAAGCACCAGGGCCAGGTTATATACTGGCAAAGACCTACTAACACGTCCTAGCCGTGCGTCCTGGGCAACAGGTCCCTTCGGGGTCCTGGCTAACGCAGTAGGATCGCTGATTGTTCAGAAGTCGGAGAGTATCTGCCTGCACGGCGAGGAACCACCAGTCTGCACACCTATAAGCCAGACATGGGACAACGGATACACACGCAAACCTCAGTCCGGTATGACATCACACTGATGTTGGACAACAGGATGTCTTCATCCGACATACAGGACTTCACGCTGGAGTTCACAGCCAGCGAACGCAAGCAAGCATGCATGTTTGTACATATTGGCACTATTAAGTTAATTACTTTCTGTGGGATTGTATCGTGCGTCAGAAATTTTCAAAGGGATTCTCTTTCGATGCCACCAAAGGAATTTTCATAGTTCCCAAATCCAAAGTAGAGTAGCGATCTCCGTTAAAAGCTTTGCTCTGTTATTATGAGTAAGGTGGTCAATGCGAGATCTCATCATCATCTTCCACTTCTGCCGTCAAGCGTCGTGGGGAGGAATAATTTGCGTTCCAGCGCCCGGTGATTGTACAATGTCTTTGATTTCGTCAATCCATTTTCTTCTTGGACGTCCTCGTGGTCTCGTCGCAGATGATCTTTGATGTAAGGCCAGTGATGGTAGTTGCTGATGTTGCATTCTAACGACATGGCCAAACCACTTGATCTTCTGTCTTTCAATAAATGTGGCGCAAGGTGTTGATCCCACAGTCTGTCTGATAGTAGCATTTCTTACTCGGTCTCGGATTGTTAAGTTGGCAGCTCTCCTCAGGCATCTCATTTCGCAGGTGTTGATTTTGCGCAGGTGTAATTTGGATAAAGTCCAGGTTTGAGATTGGTAGCATAGGGTTGGTGTGAATATGCTGTTTATTATCTGTCGTTTTGCGGACATGGGTATGTTTGGATGCTTCAGTAAGGGTGATAGTTGATATGTAAGTGCACTAACTTTTGACATCTGATTTCAATGTCTCTGTATAATCTGCCATTTTCTGTGATCATACTTCCAAGGCATTTGAGTTCTTTAACTTGTTTCAGAGGTGTGTTATTTATCTGTATACTTAGTGGGCCTGGCGATCTGCTAACTTGCATTACATCGGTTTTGGCTGTGTTTATACTCATATTGTATCTGCTGCAGGTTGAACTCAGATTAGTAATATAATTTCGTAGACTGCCCTCATCGCTGTAAAACAGGCATTGATCGTCTGCAAATAGAAGTTCATTTATTCCTTGTGGGTCAGTTGTTTCATCTGGAGTAAAGAGTTCTAAATTTTCTGAATCTGTTCTGTCGAGACTTGCTTCTTTGGAAATTCTGTCCATGTAGATATTGAATAGCAGGGGAGAGAGCACACATCCCTGTCTCACTCCTGTATTGACTGTGAACATATCTGATATACCTTCTTGTGTTCTTACAGCACTTTGGCTCTAGTGGTACATGACTATGATGTTTTCTAGCAGTTGCCCTTCTATCCCATAGTCTTCAAGAATGGTCCATAATTTGTATCTGTCTACTCTATCGAAAGCCTTTTCCTGATCCACAAACACAATATTCTGCTGGTCACTATATTCTATAGTTTTTTCACAAATTTGTCAAAATGTAAATAATGCATCAGTGCAACTTTTACCTTTCCGAAAACCGAATTGTGCTTTGCTTAACTGTTGTTCAACTATTGGTCTAGCTCTTTGTTCCAAATGTTTTGCATACATTTTCCCTATATACCTCAGAAGTGATATACCTCTGTATGTTTCGCACTCTCTCATATTGCCTTTCTTTTTCCATATTGGTACTATTATTGCCTGTTTGCCAATCATCTGGGACTTTTCTTTCTTCCCATGCTATGTTAAAAAGTCTTGTTAGCCATTTAACTCCTGTTTCCCCACAGGCCTGAATAGCTTCTGTGGTTATTCCATCTGGACCTGGTAATTTGTTTTTAGGATTTTTCTGTATTACTGCTTTGACTTCTGCAGGTATGAAATTTGGTTCTTGCTGTCCTTGGCATTTAGGCATGCGAGATCTGTTTGGTCGAAAACGTGACAATTCATGCTTTAGCTAGTTGTCAATGATATCTGTTAATCTCTCTGGAATCATCATGCTCAGTATTTTCCCAGGAATGGACAATAACATTATTACTCTATAATATTGGTACTTCGTCATGTAAGTCGTCTTTGGCAGCTTCATCAGATATCCTTCTTTCACACTAAGTTAATTATTTAGTACATTATTTCAGATCTCATCTGATCTCTCATCTCATCATGTTCCTCTTGTATCTTACGGAGTAGAGGTGAAGTATAAACAGTGAGAAAGCGCCCGCTTATGGGCTTCATGTATCGATATTCCCATGGTCTCTTGTTATTCCCTGCATCCATCGTTTGCGTGGTCGGCCTCTTCCTCTGCTTTCGTCTGGTCTGTACATCACTGTTTGTTATGGTGTATTGTTAGTTGGTAACATGCTTGCATGGCCAAACGATTTGACTTGCTGCCTTCTAATAAAATCTAGCGCAGCTATAATCCCCACTTAAGTCCAGATTTTTCCCACTATAGTCCTAACTTCTTCATTTCTGATCTTATCTCTTCTTGATACATTGAGTATTCTTCTCAGGAATCTCATTTCTGTTTTTGCGATTTTTCTTTTCTCTTTTTCTCTCATTGTCCAGGTTTTTCATTGGTAACATAGAGTTGGTTAGAAAAATTGTGTTGTAAAGTGGTTTCTTACTAGTTATTGATACATGTTTGTTCTTTAGTATTGGTACAATTTTTCCATGTTGGTTTGCCTTACTGCATCTATTTTCGATTTCGTCTTCTGATGTGCCGTTTGATGATATACTTTCTAGGTACTTGAAGCTCTTTACTTGTTTCAATGGGTGTTCGTTTAGGTGAATTATTGTTCTTATTTTTTCTTCTTTAGTTACAGTCATTACCTCTGTTTTACTTGTGCTAATTTTCATGTTATGTTCCCTACACATTTCGTTGAGACTATGCACGTGGTCTTGTAATTCAGCTTCTGATGTTGCTATTAGTACTTGGTCATCCGCAAACAGGAGTTCTCTAATGGCGTAATTTGCAGATGGTTGTTCTTCTATGTTCATGTCATTCGGTGTTCTTGCGGTCTCTGTTACGCTGGTTTATTTACATATGTTTTCTATATATGTTATGAACAAGAGAGGGGAAAGGACACAGCCTTGTCGTACTCCAGATCTTATGGTGAAGGGTTCTGAGCGTCCTCCAGTTGCTTTCACTATGCATTCACTGTTGTTGCATAAGCTTCTACACAGGTTTGTTAGATGTATACTCACTCTATATTGTTTAAGAATGTCTCACAACTTGTTTCTATCCACTCTATCAAATGCCATTTCCTGGTCTACAAATGCTAAGTAAAGTGTTTCATTGAATTCGATTGATTTTTCTATAAGTTGTCCAAGAGCAAAAATGGCATCTGTGCCATTATGTTAGATGAGCTGTTTATATTGGTGTTAATAGTATATGCTGTGGTGCCATCTTAACTCAGCAGCTTTAATAAACTTCTACAGCAGTGTAACAGCTTCTCTGATTTCTTATTTGAACACAATTGGTAATTCCGCACACCGTGTTTGAAACAGAGCTGCAGGAGATTTGGCAGCCTTTCGTTGGTTTTCAGACAGTGGTATGGGAGCCGGTCTTTCAAAAAGCAATGGCAAAGTACTGAACGTAAACTTGCCAAGGAATCACAAACAGCCAACAATAGATGGGGTTGACTGTAACATCATGTAAAGGGTATGCAACTAATTTAATTTTGCAAAATTTCTGCACATATGTTTTGACATTTCCATAGCTGGCGCAGTTCCTTTTACTATATACATATACAGGAGCCGATGAGGGTAGTGATTAGCACATCATGTCTCGAAATGGGTATACTAGCTCTATATTGTGTTAATAATGGGAACTCAGCAGTTAATGGGATCAATATCATGTTGACCAGTAGGCAAAGCGTTCTAGTCACGGCGCTACCGTGGCTTCCCTGACATGTAGATCAGTTATAATAATGTTTTATATAACATGTACTGTTCTTGTATTTAATGTTTATTAATATTTGTAATTTTAATCACCTTACCCTCACACAGATTTGATACATTAAGATAAGTAAGCATCAGAACTAGACAACTGATGACACATCATCATCAGGTACATGCAGTATTTTAAGTACAGAAATAGTTCGTAATGTATTACACGATGATACCGCATGTAGCATCTAGTTGACTGTCTATAATGATGACGGCGAAGACAAGTATTATTGGAAACAAGTTTATTCCGACTCTAATGGCAAAATTGAATGTGACACTATGTGACTGTAGTTCTGCACATTGTAGGTCAGTTGCCGTGATAGGTTAAACTCTAGCTGCGATCCAGTCCAGGTATTCAGAGACACGAGTGTACACACTTGGGTAGCTGCCTGCAGACATAGTGGAACATTTGCAGAAGTTTTAAAATAGACACAGTTAAACAATAAACAATTTCAGTTTATATCTAGTCATTCAGTATACATTATATAATGTCTGTTTATATCAAGACACTAATCACACATGAAACAATTCCAATCTGTCATTATATATTAAACAATTTCATATATCAAGTCATTCATTAGAACTTTTTAAAAAATCGATTTTTATATTTTCTGATAATCATATTGGTTTCACCTTTATCTTTGTCGTTTTAATCATAATCGTTATTATCACCATCATTATCTTTAGTATTACCAATATCATGTTCATCATCATCATCATCATCATCATCATCATCATCATCATCATCATCATCATCATCATCATCATCATCATCATCATCATCATCATCATCATCATCATCATCATCATCATCATGTTAGTCAGCCCCATAGATCGGTATTGAAGTTTCTAGATCGTGATACAGCTATGTTGTTATTGAATGTTCCCCGTGTTCTACACTGTAACCATTCCAAGACCAGACTACATATTTTATACTTTTATCAATAGTTAACAGCAAGAACTACACAACCGTAATAAGTTTTTTGTTAAAACATAAATATAATTAGAGGAACTGCGGTTTTTTTTTAATGGTTTATTTTCTCTTGGGCATCCGGGTGTGTTGAACTCAAAAGCACTATGTCGTCGGCAAAGTCCAGGTCATCTAGAATTTTGTCAACCCAATGGATACCCATATTTGTGTTGTTTGTGCATTTGCGCATGACCCAATCGATAGCTATTCCAAAAAGCATCGGTGATAAGACACAACCCTGTTTCACTCCTGTTTCGACTGAGAACCAGTCAGAGTTGCCTGTTTCTGTTCTTACGCAGCAACGTGTTTCTTTGTAGAAAGATTTTATGACGTTGGTATATTTGGTAGGAAAACCATAGATGTTAAGTAGATTCCAAAGTGAAGGACGGTGGACGGTGGAAGAACTGCGGTAAAGCTGTGAAAAAGTAAACAATATAAAATAACACAAAGAAATGCATCTTTACAGAACAGAATTACGAAACAATACAAGGACGTTGTGCGACTAGCCTTCATCAGTAAACAAATGCATGAACAAAACACAACATATAGTCACGGTATCCCGTCCTTATGCCTTAATGTAGTCACCGGAGGGTCTTCTCCATGACTATATGTTGTGTTTTATGTATGCATTTGTTTACTGATGAAGGCTAGTCGCACAACGTCCTTACATTGTTTCGTAATTCTATTATGAAAAGCTGCATTACTTTGTGTTATTTTATGTTGCTTTTGTTACAATGTACATAAGACAGTATGTTGAAGAAATACGTTTTTTCATGTAATTGAGTAGTGGAGTGATTTACTGGGTACAATATGTCTTTACAATCATGACTGGTATGCCACGATAAACAAGTAACTTACCACTGCAGTTGGAGACTCCCCAGGAAGTGATGCCAGCCAGGTACTGGAGGCTGCTTCCGCACATCATTGGGCCGCCACTGTCACCATTGCAGGCACTTGGGCGGGTTCCTGAAGCAGATAGAGGGTGGTTAATTGTAATTGTTTAGTTTAAACAATGTAATCAACTAGTAGAGTTTTATAAAACTGACATCGACTGAGATCTCAAACTGAGTCCAAATATCATATTTAACAATACCACGAGTTCTTTACGTGTTAATATTTTAGGTGCATATATGAAGTCCGCATGCCGGCCGGAACGGACATCATGGGTTCGAATCAACTTACAGGATGTGATATTTTTCAGTGGCCTGGACTCAATGTTGAACCAGCCTAAAATGGGCACCAATACATTTTCTGGGAAGTAAAGGCTTCCGGTGTGATATTGTTCATAACACCCAGTGATTGCCGATCGGGCTACAAATATGGGAGTAGCACCATAGACGCTTTCATCCTCATGACGTGAAAAGGAATAATGTATATGTGTATTACTTATATTTGCTAAATATACTAGTATACACACACACACACACACACACACACACACACACACACATGTATATGTATATAGTATATGTATATATATATATATGTATATAGTATATATATATATATATATAAATATATATATATATATATATATATATGCATACAAATACAATTAAGGGGGTTAAAGCAGAGCGGTATAGGAAAGAGCCCTGAAGCACTTTAAAAAATTAACTGTTTACATGTGTGATCATGTTAGCTTCTTCATCAATTCTATCTGCAATTTGACCTTCTCTTTATTGTCATCTGTTTGAGTCTCT
This sequence comes from Cepaea hortensis, assembly GCA_963921405.1. NCBI lineage: Eukaryota > Metazoa > Mollusca > Gastropoda > Stylommatophora > Helicidae > Cepaea > Cepaea hortensis. The sequence continues at coordinate 53,790,710 of OY992885.1, read as the reverse complement.
TTGTATACTTCTTCTATTTCAAGTGTTCGTTGGGAACAGTCACTTGATCAGTATCACACCGACCGCCTTTACTTCTGAAGACATTTCCTGGTACACATTTAGACTGGGAAGATCTGGAAGCTCAGATCGATTTTAAAAATCCGGTTAGGATTCAAACCCATAACTACCGGTATATGTAATGATAATTCTGGTTTCTTGTGTTTTTCTGTTGGTCTTGTAGTGGCTAATTATTTTATCTCATGTGAAGGAGAGTCATGAAATAAAGACATTAGAACTGAGCATTCTTTTAGAAATTGCTTATAGGACACACCGCGGACAACTCACGAGTTTGGAATGTTATGGTTCCGCAACAATTAATATAAGTGTGGCTGCTTATAAACCAGGGAATGACATTGTTTCTTGAACACCAAGGTTGAAACGGCTATCTACATGCGACGGCAAACTGGGTCTAAACATCTTTGTTGCCAAGAGTCAATGCTACCAAAAGGACATTCACACTTTTAAAACATATTGTCTAATGTTTAAGTGCGACCACTTCACCAGGGACCCACAGGGCCCACTTGACATCGGTAAGTTGACAACCTGGCCAGTCCACTACTGCCTGTCCTTCCCGTGTTAGAAAAAAAAGACAAATTGTGGAAATTATAAGTACAATAGCCTGAGCATAGCCTACGATGGGTAACGTTGTAATATTCTGTTATGATAATTTGGCGTGTCCAGCGTGTGCCGCGTGGTTACACACCCGCTTCACACGCCAGTAATCCGGGGTTTGTTTCCGGATCCGGTCAGGGATATGAACTACTGACGAGCTCAAACAAGAGCAAAACTCGAGTATAGTGCTTCCATATTGACGTGGATAGGCCTTAGGTTCATACCAGAATACGATCAGCGTTGCCAGTAGTGGGTTGTGCTCAATATTTAAATAAGTACAATAGTCCTCGCCTGATAAAACACTTTTCTAGTATGAGATTTGATTGATAATTAATTTTACTATTATAATTACAGTTTGGTAGTGTTAGCGACGTAGATAGCGATTTGCGTTGATATTGTCCCGGACGCGGGTTCGGAATATTGGCCACCTGTTCCTCCGTGCATATAGACCTACGAAATATGATGACGCCATCACAACAAAGACCCATAGTAGAAAACTGCTTCGTGACAAATTGTTAAGTATTCGTTATATTTACGAGACTGCTCCACGAGCACACATACCCGAACTTTCGTAGACACAGATGTGCTTGATGTTGATGTTCTGTCCTGGCCATCTGGCTGCACAGTCAGCGGTGGTGATCTTGGTAATCCTAGCCTCCAGCAGCTGTGCTGATGTAGCTCCTCCGCCGACGGTACGACCCCATCCTGTGATGACGCACTTGGTGTTGGCGAACGATGATCCCTTGGGAGCCAAAGTTGCGATCTGTGAAGGTAAGTTGCACATTTTAGTGTAATAAAAGTTGCATAAACAGATGACAAGAAATAAAGTCTCCATCGAGTCATCATAATTGACACCTGAGAAATCAGTCGCGTGTCATCTCCAGCAGTACATATAGTTGACGTATCATTATATATTTATAATCAAGAAATCTTCAAGAAAATGTGCATACTATTCGGGCGATTACTGCTCTTTTACATGGGTTAAGTAGGTAAGGAACCTACGTCTGGTCTAGCAAACCGGTAGGGAATTTACTTGATCCTAAAATTCTGCTCAAGACTTATGGAGACAATTGGAGGAAAGGTGCTAGTCATGGAGCTAGAACTCAAATTAACATTCCCCACGTCGATTAACGGCATAAGTGGAAGAAACAACAACAACAACACCAACTGCTCGTTTACTATCAATTTTCGCAAGTTGTCACTGGGTATTCAAGCTGATATATCCTCATTTGTGTCCAAAATATCATGATTGTATTATTTATACTATTTATATTATTTATATTATTATTATTTATATTATTTCTCCAATCAATGTGCAGTTTCGTTTGATTCAGGAACAATTTTCCCATTAGTTCTTCTCTTCGTCGGTGGTATTCTTTTTATCTCCCCAAAGCATTACAATTCCACTACCATTAAACGTTTTTCAGCTTGTTTCCATATTGTGTATATTTCCCATGGACTCAGCAATATAAAAAAATTAATAAATTAGTAGCATGTCTTTCACAGGACGTAGCAGCAACCCCAGCATTTTCGATGTTCGTGATTCCTGGGCAAATTTTACGTTCAGTAGTTTGCAATTGCTTTCTGAACGACTATACCTTTTTCGAAAAAACCAGCACCGCTGTGTTTCGAACCCGGGTATACGGGCTTACAGACCGTGTTCGCAAGCCCTTTGCCACGGAGCCCGGAGACTCAGCAATATAGTTTCTTTATAACATTTCAAGACTCATTGTATCGTTTCGTTTGAAAGATTTTAGTGGTGTTTATGTTTTCCATAATGATATCTTTCCTAAGATGGCATGCCTGCTCCAAAACAGCAGTTCTAATTCACCTGATTAAGAATTATTTCATTTGCTTGAATGTTACTTTTGTGGTATTATGTTCTTGATGGAGATGACTTAAATGTCTGTTTTCTTACAATTTAATTGCCGTTTCCGTGGCGAATAGTTTGCGGGCGCAGTTCGTAATCTCGCATACCCGAGTTCGAAACACAGCTTCGGGAGATTTGGCAGCAGACCGCTTTGCGTTGGTGTTTTACGAAATGGTATGGGTATCGGTCGTTCAGAAAGCAATGGCAAACTGCTGAACGTAAATTTCAGAAGAGATCACAACAGCTGACAGTACTGATGTTGACTGCGACGTCCTGTATAGGATATGTAACTAACGTTGTTACAATGTAATTATTATACAATTATATATATATATATATATATATATATATATATATATATATATATATATATATATATATATATATATATATGACACCATTTTATAGTACGAACCTGCACGTTAGAGTTGAGAGTCAAAGCTGTCGAGAGGGTAATGATGCCGATGTCGTTGGGAATACCCGCACCGTTGCCGTTGTAGCTTGCGTGGATGACGAACGAGGCGACACCAACGGTCTGCTCGTAGGCATTGGCAGTATTCAAGTTCAAGGCTCCAACTTTGATACGCAGTCTGGAGGCAGACTGGCCTTGCAGACAGTGGGCAGCGGTCAAGATCTGCAGGTAGAACATTGGATATCATAATCATCATCATAACTAAGGAATTATGGTGCGGTGTTGTGGTTGTACTGAAGAATGATGTAAACACTATTGGCCGATAGAAAGAACAGTGAATATATCTTGAAGAAAGTTAATCCACAAAGAAAACTAGTTTCTCGCATCGGAGGAAAGACAGTCCATATTATTTTTATATATTATTCGTAGATGGAGATGAACAATGGGAAAGTTGAACAATTCAATCAGTTTGGCAGCAAAAACAACTATTCCAATATTAAAGAAAGTGGGTCGTAAGAAATGGATGACTAAAGAAAGTTTACAACTAATGGAAACAAGAAGACACAACAAAAATAATCCTGCCAAAATTGAAGAAAATCACAGAAAAGTCAGAACATTACGTAAGGAGTGAACAACAACACAACAGTAAAAATTCCAAAATAATGCGTAAAAGAATCCAGTAGCTTACTAATAAAAGAATACCTACATCGACTGGCTGCCTCAAAACAAAAGATGGAAAAATCATAATAGAAAAACATGAGATTTTACACACATGGTCAGATTATTAACACCACCTGTGACTTTCCGCAGATCTCGGTCTTTGGTTTTCTGCATCAGTTCTGCTGATGATAGTCCTTCATGCCACCGGCTCAATCCACCCAGCATCATCTCTCTAGGTCTGCCTCTGCCTCTCTATTTCCCTCAATCTTTGCAGTTGTTACGATGTTCTTCAATGCCTCTCTTCTCATCAAATGAAAAAAGCTGTTTGTCTCCTTCGTATTGTTTATATAATACTCTAGTTTCATTAGCCTCTTTCAGGCAGTCCTTGTTAATTACTTTGGCAGTCCAAGGAACTCTCAAACTGCTTGTTCGTAATTCGTTTAAAAGTATTATCACCAAATAGAAGTGCCGAGGGTACTCGAATGAGAAACCGTTGGATTATAATTGTGAAGAACTATTCATATATACTTACTGTTCGCTGATATTGTTCTCCTTTAAAAAAGTCAAGACATTAAAACCGGTTCATGAAGATGTGAACAAACACAAATAGAAGTTAACATTTTGAGAAGGAAAAACAAAACAAATAGCACTATCACATTCTACAAGATCTAAAAGTACTAGGGCGAGTCAACAAGTAAGCCACACAGTTCTGTGGGATGGCAGGTAAATGTACTTGGTGTATTCTACAGGTGTCATTAGGTGACAGCAACATCAAACTTTATATTTCCGTTCGTCAGGTGGCACTAGGTGTCTCATGCGCATGCGCAGCACATAAACAAAATGGCGACTGGACTTATGAAGTGTACAACCAAAGAGCAACGTGCTGTTGTGCGTGTTTTGTGGGCAAAGGACTGCCTGCAAAGGACATTCATAAGAAAATTCTTTCTGTTTATACTGACAAATGTTTGTCCCGTAAAGTGGTGTATAGCTGGGTAGAAAAATTTCTCAAGGACTCTCTAAAATTGTTGATGAAATAAGACTTGTTCATCCTGCTGAGATTGCAACAGAAGCATCCGTCCAGCAAGTGGAGGAGATGATTAAAAGTGACATGCGAGTAACGAATAGACTCTGTAGCAACTGCAATAGGGTGCTCACACGGTTCAATATACAGCATAATGCATGATCGATTAAAATTTAAGAAAGTGTGCTCAAGGTGGGTACCAGACAATTGAAGGAGGAACACAACATGAACCGATTTGGCCTGTCCTTGCATCATCTCTGTCGATACGAAGATGAATGAGAAGACACTCTGAACAGGATTGTTACTGGGGACGAATCATGGGTGCATCACTACCAGCCTGAAACTGCTTCAATGCAATGGAAACATCCTTCTTCACCTTGTGTCCAAAAATTCAAGGTTACACCATCATCAGGGAAGGATGTGCTGACAGTGTTCTGAGATTGTCAAGGAGAGCTTTTAACCAATTTCAATAAGAAATGTGACAATGTGAATTCTGAATTGTACTGTGAAGTTCTATCGATGCTTCATGATGCAATTCGAAGAAAACGTCAAGGACTGCTGACTAGAGGAGTGTAGCTTCTTTATGACAATGCCAGACCACATACGGCTCGATTAACTCAGGAGAAAATTAACAAACTAAGGTGGGAAGTTCTGGAACATCCACCTTAGAGCCCCGATTTAGCCCCTATCGATTTCCACCTTTTTTGGTCCACTGAAAATCCACCTTGGTGGGAGACATTTCGCGAATAATACCGAAGGTGAATGTGAAATGAAAACGTGGTTTAGAAAACAGAGCACGAGGTCTATGCTGCCTGTTTGGGAGGAGTGATAAAACGATGGGTTATCCAGTTGGTGGAAATTATGTTGAGAAATAAAGGGATAATCTACGTATAAAAATAAACTGGTTTGAGGTTGTTATCATATATATAGTTAGTTTTCTACAGCCATTTGTGACTTACTAATTGACTTTCCCTCGTTGTCAAAAACTAGCGCATGAACAGCTTCCTATCGCAAAAGTGAATACACTGTTATCACAGCAAACGTCACCGTATCTGAGAAAGACAGGGATGGAAAGTACATGATTCTAGAAGACGAGAAACACGACGATGGACTCAGTGCAATAAAAATACCAAGGGCATGAACAAGCATAAGGCAGGGGAACGGGCTATTAATAGAGAGTTTTCCGGCTAATTTTTATCAAAATATACACGCTTCGTAATTAAAATTAACGTTCATGCAGCATACTTGTTGACTTGCTCCCAGGTCTTACCTTAGTCCTGGAGATGATCGATCCACCACAGCTGTGGTACCATCCTCCAGTGCTTTGAACCTGGAGGGAGGCCTGGTGAGGGTGGGCGAAAAGAGGAGCTGGGGAGCCATTTACGATACGCTTCTCAGGTCCTGGGGCTGCCACGGCCAATGCTGGGGAAAAACAGGTAATAAAGGAAAGCATAAATTAATATTATCATACTATTAATAGACAGTGGTAAACATAAGTGTATGTTTTGTTTGTTCGATTGTGAACTTACAAGTACTCTTGGTAATTGTTCACATGGATGAGTTACACAGTGTTAATAATAAAAATGACACTTTTGCAAATCATAATCAAAAGTACTTTACATCAAAGAAGCCCGTAAAGTTAACAAGCATTTGGAAAGTCGAAATGAGGTTCTATACTGACACCTTGCCAAGTGAATGCAAGAATCTCCAAGGCCAGCGCGGCTTTTGGCAGACTGTGCAAGAGTGTATGGGACAGAAATGGAATAAGCCTGCAAGCAAAGCTGACAGTCTATAAAGCAGTTGTATTATCCACACTGCTATATGCTTGTGAAACAAGGAAGCTTTTGAAGATAAATGGCAAGGCAAGATCCCTGACACTGAAGTTCTAGAAAGAGCGTCCATGCCCAGTATCCACACTCTACTAATGAAGAATCAGATTCGCTGGGCTGGTCACTTAACTCGTATGCCAGATCACAGTTTCCCTAAACGCATTTTTTTTCGGCGAGCTGCGTTGTGGTAAACACCCCCAAGGCGGCAAGAGGAAACGCTTTAAAGACACTCTGAAAATCTCACTGAAAGCTTTTGGAATTCATCTTGACACCTGAGAGACCGCTGCTAAAGGCCGTAATTCGTGGCGTGCATCATTACATAAGGGTGCAGTCACTTGTGAAGCAACCAGGACTGCAAGATCTGTGAAGAAAAGGCTGGACAGAAAAACCACCGCAGGAGATCCTCTTCTTGGAATGTCAAGCATTCTTTGCCCACATTGTCAGAGAACATTTCGAGTCAAAATAGGCCTTATCAGCCATCTTAGAACGCACGGCTACATACTTTCAACCCCACTGGATTAAATGAATGGTCATCATCATTCTTGATGGACAAACAACATATCGTAGTAGAGGCCTACTCCGATATCCTTTACCCACCTGTAATTCACCAAAACAAAAGATGTCCTTTGGTATTCTACCGTCATCCATCCTCCTAATGTGTCTTATTCATCTAAGTCTCCGAAGGCTGAGCATGGAACAAACGGTTACACAACATGATATTTCCAATACTACAGTACTTGTGATTTTGCTACTTAATACCACATGTGAGTAGAATAGTAAAGAGGGAAAAACAAAAAGACTGGGAAGAGTATGGAGAAACCCTAAATAAAAACTACAAGGAGGCAACCAGAAACTTCTACAAAAAGATAAGTGCAATGCGAACCAGAGGAGAACCCTTTGACCCAACTGAAATAATTAACAGCGAAAATGGAGAACCAATAAGTGAACAAAAACAGATCCTAATAAGATGGAAGCAGTATTTCGAACAACTTCTCAACATCCCATCAGATGTCACAGTAATTCAAGAGGCCTACACAGATGTCACCGAGGAACTAGAACCAGACATTCTAAAAGAAGAAATTATAGAAGCCATCAGATTAGCCCCATTAAACAAATCACCAGGACAGGATGAAATAACAAATGAACTAAAGCAGCAAGGGAAGTAGGAACAGCTTGGCTACATAGAATATTCAACCATGTTTGGGTAAAACAACAGACACCACGAGACTGGGGAAACGCCATAATTATCCCAATTTGGAAAAACAAAGGCAGCAAAAGAGATTGCACACAATACAGAGGCATTTCACTGTTGAGTCATACTGGGAAAATATTTTGCAAAATTCTTGAAAAAAGATTACGAACTACTTTAGAACCCCAGCTAAGCGAAACGCAGCTTGGATTTAGGAAAAACAAAGGATGCACAGACGCCATTTTTGCTCTTAGACAACTTATAGAAAAATCAATTGAATTCAATGAAACACTCTACTTAGCCTCTCTCGACCAAGAAAAGGCATTTGATAGGGTAGATAGAAACAAGCTGTGGGAAATCCTTAAACAATATGGAGTGAGTACACATCTAACAAACCTATGTAGAAGTTTATACAACAACAGTGAATGCATAATAAGAGCAACTGGAGAACACTCAGAACCCTTCACCATAAGATCTGGAGTACGACAAGGTTGTGTCCTGTCCCCTCTCTTGTTCATAACATATATAGACAACATATGTAAAGAAACCAGCCAAGCAGAGACAGCAAGAATACCACATGACGAGAACACAGAAGAAGAACCATCTGCAAATCTAACCATTAGAGAACTCTTGTTTACGGACTACCAAGCACTAATAGCAAAATCAGAAGCTGAATTACAAGACCACATGAATAGTCTAAACGAAATGTGCAGGGAACATAACATGAAAATTAGCACAAGCAAAACAGAGGTAATGACCATAACTAAAGAAGAACAAACAGCAACAATTTACCTAAACGAACATCCCTTGAAACAAGTAAAGAGCTTCAAGTACCTAGGAAGTATAATATCATCAAATGGCAGATCAGAAGACGAGATCAAAAATAGGTGCAATAAGGCAAATCAACTCATTGGACAAATGGCACCAATACTAAAGAACAAACATGTATCAATAACTACTAAGAAGGCACTTTACAACACAATCTTCCTACCAACTCTGTGCTACCAATGCCAAACCTGGACAATGACAGAAAAAGAGAAAAGAAAAATCACAACAACAGAAATGAGGTTTCTGAGAAGAATACTCAACGTATCAAGAAGAGATAAGATCAGAAATGAAGAAATCAGGACTAAAGTAGGGGTTAAAGCTGCTCTAGATTTTATTAGAAAGCAGCAAGTCAAATGGTTTGGCCATGCAAGTAGGCTACCAGCCAACAGCATGCCACAACAAGCAATGATGTACAGACCAGATGGAAACAGAGGAAGAGGCCGACCACGTAAACGTTGGATGGAGGGAATAACATAATCCATGGGAATGTCGATATACGAAGCCCATAACCGGGCACTCTCACGAAGTTTATACTTCACCTCGACACCGCAAGGCACAAGAGGAACATGATGTGATGAGATGATGAGATGAATACCAAGTATTCTTTACAGATATAGCATGAGAAAGCTGCTTAAACGTTTATCTTTGTGTAAGTAAGTTGACTCGGCTTCACTGCCATAAAGAAGTGTACTAAGGACACTTGATATTGAAGACATGATCACACTGTGATTCGGGGTAGACTTGATTTCCCAGGACTTGAATTCTGCGCAGAACAATTCTGGCAAATACTTTCCCAACGATTTATAGGAGTGAGATAGTTGTTACAGTCACGTCGATCCCCGTTGTTCTTGTACAGGATTATGGATTTTTGAATCGTTGAAATCCTGTGGACTTGCCCTTCTCGCCAACATAGCTCTAGTATCTGGTGGATCTTTATAGTGAGTGTGTCTTGCCCACTCCTGATAAACTCTATTGGAATTTCATACTAACCTGAAAACTTGCCAGATGTAAGTTCATTATTAGCACACTGAACTTGTGTTATGGTGGTAAGTGTGTCCAGGTGGCCAAGAGTATGCAGGGCCTCTATGGCATTAAGGGCATCATCCGCTAGTTTGGCATCACTTGAGTAATGCTGTAAATAGTGCTCTACCCATCTATTCATCTGTTGTTTCTTATCAGTTATGATTTCTCCAGTCAGGGTTTTCAGTGGTGCATTTCTTTTAATTATTGGACTACATGCCTTCTTTATCCCTTCATACATGCTTCTGTTGTTTCCCTTATCACTTGCATTTTGAGTGCACTCGAATAACCTGATCAAAAAGTAGATTTCACACTGTCTGGCAGCCATGTGCACATCCTCCCTAGCTTGTTTCAGCACAATGAGAGTGTTTTACATTGTTCTTTCCTTGTTTCCTAAGAGATCTACCTTATTTTTATCAATCAAGGACTGCAGTGTCTGTTTGCTGCAAACAAGTACTGCCGCGTATGATCCACAGTTCCATAGACACTGCCGCTGTTTTATAAACAGTTTCCTTAAGTATGTCCCACTTTTCACTTGCCGCGAAATTTTCTAATGTATCAGTGAGAGCGTTTACAAGTTTCTGTTGGAACTCAAACAACTTATCAGGATCTTTGGTGTTGATACTATTAATCCTGGTTAAAGATTTATGTTAAGCCGTGTAGATTCTCTTTCTTCGTCTTCTAACCCTCACAGAAAGCAAATAATGACCAGTATCAGAATCAGCACCGTGGTAACTCCGAGTTAATGATGTTTGATTTAAATGCTGTCTCCGTGTGATGATGAAGTCCAGCTGATACCAATGTCCGGATCTTGGGTGTTTCCATGTGACCTTATGCTGCTCTTGTATTTTAAAAATGGAGTTTGTATCACATAGGTCGTTTCTGGTACAATGCTCCAGCAGCCTTTGCTCATTTTCATTCATGCAACCTATGTTGGATTTTCCAAGATACACTGGCCACGAACTCGAGTCCTTTCTCATACGAGTATTAAAATCACCAAGCATATACATGTAGTCAGATTTTGGTACTGCTTTGATCACAGAGTATAACTCCTCATAGAAGAATCCTCATCATAAGAGGAAGTGAGTGTCGGTGCATATGCAGTTATAATGGTCGCAGAACCACTAGAGGTTGACAAGCGCAGGGATAATAGTCATTCATTACCTCTAGCTGGAATTAAAATCATTCCGTGTAGTGAATCGTTCCCTGCAAAGCCCACTCCATGTTGTCTTTTTTACTTCTTGACCCTATACCCTTCCAAAAAAGGTGTAATATTTTCCATGAGCGACCCTTCCACATCGAGGCGAGTCTCCTACAGGCCAATAATATCAATGTTAAGACTACTGAGTTCAGCATCAATCTCTTTTTTCTTACATCGTTAATATTCATCAATTTAGTGCAAAATCCCTGACACATGATTCTTATGTTCCAAGTTGAAAGCCGTAGCTTGAGGTTTCTGTACTTCAGTTTAGTGCCTGGTGACTGGTTTTACAGCCTGCGAATCAGATTTTGTCCTAGCCCCAAGCACCCATTGAAGCATTCAGGCTGAGGCGGATCAGCACTCAACTGGCTGGGGAATGCCAGATTGAGACAGGCGGTAGATGATCAGTGACACCTGTATGCGTCTCCCACCGTCAGAGGCAACCCGTGGCGCACCTGTCTTCGCCAATTAACAAGCACTTATAACCCGTAACTGCTATTTCTCGCTTTGATTCCGAGATCTGTTAAGACCAGGGATGGGGTTATACCTCCCCAGGGCACAAACCCGGGGCTGAATTGTAAAGGCGATGAGTTGCCCATGCTGCATGATCCCCCCTCTCTCACTCTCTCTCTCTCTCTCTCTCTCTCTCTCTCTCTCTCTCTCTCTCTCTCTCTCTCTCTCTCTCTCTCTCTCTCGACCTGACTAGTTTACCCCAGAGAAAAATTAACACCAATATATCTACAACAAGACAAGCTGCAGAAGCTGCCGGATCAATAAAGCAATGTGCTAACTGTCCTCTAACGGAGATTCGAACCCAGATCAGTTGCCGACCTAGGCCAGCTGGCAAGGTACTTGAAGATACAATGGTGGTGAGAAATGTCTGCCTACTACACATTACCCATAGAGCAACCTGTTTATTATAACGTATATGTTATAATGACAATATGACGAGGAATAGGTACACATTTACAGTTAGTGAACACGTACCGACAAGGCTCAGAAACACGATGATCTTCATGGCAGCAATGATTGTGTTGTCCGCTGGCTGTCTTTCTTTGACAACTGGAGTCTGGATGTTCCTATGTCATACGTCAGCATTTAAATACTTTTCTCTGAGTAATTACACAAAGCCCACTCATCGACACTTGGCTCCCTTAAGCATTGAAACAAAAGCCACTTCAAATATAAATGGTCACGAACACATCGTAAATCATAACTATCAGGCTGTAAACTGTACATCGACTGAGGAACCCGGGTTGTGTGAAAGCATCCATGCTAACTTGTTTATTGTCTTAATTATGTACTTGCTTATATTTCTTGATAAGCAAAATCAATAAAGTTGATGATTTTGTGGTTTTATTTCCCAAAATAAAAGTAAAGGCTCTCGTGATTATTTTACTGTTTAGCACCGTATCTTTCTCGCTAGTCGTGACCATTGTAATCAACCACTTAAACAATCTTTATTTATTGGCCAGTTACCGGAACAAAATCGCTTTATTTACAAGAATACAACAAGTCTGATGTCTTGTTGAAGGAAACAGTAAAATAAAGGATCCTTTTCCAGGCACCGAGATGTACTGACATGTAGTTTTAACCCCTTAATTTTTTAGATTAATCCTCACTAGATGGGCGATGTGGTCAGTATCACAGTGACCGCCTTTACTTCCCACTAAATTTTCTGAAATTCAGTTTAGGCTGCGGCGATCTGAGAGCTCAGGCCAATAAAGAAAACATTTTCACCTCGATGGGGATTCGTTCTCAAGACTACCAAGCAGACAGGCAAGCGTTTTATTAAAATCTTGGCCAGGCCAGAAATTTGGGCATCTAGATCTACAATTGAAAATACTTGCAAGTAAAACTAAAGAGATATAATTAATAGGTTGCTAAATAACATCACACAGAAACATGCGGGAATAAAAGAATTCATAATGATCTCAGGTAAATATAGTTATTGAGACTGGTGTGATAGGATCAGGAGATATGAGCAAACGGAAATAAAATGATTATCGTATGTTTCAGAAATTCAAAATAGTATCGTCTTGTTGTGAATGTGAATAATGTAAACATACAAACATGTTCGTTTGTGTCTAGTTCAGTTGAAAAGATGCATTACGCTGCATCATTATATATTCCAGTATTCTCAGTAGTATGCATCTGATGAGATGCAGAAAAATGTGACAGGCAATAACTTGTGCAACATAATGTTTCTGTCTTCATTAGTCAGATATCGAATGATTGGTTCTTGAAAAGATAACAGAATGTGTGCTAAAATTGCATAACATTTTCCAGTAAATCATTGTGTGTTTGTGTGATGTCTTATGCGCTTCATGATTATTGTTAATTTACTTGTGTTTGTAATTATCTATGTATTCTAATTCATATATAATTGTTATACAGCCTTACATAATCTTGGAGAGACGAGCTACCGCAGTGGCTATCACGCATGCTTGCCGACACTGAAGTGATGTGTGCGAATCCCCTTCGAGGGTGACTTCCAGTGAACACTTTACCTAGCTCCACGAAGCATAAATTGGTACCAGTACATTTCTTGGGACGTCAACGGGGCCGAAATGATACTGACAACATCACACATCGAGTGCCGAGCGGTCTAAACACATCAGTCTTGCAGCACATGTCCTGATTGCCTACTTACCTGGTAGTCATGTGTTCCAATTCGCAATGAGGAGCATTTAAAAAAATGTAATCGAATCCTGCCGGTCTCTCTGGTCTAGGGATTGCACGACTTTCTCCGTAATCCCGTATACTCTCGTAACGTGAAGTGACGTTTGCGAGAATGGGTAGCGGTTCTCTCCGCGTCGGTAACTTACGGGGTATGTGAGCCGGACGCTCAGAAAGCAACGGCAAACTACTGACCATAATCTTGACAAGAAATCAACAATCTGCTGAAAGATGCTGATGTTGACAGCGATGTCCTGTAAAGGATATGTGAAATAAAAAAATCGAATCCTAGGCTCGTCTCATCCTAAAATGGGTATAAGGACGTAAAGGCGGTCAGTGTCCTACTGACCACATCAGCCACCGAGTGTCTACTGCTATATGCCAATATGGGTCTAACACCACATGCCCAATACACCCCAAGACGTGTAGAAGTGCCCTTTGTAATCCTTGTTTTGCTATATGCGTCATGACTTAATGAAGAGTCATTCATCATTGTACTACACACCGCTTGTAACGGCTACCACTACCTATTTGTGCCGTGAATGGTTTGTTGCCATCTAATAGCATACACGTATTGGGTAATTTCATTGCGTAGGAACATGTTGTGACAATCGGAAAGTTTTAACAGGAAGACAGCGTGAGAAGGTTCTTGACAGACTTGTGTCATGGCACGGAAAGGAATCAACACACGAACTGATCCATGACATCAGAGATCATAATTTGTGGAGAGGCATGATCGCCCACACCAGCCGGCACAGCACTGGATGGATGACTCGTAGGTAATTACGTGATTCACAGTTCGGCAGATTGGGTATTATAAAGCATGTATTTGTGGCACACAAACAGCCAGCTCCGTTGGACACTTGTGCCGCGTGGTCTAGTGGTTACACACCCCCTTCACACGCCAGTGATCCAGGGTTTGTTTCCGGGTCGTGTCGCGGATATGCACTACTGACATGCTCAAACGAGAGCGAAACTTGAGTCTAGTGCTTCCACATTGACGTTGATAGACCTTAGGTTCTTCCTAATTTGTTAATTTACATTCCAAAATTCACTGCCATACAGCAAAACAGGTTCGACATAGGACTTCGGCACTCTCTTTTTTACATTCAATGATAGTGACATATTGCATAAGATACTCTTCATTTTCTGAAATGTCACCTGACTGCTAGACACAGTATATGATAATGGAGATTTAACTCCGGACAGATGTATACCTAAGATTTAACTCCTGACAGATGTATACCTATGGTTATTAGAATCATCATCACGCGTTTTGTCGGGTGGCGTGAGTGATCATACTTGTCTACAAATTGCGATCTCCGATGGCATGGATCAATTCATGCGTTGAATCCCATCCGTGCCATGGCAAAAGACTCAAATATTTTCTCACGCTGTCTTACTCTATCTCTCTTTCCCATAATATTTTCGGTTGTCACAACATGTTCCAGAATTGTCTTCTCATCATGTGGCCAATAACTGTTTACAATAAGTTGTCTTTGCGACATAGCCTTATTAAAAATGCCCAGATTGCTTATTTTTCTGTCAAATGAATTTTAATAATTTTTCTATAAAACCACATCTCCAAGGTTTCCAGGTATTTTTTCGCCTGTTTACTTATTGTCCAGGATTTGCAGCCGTATAGTAAAATGGCTTCTATGTAACATTCAATAACTCTTTTTGTGACTTCCAAGACACAGACCTATTGCACAAAATGTTTATCATTTGACATAATGCAGTGTCGCATGTCCTATTCTGTTCTTTATTTCTGTGATGCGTCTTCCATCTGATATTATCAATGGACATAGATATCTGAATTTCTGCACTTGCTCAAAAATAATGTCATCATTTAAGTTAATTTCACATTTAGGAACAATCTTTTTTTTTTAAAATATCACCATGACTTCTGTCTTTCTATTATTGGAGCTACGATCAGTTTTTTACTACTTTCCACACACACACACACACACACAAACACACACACACACGCACGCACGCACGCACACACACACACACACGCACACACACACACACACGCACACACACACACACACACATATATATATATATATATATATATATATATATATATATATGTGTGTGTGTGTGTGTATGTGTGTGTTTCTATGTGTGTCTAATTCCCATTCAGATGGCATGGCCGATGGGCCTTATAAGGTAAAGCTGTTCGCTCGCTGACGGCAGAATAATTGGTAAATAACAATGCCTTATCTTTCCATCATTATCTAGCATTCTTCGTTTCATAACATAGAAAGAAACACTCCATGGAGGACCACACATTGGAGCAAGCAGGGACCAGAATAATAACATTCATTCATTCATTAATTCATTCATTCATTCATTCATACATCCATTTATTCATTCATTCAGTAGCATATCCTTTGCAGAACCTCATTCTCATAACAGCCGACCGGAAAACTTCTATGTCATATACATATGTAAGGGAGTCGCCGTGGCGAACTGGTCAAGCCGTCAGACTCGGGCTCTGAAGGTTGTGGATTCTATTCCGGACTGCGATCTTCGGTTCAGGAGTGAATGTTTTCGGAGACTCCTGGGAGTCGTCGCTGGAGCTACAGAGTTCGTCCTTTGTGCGAAACTTTCCGCGCTGCGGAAAGAGACTGGGCCATATGGGATAAAAACCCGATGCAATGAAGTCGACCTTGTCGACTTCTAAGCGACTTTTTTAAAAATACATATGCAAAATGTCCTGCGTCCGATACACCCATCTGGAAATCATCTGCCACATTCTGACACTATCTTCTCTTTGGCCTTCCTCTTCCTCTCTTCCCAGGCATATACCCTCCATTATTGTTCTCTTAAAACTTAAGACGTTTCAAGTGATCAACATATTTCAGTTTTCTTTGTTTTATAGTCTTAAGTAGCCAACCTTCTTCAATATTCAGATCTTGTCGTATGATACAATTGTAATGTTTTATATCCAAGATATTCTTAGAACCCGTCATTTATATTCAAAGCTAATTATGCGCTGTTCAGCTTGTTTTGTAAGTGTCCAGGTCTGACATGTGTATGTTGCAATGGGAAAGATGCATGCTCTTAAAAATCTATATTTGTAGGTCTATCTTTCTCACTCCACAATTTATTCAGTTTGTTTAGTTTTCGAAGAGCAATAGATATTCGTCTTTTAATTTCTGTCATTTTGTCACCATTGTTGGTAATCAATTACCCAAGTATTCGAAATTTTACACCAACTCCAATTTGTCCTCATTAACATATCTGTCTTTCTCCATAGTAATTTTATGTGTATGCATTATCTTTGTTTTTGCTATGTTAAGATGTAAGTTGTGGTGTTCAATATTTCTTTGGATTGAGGTTAGTAGGTTTTCTATGCCATTCTGTGTTGTAGATAGCAATATAGTACCATCTGCATATCGAATCTCTCGTATGTCATGACCTATATATAGTATATATTTAGGGCATCATAAGTAAGGCAAGGAACTGTTCTTAGAAAAGGCAGCCACCGGCCCTAAACCGAGTACTAACCGGGGGAAGGCAAGCAGGGGACCTACCAGAGGCAAACAGAAATCAATAGCAGCCGGCACATTACCGGCAGCCAGCACAATCAGAATTGATAACCGATTCCACAGCCAGAGAGTCCCAACAGAATCCCAGAGATCGAGAAGATTCGACTAGAAATAACCCAAGACAAGCCTGGACAGTTATCCATCAAATCGCTGGTCGACGCGAAGATAAAGACAATGCTGGAAACCGCACTAGGACATAGAGCCGTGACTAAAGTATACAGAGAACAAGAAAAGATAGTCGCACACACCAACAAGACGGAAAAATTGGATGAAATCATTACAAAGATCAAAGAAGACACACAGAAACCCGTCAATATTTCTCTGACACATGAAACCAGCGTGGACATCGACATCTACAAACCAACCTGCGACATAGTGGTCAAAGCATCAACCCTTAATGGGACATATCTAAGATCATAAACGACCTCAGAAAAGAAAACAAGCATATACAGAATTGTTAATCGCTGCACCGTCTCTCTGAACGCGGGTTACATTTTTAGCAACATTTCTTGAGAAGCTCTGCTGGATGACAAAACAATACGTCATAACCACAAAAGGCCTTTTCATAGTTCCCAAATGCAATGTAGAGTCGCGATCTCCGTTAAATGCTTTGTTCGTTAAGTATGAGTAAGGTCGTTCGCTATCTCGTCAATGCAAGATCTGTTTAGTCGTTGAGTTAAGTTTAATTGAGTTAAGAACCGACATCACTGCACTCAGGACATTCCCATACGTGCTCCGTCCCCTCGTTTAACAGCCAGCGAAGAGTCATACTACTAATCGTTCCCACCGCTATCTGATTAAAAGTTTTCAAGGTCTTCCCTCTCAGTTTTAAGATTCTTCCAGAACCCCTGCCGATCCCCCGTAATCTCATTTTTTCCACATATGAGTACTCAATCTTTTCCTCCGTTTTCTCCATCTGGTCCCACAGGCGCACGACCACCTTACCCTTGTCCATAGGCAATCTATCACCAAGAGGTGCATTTCCTGCTAGTCTATCAGCCTGTTCGTTCCCCCGCACCCCCGCATGGCCAGGGCAAAATATCAGTACAATTCTCACAATCAGAGACTTCTGAAGCGACGATAGCAATTCCACACGAAACATTCCTTTCTTCACCTTACTAAGCATACTCTTTTAATCCGCAACGAATACAATATGTGTGGCAGTAGTCTCCTCCAGCCAACGGAATGCCGTTGTTACTGCCTCCACCTCCATTCTCATGCTGGAGATCATAGTCTCATTTGCCAGATTCTCCTTTTTCAAGACTCGTCCATTAACCTTTGCAATAGAACCCCAACCACTACGTCTGTTTCTCACCACTGACCCATCGGTGTAGATGACTATGTCGCCTTGATGTGTGTTACTGTGGATCAGCTGTTGCACTTCAAACTCAGTGCGACCCGCTGCCCATTCTCTGAACTCACGACCCAGTGTTATTATTACCTTGTGACAGTCCGTCATATCTTCCAAAACTTCAACCCACTCTTTTTCACGATATGGTCTCTAGATCACACACCTGACGTATATAAAGTTCCGCCTGTGCCATCCATGACCTGCCTCGTCTTAGTCTATGACCCTTGACTATATCCATGGCTGCATGCAGCGGGGTGCAGCAACTCTCAGGTACCATTTTGCCTGAAGGACCCTATGCCTATCCGTCATTGTTGGTAGCGCCAGAATATGCTTCATGCATTTAATTGGTGTGTCCTTTGTGCATCCCAGGATTACCCGCATGGCAGCATTTTGTATGCGCTCCAACCTTTTAAGCTGGCTCTTTGATACTGTCAGAGTCCCAAACCATACTCAATAACATAAATTATTAACTGCTGAAAGAGCCAGTAAAGCATTCTCTGATCTACCCCGGTTGCTGCCATAGCCCTCAATGCATTAAGTCCCATACCAGCCTTCACCACCAAAGCTTCCACATTATCCTTAAAAAACAAACATCTGTCAAAGGTGATACCAAAGTACTTCAATTTTCTTTCTCGACTAAGAGGACATCAATTCAACATAATCCCTGGGACATCTGCATTGACGATCCGGTTATAAAAGGAGTACCACAAAACCAATGCCGTGTCTGGGTTTATATCGGTCCCTGCGTCCCTGCACCAGTCTGCCACCCTATTTACTGCCACCTGTAAGTCTTTCGCCAAACTGGCCCTGTCTCTGTCCTGTCTGTACACCATAACGACTCCCATCAAAAAGCCCACGAAATGCTGGATTTCTTTTGCCTTCGAGGCTATCCTGAGAATGTTCTGTCTACAGATCTTCACCGCTGTCAGTCTATCAGTCGTGATCAGAAACTCTCATCCAGGTCGAAACCACGAAATAATAGACCTGTCCTCTCACTATCCTACCATCCCCACAATATTTCTGCCAAAAATATTCTCCTGAGACATCTATCCATTCTCCAGGCGGACCCGACCACTCTCGATGTCTTCTCAGAGACTCCCCTGGTGGCGTACAGGCGAGATCGTAACCTCAGGGATGTACTGGTCCATAGAAATCTACCCCAACCTCACAAGTCTCTTCCTGGCACAGTGGCTTGTCTTCGATCGCGTGCAAGACCTGCCCACATGTACTTCAAACCCGGAGTCTGGCATTCCCTATGACGACATTCCACATCCGTGAGGGTTTCTCATGCACGAGTCGCAACATTATCTATGAGATTACTTGCACATGTTGTGACATGAGATACATCGGGCAGATTGGTTTACGTCTTGCTGACATATTTAGACAACATCTTTCTGATATCAACAGTGGCGCCCAGAAACCAGTATCCATGCACTTCAACAGTCCTGACCACTGTGGCGTGGCTGACATACAGGTCACGGCGATCAAATCGTGCGCATCCCACGAACGGGATCGTCAAACATTGGAAAACCGTCTCATCTTCCAGTTGTGTACACTCTCACCTCACGGCCCCAATGTCCAAGTCAATTTTATTTAACTTCCAAACCCCACGTCTCCCACCCCTCCCCCAGTTGAATAGTCTACTAAAAAGGTAGTTGCATGTCCTTTGCGCAGTCTACCCCAGCATTATCTCTGCTGTTTGGGATTTCTTGGTATGTTTGCGTTTGGAGGTTTGCAATCGTTTTCCGAGCGACCGCTACTCATGCCCCTCTGTGAGGACGGCCGCAGTGAAATCTTCCGCAACTGTGTTTCGAGCGCACAACGAGAAATTGCCAATTGCGAAGTGCGTCGGTGAAAGCTTCGCCTATCCTAATTTTTTAACGTTTGCCCACAGGGGCGCCTCTCCCTCCCCCACCCCCTTCCCGCCGTGTTGTTTAGCCAATACCTGAGCTTCTGACGGTATTGACCTTTGACCCGTTGACCATACATCCCGTCCATACAATCCAATGATAATCGTCGAAGGTGTGTCAGTCGTCAGTCACTCCAAGCTAGGATACAGATTCAGATAAGTACCCTTCATATTGTCATGTAGTGTGTTTCATGTAGTTTTGTGTCGGTTTTTGTTTGTTTGTTATATGCTGCCATACGTGTTTTGCAGGGGTATGAGTAGGTATCCATTAAGTCTGGAGTGATCATTACCTGGCTTTGGGAGTGGGACAAGGTAACTATGCAGCCAATCGTGGGGTATTTCCGCCGTATTGATGCTTAGGTTGAAACAAAGCGCCATCTCCTCCAAGTCTTCATCATTTATGTTACTCATATGGGAGTACCTCACCCCATCCGGACCTGGCGCTGTGTCTTTAGCTCGCTTCAGTACCCGTCTAATATCCTCCCCCTTAATCTCAGTCCTCCTTCTGAGTGTTTGGTAGAAAACGTGACTGTTCAAGCTAGTTGTCAATAGCATGTTTAAATCTCTCCTTAATCATCATGCTCAATATTTTCCCAGGAATAGACAATAACTTTTTTTTAAAGTGTTGCATATCCCTTACAGGACGGTGCAGTCAACACATCAATTTTCAGCTGCTGCTGATGTACAGGGCAAGATTTTACGTTCAGTAGTTTGCCATTGCTTTCTGAGCGACCGGCTCTCATACCAACACGTTATAACACAACGCGACACTGTCTGCTGCAAAAATCGGTCGTGGCTGTGCTTCGAAGGCTTGGTAAGCGGCTCACAAACGGCGTTCGCATGCCTTTGGCCACGGAGACAATAACATTATTACTCTATAATATTGGCACTTCTGTGTGTCCGTCTTCTTTGGTCAGCTTCATCAGACATCCTTCTTTCACACCCTGCTCATTATTGTGTACATGTTTCAAATGAGCTGTTGATATTGGTTTTAATAGCATCTGCTGTAATACCACCTTCATCAGTAGCTTTAACAACCGACTACAGCAGTGTGACAGCTTCTCTGATGTCTTATTTGGATGCAATTCGTTATCACGCATATAGTGCTCGAAACACAGCTGCAGGCGATCTGGCAGTCTTGCGTTAGTTTTCATATAATGGTATGAGATCTGGAAAGCAATGGCAAACTACTGAACTATATACGTGTATAGGGGTGGAGGAGTGTAATGATTAGCGCAGCATGTGCCGAAATGGGTTTACTAGCTCCATATTCTGTGACTAATTGGAACTCCACTGTTGAATGGGTCAGTATCATATCGACCAACAGGCAAAGCGTTCTAGCCACAGCGCTACCGTGGCTTCCCTGCCATGCGGATCTGTTATAATAATGTTTGTTATAATATGTAGTGTCCTTTTATTAATGTTCATTAATATTTGTAACATTTCTCACCTTAACCTCACAGAGACTTGATGCATTAAGATAAGTAATCATCAGAAATAGACAACTGATGACACATCAACAGGCACATGCTGTATATTAAGTACATAAATACGAGGGCGAGTCAATAAGTAAGTCACACAGTTCTGTGGGATGGCAGGTAAATGTAGTTGGTGTTTTCTACAGGTGTCATTAGGTGACAGCCACATCGAACTTTATATTCATGTTCGTCAGGTTGCGCTAGGTTCTCATGCGCATGCGCAGCGCATAAACAAAATGGCGACTGTACTTACGGGGTGTACAACCAAAGCGCAACGTGATGATGTGCGTTTATTGTGGGCAAAAGGACTACCTGCAAAGGACATTCATAAGGAAATGCTTCCTGTTTATGCTGACTAACAGCCCGAATCAAAGCGTGCTTCAATGCAACGGAAACATCCTTCTTCGCCTTGTGTCCAAAAATTCAAGGTTACGCCATCAGCAGGGAAGGTTATGCTGACAGTGTTCTGGGATTGTCAAGGAGTACTTTTAACCAATTTCAAGAATAAAGGTGACAATGTGAATTCTGAATCGTACTGTGAAGTTCTGTCGATGTTTCATGATGCCATTCGAAGAAAACGTCCAGGACTGCTGACTAGAGGAGTGTTGCTTCTTCATGACAATTAGGCCTACAGACCACATACAGCCCGATTAACTCTGGAGAAAATTAACCAACTAAGGTGGGAAGTTCTGGAACATCCATCTTACAGCCCCGACTTAGCCCCTAGCGATTTCCACCTGTTTGGTCCACTGAAAATCCACCTTGGCGGGAGACATTTCACGAATGACGCTGAAGATGAATGTGAAGTGAAAACGTTTTTTATTTTTATATAATAGAAAACAGGGCACGCTGTTCTATGCGGCCGGTTTGGGAGGACTGATAAAACGATGGGATAAGTGCATCAATGTTGGTGGAAATTATGTTGGGAAATAAAGGGACAATGTATGTATACAAATAAACCGGTTTCAAGTTGTTATCATATTTAGTTATTGTTATACAGCCATTAGTGACTTACTTATTGACTTCCCCTCGTCGTCTTGAATATATTACGCGATGATACCGCATTTAGCATCTAGTTGACTGACTATAATGATGAAGGCGAAGACAAGTATTATTGGAAACAAGTTTATTCCGACTCAGGGCAAAATTGCATGTAACACTACGTCACTGCATTCTGCACATTGTAGGTCAGTTGCCGTGATAGGTTAAACTCTAGCTGCGATCCAGTCCAGGTATTCAGAGACAGAAGTGTACACACTTGGATAGTTGCTTGCAGACATAGTGGAACATTTGCAGAAGTTTTAAAATATACACAGTTAAACAATAAACGACTTCAGTTTATATCAAGTCATTCAGCACACATTACACAATTTCTGTTTATATCAAGACACTAATCACACATGAAACAATTCCAGTCTGTTATTATCATTCATTGGCACCTTGCCGTCTTGACAGACGATAGTTTGTGCTCTAAAAAGGCATAATAACTTTTAACTATGGCGGTAGCGAGTGTGACTGATAAGGCCAATTTGCGCTGTAAATGTCCGTTCACAGTGGGTGCATGTGAACACGTGGTCATTTCCACCATCATGCACCATCTTACGTCTCAAACGCTTGGTGTGTGACTTTTCTGCAATAATTTTTTTTCCTCCTTTGACTTTATTCCATTTCTGATATTTGCCCTCCATGCAACACGTTCAGCGGCGACTTGCTCCCAATGTGCATTATCAATGCCTGTATCAATCATGTCCCGCTTACACACATCTTTGTATCGTAGTAGAGGCCGACCCTGAGATCTCTTACCCATCTGTAATTCACCAAAAAAGATATCCTTTGGTATTCTACCATCATCCATCCTCCTAAGATGTCCTATCCATCTAAGTCTACGAAGACTGAGCATGGAATAAACTGTCACACAACCTGATCTTTCCAATACTTCAGTATTTGTGATTTTGTCTTGCCACTTAATACCAAGAATTCTTCGCAGACACCACATATGAAAGCTGTTTAAATTTTTCTCTTGGTGTGAGTAAGTTGTCCAGGTTTCACTGCCATAGAGAAGAGTACTAAGGACACAGGCTTGATAGACAAGGACTTTTGTTTTGGCAGTAAGCTTCCTGTTCTCCCAGACTCTTTTTCTTAACCTGTTCATTGTTGTAGCTGCCTTACCAATCCGGATGTTGATTTCCTGATCTAGGGATAATTTGCTATTTACCACTGATCCTAGATATGTAAAATGGTCTACTATCTCTAGTTCGGCGTCGTCAATAAAGATTGATGGTACCCCATGTGCACCTTGTGACATAATCTGTGTCTTCTTTTTGCTAATTGTTAAACCAAATTCAGAACAAGCATTGGAGAATGCAGATAGTAGACATTGCAATTCTTCCTCAGAGTGGGTCGTAACTGCAGCATCATCTGCAAAAAGCAACTCTCTGATCAGTACCCTCCTAATTTTGGTCTTGGCCTTCAATCTCTGAGCATTGTAGAGGCCGCCATGTGAGCGTGAGTGAATGTATATACCACTATCCTGATCACGAAATGCATATTTCAGAAGAAGTGAAAAGTATATTCCAAAGAGGGTGGGAGCTAGTACACAACCTTGCTTAACTCCACTCTTGATTTCAAATTCTTCAGAAGTTGCACCATCAAACTTGATTATACCCTGCATGCCTGTGTGGAACGATTCCACAATGGACAGAAGAGTTGGTGGGCAGCCAATCTTCTTTAGTGCCTTGAACAGACCCTCACGACTGACCAAATCAAATGCCTTTGTGAGGTCGATGAAGGCAATAAACAGTGGTTGATTCTGTTCACGGCATTTTTCTTGCATTTGTCGCAATGAGAATATCATATCAGTGGTAGACCGGTTCTGTCGAAAGCCACACTGTGATTCGGGGTAGACTTGATCTCCTAGGACTTGAAGTCTGCGCAGAACAATTCTGGCAAATACTTTTCCAACAATACACAGAAGTGAGATACCCCTATAGTTGTTACAGTCGCTCCGATCGCCCTTGTTCTTGTACAGCGTTATGATGTTTGAATCTTTGAAATCCTGTGGGACTCGTCCTAAACGCCAGCATAGCTCTATTAGCTGGTGGATCTGTAGAGTGAGTGTGTCTTGCCCACTCCTGATAACCTCTATTGGAATCCCATCCTTACCTGGAGCCTTGCCAGATGCAAGTTCATTTATAGCACACTTAACTTCTGTTATGGTGGGAAGTGTGTCCAGGTGGTCAAGAGTTGGTAGAGCCTCTATGGCGTTAAGGGCATCATCCGCTAGTTTGGTCTCACTTGAGTAAAGCTCCAAATAGTGCTCTACCCATCTGTCCATCTGCTGTTTCTTATCAGTGATGACTTCTCCAGTCAAGGTTTTCAGCGGTGCACTTCTTTTGATCACTGGACCACAGGCTTTCTTTATTCCTTCATACATGCTTCTTATGTCTCCCTTATCACTTGCGGTTTGAATGGACTCACATAACTTGATCCATCCAATAATCATTTGCACACTGCCTGGCAGCCTTTTGCACATTCTTCCTAGCTTGCCTTAGCTCACTAAGAGTGTTACGCGTTGGTCTTTCCTTGTTTCTTAAGAGAGCTTTCTTCTTCTTATCAATCAAGGGCTGCAGAGTCTCGCTGTTTGCCGCAAACCAGTCCTGCCTCTTATGATCCACAGTGCCGTAAACCCCTACGGCAGTTTTATAAAGAGTTTCCTTAATTTGACCCCACTTTTCATTTACAGTACAATTTTCTGGTGTATCAGTGAAAGCGTCTTCAAGTTGCTGTTGAAACTGAAAGCACTTTTCAGGATCATGAGTGTTAATAATATTAATCCTGGGGCTAGATTTGTGTTTAGCTGTGTAGATTCTCTTTGGTCTCAGTCTAACTCTTGCAACAACCAAAGAATGATCTGTATCACAGTCAGCACTGTGGTAACTACGAGTCAATGATATATGGTTCAGATGTTGTCTCCGTGTGATGATGAAGTCCAGCTGGTGCCAATGGCCGGATCTTGGATGTTTCCATGTGACCTTATGCATCTCTTTTGTTTTAAAAAAAGAGTTTGTAATACATAGGTCATTACTGGTGCAATGCTCCAGCAGCCTTTGCCCATTTTCATTCATGCGACCGATGTTGTATTTTCCAAGGGACACTGGCCATGAACTCGAGTCCTTGCCCACACGAGCATTGAAATCACCGAGCATATAAATGTAGTCAGATTTTGGAACTGCCTTGATCACGGAGTCTAACTCCTCATAGAACAAATCCTTCACATCATCAGAGGAATCGAGTGTCGGTGCATATGCAGTAATAATGGTGGCAAACCCACAAGAGGTTGCCAAGCGCAGGGATAATAGTCTTTCATTTCCTCCTGCTGGAATTTCAATCATTCCCAGTAGCGAATTCTTCACTGCAAAACCCACACCGTGTTGCATTTTTTCTGCCTGCCCTCTACCCTTCCAGAAAAAGGTGTAGTTGTTTTCCCTGAGTGACCCTTCCTCAGCGAGGCGAGTCTCCTGCAGGCCAGCAATATCAATGTTAAGACGATTGAGTTCGGCATCAATCACAGCCGTTTTTCTCACATCGTCAATATTGGTCAAGTCAGTGGAAAATCCTGGACACATGGTTCTCACGTTCCAGGTTGCAAGCCGTAGCTTGAGGTTTCTATTTTTATTTTTGTTTGTACCTGGTGCATTGGTTTTACAGCCTGCGATTCAGATATTGTCCTAGCCCCAAGCACCCATTGAAGCAGGCAGGCTGTGGCGGATCAGCACCCAATTGGCTGGGGGCTGCCCAGCTTGAGGCGGGCGGTAGCTGATCAGTGACACCTATAGGTGTCTCCCACCGTCAGAGGCAACGCGTGGCGCCCCATGTCTACGCCAACTGACAAGGACTTATAACCCGTAACAGTTGCCTCTCGCTTTGATTCCGAGACCAGTTAAGACCAGGGATGGAGTTATTGCCTCTCCATAGCACAAAGCCTGGGCTAAAATATAGAGATCATGTGTTGCCCATGCAGCATGATCCCTCTCTCGGCCTGCCTAGTTCACTCCAGAGGAAAGGTAACACCCCTACATCTGGAACAAGACAAGCTGCAGAAGCTGCCGGATCAGCAAAGCAATGCTCTAACTGTCCGCCTGTCGGAGCTTCGATCCTAGACCAGTCGCCAACCAAGGCTTAGGGCCTGGTCTGCCCTGCCATGACAATTTTGTCTTTAGCTTGCATTTCCTCGCACCAGGGTAAGGCTTGTACCCTCCCAATTGCGCTCTTCCGCCCGAAGCCGTTGGCACAATGTGGGGTGTCGGGTTTGGTAAGCGCCGCCCAACGTTCGGCGCTAACAGAAACCAGGTAGTACCTTCTACTGTTATACGGTAGCTCAGTCATATCTGACTAAGACCTGACTGACTTAGTCTGTCATTATATATTAAACAATTTTATATAATATCAAACCATTCGTCATAAAATCAAAACAATATTTTCCCTTAGTGAATTTGAATAATGAAGACACAAACAATAGATTGCACGATTTATTGCCTAGTATAGTTCGCTGCATCTCGTTAGGTACTGCAGAATGTATACTACATAAAATGTACAAGTGTAAAAGGCGGAAATCACAGAGCATGCTCACCTCAGTAAATCGCCGAGTACTGAAAAGGGTTGAGTAGAGTTGAGTTGCGCTACGAACCAACATCACATAACTAAGGACATTCCCATATGCGCTCCGTCCCCTTGTTCAATAGCCAGCAAATAGTCACACTACTAATCGTTCCCATTGCTACCTGATTGAAAGTTCTCCTGGTCTTTCCTCTCAGTTTTGAGATTCTACAAGAACCTCTGCCAATCCTCCGTAATCTCATCCTTTCCACATACGAATTCTCAATCTGTTCCCCCACCTTCTCCATCTGTTCCCACAGACGCACACCCACTTCTCCCTTGTCCATAGATTATCGACCACCAACAGGTGCATTCCCTGCCAGCCTATCAGCCTATTAATTCTCCCGCACTTCCACATAGTCAGGGCAAAAATACCACACAATTCTTACAATCTGTGACCTCTGAAGGGAGGCGAGCCATTCCACACGAAAGATTCCTTTCTCAACTTTACTAAGCATTCTACTTGAGTCCGCGATGAAGACAGTGTGTGTTGCAGTGGTCTCCTCTAACCAACGGAATGCCGCTGTGACTGCTTCCACCTCCATTCTCATGCTGGAGGTCGCAGCCTCATATGCCATACTTTCCTTTTTCAAGAATCGTATATTAGCCTTCGCAATGAAACCTCAACCACTCCGCCTGTTTCACATCACTGACCCATCAGTATATATCACCATGTCACATTGATGTGTATTACTTTGGATCAGCTGTCGAACCTCAAACTCTGTGCGGCCCGCTGTCCATTCTCTGCACTCACGACCCAGTGTTACAATTACGTTATGCCAGTCCGTTTTGTCTGCCGGTACTTTAACCCACTCTGTTTCACGATTGATGGTCTCTAGAAAAAAAAAAACCTGACGTATATATATTTCAGCCTGTGCCATCCAGGACCTGCCTCGTCTTAGTCTATGACCCTTGACAACATCCATGGTTTCATGCAGAGTGTGATCCCTATCTGCAGCAACTCTCAGGTACCATTTGGCCTGAAGAACCCTATGTCTATACGCCATTGTTGGTAGCGCCAGGATGTGCATCATGAATATAATTGGTGTGTACTTTGTGCACCCCAGAATCACATGCATGGCCACATTGTGTATGCCCTCCAACCTTTAAAGCTATCTCTTCGATAATGTTAGCAGCCCCAAGCCATACTCAGTGACAGAAATTATTAACTGCTGAAAGAGCTTGTAAAGCATTCTTTGCTCTATCCCAATTGTTGCCATCGCCCTCAAAGCATTAAGTCCCCTACCAGCCTTCACCACGAACGCCTCTACATGATCTTTAAAAGTCATATGCCTGTCGAAGGTGATACCCAAGTAATTCAGTTTACTCTCTCTTCCTAGAGGGCATCTATTCAATATAATACATGTGACATCTGACTTCACAATCCGGTTATTCAGGGAGTACCACACAACAGATGCATTATCTGGGTTTACAACGACCCCTGCTTCCCTGCACCACTCTGTCACCCTGTTTACTGCCACGTGTAAGTCTTCAGCCAAACTGGACCTGTCTCTGCCCTGTCTGTACACCAGCACATCATATGCAAATGTCAAGATTTTACCAACACCTGGTGTGTCAATAGCTGCGACTTTACTTCATTGGCACCTTGCCGTCTTGACAGACGGTAATTTGTGCTTTACAAAGGCATAACTTTTACCTATGGCGGTTGCGAATGTGACTGATAAGGCCAATTCACGCTGTAAATGTCCGTTCACAGTGGGTGAATGTGAACACGTGGTCATTTCCACCATCATGCACAATCTTACGTCTCACACGCTCGGTGTGTGACTTATCTGCAATAATTTTCTCCGTTGTCTATATTCCATTTCTGATGTTTGCCCTCCATGCAACACGTTGCAATTCTTCCTCAGAGTGGGTCGTAACTGCAGCATCATCTGCAACAAGCAACTCTCTGATCAGTACCCTCCTCCTAACTTTACTGGTGTAGACATTAAAGAGCACTGGGGACTAGGCAGATCCCTGTGGCAACCCAAGCGTAATCGTACAGGGATAAGAATTCCAGGATCACATGCGCTGTGCAACCTTACGCTCATAATGGACTGCCGCAACCCATCTGACAAGGCATGGGGATACCTCCATGTCCAACAGTGTGTATATCAACCGATCATACCAAACCCTGTCATACGCATCCTCCAAGTCAAAAGCTACCGCCATTGTCTCTTGTTTTTCATGGAATCCCCCATAAACATCAAATGCAAAAGTAGCCGCATTGGCCCAGGTGTCCTTACCAGGCCGGTAACTTGCGAGCCCTCTGGGAAGCAGTTTATGACTTTCCAAATGTCACTGGAGCCTGCGGGCTACTATCTTTTTGAGTACTTTACCAAAGGTATTTTGCAGGGTTTTTATTCGGTATCCATTAAATATGCTTTGATCCTTTCCTGGCTTTGGGAGTGGGGTCAGGTAGCTTTGCAGCCACTCCTGGGGTATTTCCACCATATCCATGCTTAGGTTGAATCAAAGAGCCATCTCCCCCAAGTCCTCATCCTTCATGTTACACATATGGGTGTACCTCACCCCGTGCGGGCCTGGCTCTGTATCTTTAGCCCTCTTCAGTATCCGTCTAATATCCTCCACCTTAACCTCACAGTCCTCCTTCCTAGTGACCCATGACATGGCTTCTCTGACAATATCTCTAATAGCTTTATCTTGCTGATCCGTCTGTTTTAAAACTTGTGGAAGAAAAGGCTCCCGTTTGTCCTGGTCAGTTGTCATAGGTCGGATGTTTCATCATAAACGGTGCCATGTGTACCAGACATCGCCTGTCTCTTCATCTGCCTCTGTAGTTTCCATAATTTACCCAATGTCACATCCCCGCCGACTTCATTTATAAATTTGTCCCACTTCACCCTGTTTGCCTCGGCTGCCTGGAGTTTAAAATCATACACCTTTACTTTTTTATAACTTTCCACCTTCTCCAATTCTGTGGCAAATGAATTTGTTGCTCTCAGCAACCTCTGCCAATTCCTTATGGCCGCCCTCTTTTCATTCCATGATGTCTCCACCTCTGGTGTCCACCATGGTGGTTGGGTGAAGAGTCTTCTTGTTGGTTTAGACCGCCTCTGTGATCGAAGGCGCCCCAAGAGCGAAGAGTGGTCACAATCCGTTTATCAAGAGCCTGACAATCATAACTGAATGCTCTGTAGGCTCTTATAGCACTGACTGTACTG
This sequence comes from Cepaea hortensis, assembly GCA_963921405.1. Classification (NCBI taxonomy): domain Eukaryota; kingdom Metazoa; phylum Mollusca; class Gastropoda; order Stylommatophora; family Helicidae; genus Cepaea; species Cepaea hortensis. The sequence goes on along the minus strand of OY992885.1, from coordinate 53,760,209 downwards.
GACTTAGGTATCAGTACAAAACGAACGAACGAACAGACTTTATTTTCAAAGGGTAACAAATTGGGTACGCAGGCCCGTCTTACATTCGGCCCTTCCAATCACTCATCTTTCTTTCATCAACAGTACATAGGAAAAAACATTGTCAAAGGAATTTTGTAAACATAAACAATGCATATTACTATGCTATGAGACACATCAACCACCCACCCACACATCCCTCATTCACTCCTACTCCCCCACCCAACCACACACACAACCCAGACACACATACATTCCCCCACCCATCCACTACATCCCTACACATACACCTCTCCCCACCCACACACACCTTCCACCCACCACACATCCAATCCACCCACACCCCAAGTACACACACACATTTCCCAACCCACACATCCCCCAACCACTCACATCAACCCACCTACACACATCTCCCCACCTACTCACATATCATCTACCCGTCACATTACCCACCAACAATCACCCACTCACATATCCTCCTCCACCCACAAACCTCCACCCAGCCAAACACACATTCCTCAGCCACACATCCCCCACGCACACACACACATCTCCCCGCCAACTCACATATCCCGCACCTACCCACACACAAATTCCGCACCACCCACATAATCTCCCATCTCCCTCAGCCCACTCACAGATCCCGAGCCCACCCATACAAACATCCCACACCATCTCCTAACCTACACACACTCACCCACCCACATATCTTCTACACACCCACACATCCAGAGCAGAGTAGGTGGTCGCTTCCATGATCCCCAAGGACCCTCCATTTTATGCCCGATGCCGCCTCTTGGGATACAAGTGCCAGGTCGATGGCCGTGTCAGGGTCCTTCGGTCTCATTGCCAGCCTAGTTGGTGTCCCATAATTTATACAGACCACATCCGACTCAAGCAAGGCCTCAGCAAGGGAAGTACTCTGCCTGTTCTCTCCCGACCTGCCCCACTCTTTGGCGCGTGCATTGAAGTCACCACATATCAGATACCTGGTACCAGGGGTATTCACAGAACCTTTCAACCAGTCCCAAATCTCTCTGCTTACGCAAGATTCCCTACTTACATATATATATATATATTTATTAGTTTTAAGCTAGGAAATGGAAAACTCCGATAATAATCCCCAAAGTTTAAGGTGGACCGACGTGCCAAAGACTGAATGGCCACGGGTGAGCTAGTCGTGAATGTGGAACGTCTGGTATGCGTACGGAACGGCACCAGGCGTATATACTCCTGCGGGACATCCCATGCTCCTTACCGAGCAGGTAGGCTCTACTAGGGTGACTAGGCTAGTTCCTGCCTTTAAATCAAACGAACTGAATAGATACCAACGTCAGTACTAGACAACCTAGAGAAAAATGTGAGGAACTTATCGTCATATGTACAAAACAATATTGAAACCGAGGCCCTTGCCATAGGATTAATATTCTGCATAAAGCCCATATATATCAACCGTATTGAGTTGCAAACACAGTTTGAAATGTTGTCTGATAAAGTCTCTAAGTTATCACCTATTTCTGCTGAGTTGGGTGGGTGACTGAACGTCAAACTGGTAGATTTAGAACACCAGTGTCGCACAAAACCCTCCAAAACATATATGCCCGATGACCAACCAGCACCTTACTGCAATAAAAACATGAAAGGCTAACAAACCCTCGTAATATTGAAAACAGATAAAGAGAGTGGCGCAGTATTGATGGACATGTCAGACTACCAGAGTAAAATGGAAGAGATATTATCAGATGAATTTTTTATTCAGGTTAGATAAAAAAGTAAACAAGTCGGAGGACCTGGATGCAAAAAATGAGGAAAGAGATCCTGTCACTTATGAATGAGGGACATATCAGTGAGGCCACTGCAAAAATGCTCACACCACGTGGCTCCCAAACTCCTCATATGTACGGTCTACCCAAACTTCACAAGCCTGGAATCCCGCTAAGACCGTTCCTGTCCATGGCCAACTCTGCACAACACCGGATGACGAAATGACTAGATGAAATTTTACAGCCAGTATGACGGTCCTCCGATCCAACAATACTCAGAGATACATTTGAACTGGTGAAATTATTGGACGCTATGGACATAAATAATAAACACTTGGCATCCATGGATATATCCTCCCTATTCAGCAACGTTCCATTGGATGAGGCAGTGAAAATAATAAGTGAACGCATAAAGACAATCAACTAAAACTAGGCATACTAACATCTATTCTGGAGAGGCTATTATTACTATATACCGCCAACATAAAATTCAATTTTCTAAACAATTCATACCGTCAAATTGACGGAGAAGCCACAGGGAGTCCTCTTGTTCCTATTCTAGCGGACATCTTTAAAGCTCATTTAGAAGAAAGGAGATCCTAAGACATTAAAAACTTGGTCTTCTACCGTCTTTATGTGGACTATATATTAATTATCACCACAGACAAGCTACAAGCAACATAGTTCCAGGCCATAATGAACATGACGCACAAAAACATATCTCTATTTATGGACCATAAACACAATAAAACGTTGCCGTTCCTAGATATTCTAAAGAGACGTAGAGCAGACGGCACAATTCAAAAATCGGTGTACCGCAAAGAAACATGGACTGGCCAATACTTAAATTTTCAGAACTTCGCACCTGTCTAGTACAAACGGGGCTTAGTGCGAACGCTGTTTGACAGTGCTAGGAAGATATGCACACAGGAGATACTGCGGAGGCATTTGAAACTCTGAAGAATGCTTTACACCTCAATGGGTACTCCAGAGGATTTATAAAGAACCTCTGCCAACAGTCTAAACCAGACGAAACTACAGTCCCTAAGCTCAATGCATTTATCCAGCTGGTCTTCCGAACGGATCACGTAATGCAATGTCTACGAGACCGATTCATTACAGCAGTCGGCCGAACATTCTGTGCTGCAACTCCAGTTATTAGGTATAGAAACACACATATTCCCACCCCAGCAGTAAAAGAACATGATCCTCTGTACACCAAATCCAATTGCATTTACCAATTCACATGCAGGTGCCAGTCTACCTACATCGGCATAACAGAGCGGCAGTTACACACCAGGGTGGATGAACACATACCCAAATAGATTGACAAGACACTACACATAGGCGACGGGAGCCTGGCAAAGCCGACACACAAAAACCTTCCTGCGTCCTCGAATGCCGGTACGTATTGGAAGACGGTCATGTCATTGATAGAGATAGTGCATTTCGCGTACTGTTTAATACACAAAATATCCCGCTTGTTAAAGTTTGCAGAAGCCATCAAGATTAATCTACAAAGGTCAGTTTTGTGCAAACAGTGAGACATGCTAGTCAGTTTAGAATTACCGTGGTAAACAATTGGCATTACTGTGTGAACACATGTATATTTCAGCTTGAAGGATGTATCTAATTATTTCACTTTATGTTGTGTGAATTCTGCAGTATGTAGCTGACGAAATTTAGCGAAATAAGCCAGGCAATAAATCTTGCAATCTATTGTTTGTGTCATTCATCATATAGTTAAAAAAAAAATCAGTTGTTATATTTTCTGATAATTGTATTGCTTTCACATCTATAGTTGTCATTTTAATCACAGTCATCATTACTTCCATCATTATCTTTATCATCATCATCATCATCATCATCATCATCATCATCATCATCACCATCATCATCATCATCATCATCATCATCATCATCATCATCATCATCATCATCAAGCTCCTCCTCCTCCTCCTCCTCCTCCTCCTCCTCATCATCATCATTATTGCCGCATAGTGGTCACGCTCACACGCACCACCTAATGTGAATTAGGAGCTTCCCAGTCTAACAATAGAATGACTTGACGACTAGAAACTTAGGACGACGTAATCATCGTCAGGGACAGCAGGAGGTGACTTCGAGAAAGGACATCAAGACGGCTGTGTGTGTTTTTCCCTGAAAGCTCCGTGAGCAAAAGGTTTGATCATCTAGGGCAAGGCATTGTTACTGAGGAAGGGATATCGCCTATTGATATAGCATTCATATCATACTCAGGACCGGGATATATATCAAGTATAGACAACGAGTTATTTTTGGACATTGGTTGCAATATGCTTTCGGAGATTGGGTAATTATAGAATTAGATGAACGGCCAAGCTTGTATTAATATATATATAATGTCCCGTCCCCGTGTCAGGGGCCCGTTATATGATACAGCAGTATTGTGTTCATTTTGTCTAAAAAGAGAGCAGATCCGAAATAAAAGGATTTATCTCAAAATTATATCAGTCTTCAATGTGAGCGACTTTTGTTACATAAATTCATTCAAGTTTGAGTTATAATGCTTCGGCGGTTGAATGCACGACGAGACACGTGGGGTCTGCGATCCGAGGAAACGATGATAATATAAATAAACGACGATTGATTCCCACCAGATCAGTAATAAACATGAAATGCACGCCACGATGATATATTCCTAAGCACGATGTTGCATCAGGACTATGTACAATGCACCAACATGGCGCCCGATTTAATATAAGCTGTCTGACGTCGTCAGAAAACGAAACATAGCATATTATTGTTACACGGAGAGTAAGACAGTATTACAGATTATTAATGAGAAAAGAATGACTACCGCTTTTGCAATGATGACAATTGCACGTCAAGTTGAAGTGCACGAATAGTACAAACGACGCGCACCATTTTAAACGTAACAGAAGACAGAAGTTGCAGCTGGCGCAAACAACAGTTGCTGACTGCAACCATATAATATTAATGATTGATTATTCAAATCAAATGTCGTTTCTTACACACAAGGTAAGAAAGTAAACTGGTGCTATTTCACAAAGCTATACGACAATGTAACACGTTATCAGTTCGATGTCCGCGATAAGTAGACATACTACACGTGCGAGTACCAGTTGATTACACAGGACATGTTTTGGAATTAGACGTAGTCTACACAGCACACTGCACAACTCTTGAACATTAATATAATACAGCCAACATACAATTGGCGAGGAAGATTACTTACACTTTCCTTCACCAAGATTCTGAAGGAAATATACGTACACACGATATATTACGTCACGGACATTATTGTATACTTGAAGATACTACTTACGGGATGGAGGAGATTACAACACCATTATCCACATACCGGACAACAACTCTCACTTCAAGACGACACGTACACGTATTCTAGGACATACTATTTTGAAATCACAGAGGATTTCGTTATATTTGAAGAATTCAACTTGGTCAGTCGGGACCGAACATTAACTCATTACGTCGACATCTACGGACAACAGTAACGTTTGAACACAACCTCAACCTTCTTTCCACACGGCCTACTGGACCAAAGGAGTCAACACAACTATTGCCCAAGGCCAGTATGATGATGCCATTATTAGGAACATATATAGATACTTATGAATGTGACACGTTGCACCGCTGTACCAAGTGATTTACACCATTATTCTCATTGACGGACATAGAAATAACACTTCACTCTTTATACGATACCATGATGGACACCTCTCTAACAACATTAACGAATATGAATCGGTTACACGGAATGTCGGACTTTTCTACATCAACACTTCACATTGGACACTGATTGACTTTACACGGATACACTACACACGTCAGGAGACTACTCACTTTACACTTCAGCGGTTACACATCGGATCGTTATACGGAGTGACATTGTTCTTATTGGGCGTGATACCATTCGTCTTCACGCTAAACTTTACGACGCTATACTCCATTGTGGACATTAAGCGTTCCAGCACCCACAGCATTCAGCCTAAAATAATAAGGCTGCTATAACTCAAGTATCGTCGAAAACACCCAAGCCAATCACGTTTCTCAGAGATTGGTTACGAACCGCGTTGGTTCGGGTTTAAGTACAAGTTAATTGTACTTTCGTAAAACAAGAAGTAATGTATCTGTGACATACAATTCGTTCCTCTTATATATTTGGACCAACATACCAGTTTGACTCACTGTACAACATATTCACTGTGAATTGTCGAGCAACTGAGATTGTATCTACGTACGGTGAGCCGGGAAAAGGCCAGTAATTTTGTTCATTGTTGATTGATGTTATGTTGACTCATAATAAGGCTATTTATTTTATTTTGCGGGCGTCACCACAATACTATTGTCTTGTCATAACTGTAGTAGTATAGTATGCTCGTTACATGTCAAAAAAATGTAGGTGTATACAATTTTTTATTGTTTGTAAACAGTAAGATGTATTCGCGTTACTCGTTATTCGCCTTTTATGATTGTTAGTTGTCTTGCGTTGCATATATATTGTGTATTGGATATATTTATTCATATTTATTTCTCTAGTTATATTTATTTCGATCATTATAGAGAAATTTGATTGATTTTTGTGGTGGTGTGTGAATTTACACTGCAAATTTAATTGAGTTTATATTTGCTCAACGGTGATACGACATTTACTTTACTATCTAAGTAATAGTGAGTTGAGACAATATCACAATTCTTGTCGATTCTTTTCTTCTCTTGCCTACCACTATATTTGTTTCAGCCAGATAGCTCATTTTACAGGTAGGACGATAGGACAAGATGTCTACGCTGCAATATTTCATTGAAATGTGCGAGAAGACTGGTCTAACTGGTGCTGAGCTTCGAAATTGGGCAAAGCTTGAGTTAAGTGAACAACAGAAACGTGACAAAGAGGATAGACAACGTGAGAAGGAGGATAGACAACTTCAAGCCACACGTGAGAAGGAGGAAAGACAGGAAAGACTGACAGCAGAGAAGGAAACCAAACAACTGCAGATGGCTCTGGAGAGAGAACTGAAGGAAAAAGAAATAGCTTTGGAACGTGAACGAATGGAGTCTAGAGAAAAAGAATTAAATGCGGAAAAAGAGAAGTTAATGATAGAGATGCAAATAAAGGAGAAGCAAATGGCTACAGAAGCAGATTTGAAGATGAAACAAATTGTTGCTGAAGCAGAACTTAAAGAGAAACAATTGGCTTTTGATAGGGAGAGACTTGCTACAGAGACACTCTGGAAGGACAAAGAGGTTGAAGGTAACCTAAGGGTCAAGACGCCTGAGATGGAACGTGGAGCTGAAATCGAACGAGAGAAAATGCTGGCTAAGCAGAACGATCCTGTGAAAAAGTACCAAGGTTTATTCAGGAATTTTCAACAAGGTGATTCGGTTAGTTATTGGATAACGAATTTCGAAGTGCTAGTAAAGCACTACAAAGTTCCAGAGAAGGACGTACCAATTCTGTTTCACCGTCACCTCGCGTTAGAGCCGTTGAAAGTGATTGAGTTAATTTCTGAGGATTTACGTACGAACTACAAATATATGAGCGATCGTGTGCTATCACATTTTCTTTGGATGAATCTGGTTTACGAACTAAGTTTAAAACACTTACACCGAAATCGAATCAAACATTCCTGGATTACGCTTCGGAAATGTCTTCTAGTTTTGATAAGTGGTGTAAGGCTGCGGATATTAATGATAGTTATGAGAAAGTGAGAGACTTAATTATCAGAGATATAATGTTATCTGCGATACCAGAACCTATGTCAGTATTTCTTATGGAAAACAAATGTAAAAGTTTCAGTGAGATGGAAACTAAGGGTGAATCTTATTTCAATGCACATAGGGATATTTTTTGCTAACTGTGCACAACCTGAATTAGTGATAGGAGCAAGTGCAAAATTTCAAAGAGGAAACAGTAAGTATAGAAAGTTTAGTAGTGGTAGCAATAGATATAGTCCTTACAATAGAGAAGGTGAAAGACCAAGAAAAGGCCAATTCACCAGATGCCAATATTGTAGATTATCGCATGGAAACTTTGAGATGTGTGATAAACATCCAGGTTATTACGCATATCTAAAAGATATTACGGCGAAGAAGAGAAATAAGTATGACTCTTTTAAAAGAAGTATAAAATGTTTCTCATGTAGGGCGTACGGACACACTAGTAGGTCTTGTCCGATGAGAAATTCCTGGAAGGAAGCTAGTACAGCATACATATACTCCAGTAGTGACTCAGACGATTTAGAAGAGACACACGCAGCTATCATACAACAGTATGATGATCAGACTGACAAGTTAAATAAAGGTATAACTGACAATATTAGTAATAAATGTATAGAAACAATTCATGAAGCTAATGCCGTTAGCATACAAAATGGCAAACTAAAAATCCATCAAGCATGGGTAAATGGTGAACCCACTACTTGCATTCGTGATTCGGGAGCTTCGATTGTCGGAGTAGATCGAAAGCTGATAAAAGAAGAAGATTATACAGGCAAAACTTAGAGTGCAGAACATTCGGTGGCACAATAGAAAGATATAAGATTGCCACGATTACAATTATGTCACCATATTACGAAGGCACAATAAATGCAGCGGTATTACCAAATCCATGTGCCGGATTACTGATTGGTAACATACCAGATGCGAAACAATTAATGCATGATGAAGCAAAGCAATGGGAAATTGATCATGCAAGAGCTAATGCAATTACAAGAGCTCAAGACAAAAGGGATAAAGACAGTGACAAATTAGAAAATAATATCAGACTAGTGACTGATTTACCAGAAGATCAAAAACAAGATCCAACTTTAAAATCTTGTTTTAAGAAACTGACTGAACCAATAAAACAAGGTAAAAGAGGTAATTGGAAATTTTTCCTAGACAATAATATTTTATCGAGACGATATGATAGAGGTACATCATGTTATTTTCAGACAGTACTTCCATCGAAATATCGTACTGAGGCATTAAAATTAGCAAATGATTCTCCATTCGCTGGTCATATGGGGATTGCTAAAACCACTAATAGATTCCTAACGCAATTCTATTGGCCTGGATATAACAAAGACATTACCACACATGTACGTTCATGTACATTATGTCAGATGACGACGCAAAAAGGCAAACATCCCAAAGCACATGTTCAGAAAACTGATTTGGCATCACGACCATTTCAGAAAATAGCTATAGATATTGTGGGTCCGCTAAATACAACTACTGATCGAGGCAATAGATTCATATTAACTATGATTGATCTTTGTACTCGTTGGCCAGAGGCTATTCCTTTAAAATGTATCACGAGTAGATCCATTCTAGATTCATTGTTGATAATTTTTAGCAGAATAGGATTCCCTAGCTGCATATTATCAGATAGAGGTAGTCAGTTTATATCAACGGCTACTCAAGAGGCAATAAAGATACTTGGGATTCCACAGGTGTTTAGTTCACCTTGGCACCCAATGACAAATGGTGTGAATGAGAACTACAACGGAGTTCTTAAACGAACTCTGGCGAAAGTTGCTGCGGAAAGGCCCAAAGATTGGGATATTTTATTACCAGCGGTACCACAATTTAGTACAGGCTTTTCTCCATTCGAGTTGGTATATGGAGCAAATCCACGAGGTCCATTATTAATATATAATGACTTACTCACAAATAAAACATATGATCATCCGAAAAGAGATGCATATGAAATGGTAACACAGTTAAGATTGCAAAATCTGCACTGGATAAAGCTGGAGAAAGATACAGACAGTATGGTAATAGGAACCCCAAGACAATAGTCTTGAAAGAAGAAGCAGAGGTTTGGTTATTATTACCTGATCCTCGAGATTGTCTGGTTACTTCATGGCAAGGTCCATTTAAGGTAATTAAGAAAATTAGCGATGTTGATTATCGTATTGATGTGAATGGCAAACATAAGATTTTTCATATTAATATGTTGAAGCCATATATTCCACGTGAGGATAACTCAGGTCAAGTGACACAACAAATTCCTCATAGGATAGCAACAGCTTGTTGGGTATTTAATGAGCAACAAGAAGATGCTATAGAACAACAGATTCCAACACCTATAGTTAATAGCGACAGTAATTGGCAAGCGATTCAGATAAGTAAAGATTTATCAGTACAAGATAGAGAAAAGCTTATTACTGCAATAAAGGAATATAGTTCATTTTTTTCAGATAAACCGGGGCAGACATCACTGATTAAACATAAAATAACTTTATTATCAAATGTCCCAGTTAAAGTGAAACCATATCCTTTTCCAATACAATATTTGGAAAAAGTTACTGCAGAAATTTCAGATCTAGATAAGACTGGAATTATAAAAAAAAATCTATTTCAAATTACTGTTCACCAGTTGTAATTGTTAAGAAAAAAGATGGGTCATTACGTTTATGCGTTAATTATAGGAAAGTTAATGAATTAACTTTACTAGATGCAGAACCTATGCCAAATATTGATGAGTTAATTAAAACCATGGCAAACTCGAAAATATTTTCGAAATTTGACCTTACAAAAGGATATTGGCAAATTCCGATGGAGGAAAATTCAAAGCATATTACAGCTTTTAGCACGCCGTTAGGTTTATATGAATGGGAATATCTTCCATTTGGTTTACAAAATGCACCAAGTACATTCATGAGAATGAAGAGAAGATTACTTCATGGAATTACCAACGTAGCATCGTATATGGATGATATTTGTATTTATACTTGTGATATTGACACACATGTTAAAATTCTAAAACAAGTTTTCCAGAAAATACAAGAACATGGGTTGAAAGCTAAACCAAGTAAAATTGAGATAGGGTTTACTGAGATACAATTTCTGGGTCATAGAATCTCTAACGGATTTAGGAAAACAGATCCATTAGTTGTGACAAAGATTCTTAATATCAAACCTCCAACATCCAAGAAGGAGCTTAGGAGTGTATTAGGGTTGATTAATTATTATCAAAAGTTTATCCCTAATTTTGCACATATGACAGCAACATTCTCGGAACTTTAAAAAAAAGGTCAACCAACAAAGATAGTTTGGACAGAGGATCACGAGAAGTTATTACAACAAATAAAAACTCTATTTAGTACATATCCTATTTTGAAATTACCTGATATTTCAATAGATTTTGTTTTACAAACGGATGCTAGTTTACATGCTATTTCAGCTGTATTACTTCAATTGCATGAAGGGAAACTACATCCTATTCTTTATTTCAGTAAAAAGCTATCTGAAACTCAAAGAAATTATGCTGTTACTGAACTAGAGGCTTTATCTTTAATTGAAAGTATTGAGAAGTTCTCTAGATACCTACTAGGTAGGAAATTTCTGGTTCTTTCGGATAACAAACCTTTACAAATTTTCAAATCGGGTCATCCGAAGAATTCTAGAATACATAGATGGTCATTACTATTACAGGACTATGAACTTGACATCTGTCACATTCCCGGAAAAGACACTAATCTTGCTGACATTCTGAGTCGATTATAGAATGGCAGATTTACTTGTTGGTTAATTATAGTTGAATTATAATTCTTGTTTATATAAATTGAGTTCATAGTTCATAATGATATATATATATTAAGATGATTACGTATAGAAAAAGCCTTATTAGAAAGTCAATATGACAATAAACAACATGATAATATAGGTTATTAGATTAAATATTATAAATAATATGAAGGTACAGTTATATCTGATATGTGTTCAAAACAGAGCCACGGCAAGGATGAAACACAACTGCTTGCTGCTGGAAAGAAGACAGTCAGAAAAACCTTAAGTATCAAATGTTAAAGTTGTATGTTTATTAGAATTGCATAACGTTTATATTAGTTAAGTATAAAGTTTGTGTTCAAAGTTGTTAATATGGTACGCTATATGTTTATGAATCAGTACAACAGGAGCTAAAATGACAATATAGGATCAGGCAAGAGTCCAAATCTCAAAGAAAAATATCGGGAAAAAGTTAACGTGGAATCACAGACAAGCACCCTACCCATTAAATGACAATACGACAACAAGTAACGACTACGACTAACATGGTTACTGGAAAAACGTCATTATTACCCTTGTCCTAGAACTAGGATATACTTGTCATTAGGACAAGGTAGGGACTAATATTCAATTATTAGTTGAACTGATCCCATAGGATCAGTCACACGACATTCGACGTAGGGTTCGGACAGGTGGGCGTGCCCGTTATGTAGCATTTATGATTTTTTTTTGGAGGGTTAATGATGGGGTAAATCCTAGAGCTATGTGGTAGTGCGTAAAAAAAAAAATATGGTTACAGTTGTAAGTAATTATGAGAGGAAAAATGACATAGCATTTTTTTGGGAGAGGGCATTATACCACATAGTGGTCACGCTCACACGCACCACCTAATGTGAATTAGGAGATTCCCAGTCTAACAATAGAATGACTTGACGACTAGAAACTTAGGACGACGTAATCATCGTCAGGGACAGCAGGAGGTGACTTCGAGAAAGGACATCAAGACGGCTGTGTGTGTTTTTCCCTGAAAGCTCCGTGAGCAAAAGGTTTGATCATCTAGGGCAAGGCATTGTTACTGAGGAAGGGATATCGCCTATTGATATAGCATTCATATCATACTCAGGACCGGGACATATATCAAGTATAGACAACGAGTTATTTTTGGACATTGGTTGCAATATGCTTTCGGAGATTGGGTAATTATAGAATTAGATGAACGGCCAAGCTTGTATTAATATATATAATGTCCCGTCCCCGTGTCAGGGGCCCGTTATATGATACAGCAGTATTGTGTTCATTTTGTCTAAAAAGAGAGCAGATCCGAAATAAAAGGATTTATCTCAAAATTATATCAGTCTTCAAGGTGAGCTACTTTTGTTACATAAATTCATTCAAGTTTGAGTTATAATGCTTCGGCGGTTGAATGCACGTCGAGACAATCATCATCATCATAATCATCATAATCATCATAATCATCATAATCATCATCATCATCATCATCATCATCATCATCATCGTCGTCGTCGTCATCATCATCATCATCATCATCATCATCATCATCATCATCATTATCATCATCATCATCATTATCGGCATCACCATCGTCATGCTAGTCAGCCTATAGATAGTTATTAAAATTTCTAGATCGTGATACAGCTAAGTTCTAACTGAATGATCCCCATGTTAAACACTGTAATCATGCCAAGACCAGACTAAAAAATATTGCATATTTTTATCAATATTTAACTGCAAGAAAAATAAATCCGCAATACGCTTTTTGTTACAACGTACATCAGACAGTATGTTAGAGAAATGCGTTGTTTCGTGTAATTGAGTAGTGGAGTGATTTACTGGGTACAATATGTCTTTACAATCATGACTGGTATGCCACGATATACAAGTAACTTCCCACTGCAGTTGGAGACTCCCCAGGAGGTGATACCAGCCAGGTACTGGAGGCTGCTTCCGCACATCATTGGGCCGCCACTGTCACCATTGCAGGCACTTGGGCGGGTTCCTGAGGCAGATAGAGGGTGGTTAATTGTAATTGTTTAGTTTAAACAATGTAATCAACTAGTAGAGATTTATACAACTGACATCGACTGAGATCTCAAACTGAGTCCAAATACTGAGTCTTTACGTGTTAATATTTTAGGTGCATATTTGAAGTCCGCTTGCCGACCGGAACGGATATCATGGGTTCGAATCCACTTAGAGAATGTGATATTTTTCAGTGACCTGGTCTCAAGGTCGATCCAGCCTAAAATAGGTACCAATACATTTTCTGGGAAGTAAAGGCTTCCGGTGTGGTATTGACCATATCACCCAGTGATTGCCGATAGGGCTAAAAACATAGGGATATCACTAAGTATGCACTCCGCATATATATATATATATATATATATATATATATATATATATATATATATATATATATATATATATATATATATATATATATATATATATATGTGCAAATACAATCAAGGGGGTTACAGCAGAGTGGCATAGGAAAGAGCTCTGAAGATCTTTAAAATATCAACTTTTTAAATGTATCAACATTTTAGCTTTTTCATTAATTCCATTTGCAATTTGACCTTGTCTTTATTTTCATTTTTCTGCGTCTTTCTATATACTTCTTCCATTTCAGGTGTTCGTGTGGAGTAGTCACTTGATCAGTATCTCACCGACCGTCTTTACTTCTGAAGACAGTAAATGGTACACATGTAAACTGGGTAGAACTGGAAGCTCAGGTGCATTATAAAATCCGGTTAGGATTCAAACCCATGACCACCGGTATATGTAAGCGTAATTCTGATTTTGTGTTTGTCCTGTTCGTTTTGTAGTGATCGGTAATCTTTCCTCATGTAAAGAAGAGTAATTAAGTAAAGACATTTGAAATGAGCATTCTATGAGATATTGCTTATAGCAGAAACCGCAGACAACTCACGAGTTTGGAATGTCTTGGTTCGGCAACAATTAATATTAAGTGTAGCTGCTTATAAGCCAGGTAGTGATATGGTTTCGTGTACACCAAGGTAGATTCGGGTATCTTTCCGCAGTGGCGAATTGAGTCTAAACACACTGGTCGCTATGATACAATACTACTAAAAGGACATTCACATTTTTTAAACATTCTGTCTAATATTTGAGAGCGACCATTTCACCAGGGGGCCACGGGGCCCACTTGCCTTCCGGCAAGCTGACAACCTGGCCATCCCGCCACTGCCTGTCCGTTCCGTGTTAGAAAAAAAAAAAAAAACGAAGATTGTGAAAATTGTAAGTAGTTCCTTGCCTGATAAAACACTATTATAGGATGGGATCTGCTTGATAATTAACTTTTCTATTATATTTAGGAGTTGGTCGGGTTCGCGACGTTGATAGCGATCTGCGTTGATATTGTAACTGACCGGGTTCGAAAGATTGGCCATATATTCCTCCATGCATATATATACCTGCGATATGTGATGACGCTATCACAACAGAGACCCATAGCAGAAAACTGCTTCGGGACAAATTGGTAAGTATTCGTTATATTTACGAGACTGCTCCACGAGCACACATACCCGAACTTTCGTAGACACAGATGTGCTTGATGTTGATGTTCTGTCCTGGCCATCTGGCTGCACAGTCAGCGGTGGTGATCTTGGTAATCCTAGCCTCCAGCAGCTGTGCTGATGTAGCTCCTCCGCCGACGGTACGACCCCATCCTGTGATGACGCACTTGGTGTTGGCGAACGATGATCCCTTGGGAGCCAAAGTTGCGATCTGTGAAGGCAATTTACACATTTTAGTGTAATAAAAGTTGCATAAACAGATGACAAGAAAGAAAGTCTCCATCGAGACATCATAATTGACACCCGAGAAATCAGTCGCGTGTCATCTCCAGCAGTACATATAGTTGATGTATCATTTTTTTTTTTGGTTCAGCTGATTGTTGATTTCTTGGCAAGATTACGCTCAGTAGTTTGCCATTGCTTTCTGAGCGACCGGCTCATTTCCACCGTAAGTTACCTACGCGGAGAGAACCGTTACCGATTCTCGCGCACATCACGTTACTCACGAGAGTATACGGGATTACGGAGAAAGTCGTGTAATCCCTAGACTAGGAGACTGGCTGATGTATCATTATGTGTTTATAATAAATCTTTATGAAAATGCGCATATTTTGTGGTCGATTATTGCTCCTTTAACATCAATTTTCGCCACTTGTCACTAGGTTTTCATGCTGATTGTTTACGTCTTATTTCTCTGATCAATTTACATTTTTGTTTGCTTGATAGAGATTTTCTCGTTAGCTATTATCTTCGTCTATGATTTTCACTGTCATTAGATGTTTCTAAGCTTGTTTGCATATTACTGGTTTTTCCCATGGACTCAGAAATATGTTTTGGATATAGCATGTCATTACTCTTTGTATCATTACGTTTGAAAGCTTTATGTGGTGTTTATGTTATCTACATTTATATCTTACATAAGATGATATGCATGCTCTAAAACAGTTGTTCTCATTTACCTGATGAAGAATTATTTTATTTGCTTGAATGTCACTTTTGTGATATTATGTTCTTGGTGGAGGTGACTATAATTTATGTTATCTTACAATTATATATATATATATATATATATATATATATATATATATATATATATATATATATATATATATATATATACATATATAATATATATATAATATATATATAATAACACGAACCTGCACGTTTGAGTTGAGAGTCAAAGCTGACGAGAGGGTAATGATGCCGATGTCGTTGGGAATTCCCGCACCGTTGTTGTTGCCGCTTTCGTGGATGACGAACGAGGCGACACCAACGGTCTGCTCGTAGACGTTGGGTGCAGCATTCAAGTTCAAGGCTCCAACCTCCACACGCAGCCTGGAAGCAGTGTGGCCTTGCAGACAGTGGGCAGCGGTCAAGATCTGCAAGTAGAACATTAGGTTTCATAATCATCATCACTAAGGAATTATATGGAAGCTGCTTAGATGTGATTTTATAGAAGAATAATGTAAACATCATGAAAGGATAGAAAGATAAATGAATATATCTTCAAGAAAGTGAAAAAAAAAAAGCTGGAGTGTGTCGTTACAACGGTAAGGTTGGAGAGGGGAAGAAATAGAGGGAAGCCAAGAGAGAAGAATACTGGACAGTTTGACATCATGGCAATGAGGATCATCAGTATGGAGTATAACAAGATTAACCATTATGATGTGACATGCTTGTGTATTACATAAATTTAAAAAAAAAAAAAAAAAAACTTAATTAGGATGAGGTAGGAAGTAAAGCTGATATGATTTCAGAAATAATATTTATTAATACCTAGGACTGCAAGAATAGCTAAGAATGGCAGACACCGTCTCTCCGTGGCTTCTGTGATAAATATCATGTGATAGCAGACTGGAGGTCAGCTAGCTCGAATTAATAAGAGCGCCAGGTATCCCCCGATGGGGGATAAAGGGCGAAAGAAGAATACCCACACGGCTATCTCAGACACCTGTTATCGCTAATTAACAATTGGCCAAAGCCAGGCAATGAATGAATCACCAAAAAACAAGAATTAGATTGTGAGCTTTACTAAAACACGATTACAAGAAACAAATTGTACCTTGCGGCCCAAGCCTTCGTCAGTACAGAATAGATAAACACAAACCAACACAATATTACATGAAACACACTACATTACAATACTTATCTGAATCTGTGTCCTAGCTTGGAGTGACTGAAGGGGGTGCGGTGGAGAGGCGCCCATGTGGGCAAAAGTTAAAAGAAGGATAGGCGAATATGTCACGGACGAACCTTCGCAATTGGCACTTTCTCGTTGTGCGCTCGAAACATAGTGGCGGAAGATTTAGTTGCATTGATCCTCACAGAGGGGCATGGGTAGCGGTCGCTCAGAAAACGATTGCAAACCTCTGAACGCAAACCTGCCATGAAATCCCAAACAGCAGAAATAATGCTTGGGCAGACTGCGACGTCCTGCAAAGGACATGCAATTACCTTTTAGTGGACTATACAACTGTGGGGAAGGGGTGGAGGGGGTGGGGCTTGGAAGTTAAATGGAACTGTGTTGGACATTGAGGCCGTGTGGGGAGAGTGTACCCAACTGGAAGATGAGACGGTTTTCCAATATTTGACAATCCCGTTCATGGGATGCGCACGATTTGATCACCGTGACCTGTATGTCAGCCACGCCACAGTGGTCAGGACTGTTGAAGTGCATGGATACTGCTTTCTGGGCACCACTGTTGATGTCACAAAGATGTTGTCTAAATCTGTCAGCAAGACGTAAATCAGTCTTCCCGATGTATCTCATGTCACAACGTTTGCAAGTAATCGAATAGATAACGTTGCGACTCGTCAAAGCCAGGGCAAGTTCAACTTAGATCAAAGATCGCCAAATCACCCTGGAACGGGTGTAAACATGTTACAAGTATATCTACATATCCACTTTTCAGTGTTGCTATTGGTTCAATAAGGCACATGTCTTAACATTAATTACAACATGCCTCGGGTGCATATACAAATATGTGTCTAACACAACCTGCTCTTTACGTCTTAAAGTATGTTGAAGGGTTCCTTTACTTTCCTATTCTTTAACAACACAAGTCATCCCCATGTAATGCATATTGCTTGCTTGTAATTCGTTTAAAGTAGTATAACTACTTAGAAGTGCAGAGAAAGCGAGAATGGGGAACCACCGTATTATAATTTCGAAGGCCTGTTGGAATATATCATTCTCTGATGCCAAATAGAAGTTAAAATTATGAGAAGGAAATAAAAGGATATTGACATTTAACAAGATCTGAAGAAGCATACTCGCTGACCTACTCTTTGGTCTTACCTTAGTCCTGGAGATGATCGATCCACCACAACTGTGGTACCAGGTTCCAGAGCTTTGCACCTGGAGCGAGGCCTGGTGAGGGTGGGCGAAGAGAGCAGACGAGGAGCCATTCACGATACGCTTCTCAGCTCCTGGGGCTGCCAGGGCCACGGCTGGGAAAACAGTTTATAAAGGAAAGCATAAATATTATACTACTGTTAATTCAGATGTATAAAGTGTCTATTTTGCTTGTTCGATTATGAACTTCTAAGTACCCCTAGTAAATGCTCACATTCAGTGGAAATTTTGTTTCTGAGGAAAATGCAAAGAATACCATGGACAGACTGAAAAACCAATGAACAGGTCCTTAAAGAAACAAACGAAAATCATAAACTGATTAGAGACGTTAGACGTAGACATTAAAAATAGTTTGGGAATGTTATGAGAAGGGTGGCGGGGTATGGATATCCCCTATCAAAGGAGAAGTAAGGTGCCTCCTTTCCCCCGCTAGCCTACGGGACACCCTATGGCAAGGTGGAGTACCCGTTTAGCCTCCCGAGCAGGGTTACGTGAAGCCATGGGTGCAGGTGGTGGATGAGGGTGAAGAGTAGCCAACAGATAGTTGTGGGTTATGGTCTCCAGTTTCACGGCGGTAGGCAGAGGATCTCTTTTTTGAGGAGACAATGGCTACGGTCATTGACCAGTATGGTCATTGCTAAGAAGGAAAGCAATGGCAAACTACCTTCTTCACGGATGCCAAGAACATTATATTTTGCGATATCATCGACATTCAGAGAAACGGCGTAAATGGGTGCTCCGTAGGAGCAGCCTCGCACGGTAGGGATAGTCATGTGCACCAGGTGACTCAAGACCGTCAGCAGGCTACTAGGTGTAAAAGATTATTATCATTAAAGGTAGGAACCTGGAATGTCAGAACAAAGAATGCAGATGGAAAATTGGATAACATCAAGTAAGAAATGGGAATGAGTGACTATTAATATATTAGGAATGTGTGAAACCAGATGGAGAGGGGCAGGGATCAAGACAGGAGAGGATTGTAAGATTATTTATTCTGGAGGAGTAGAACGGCAAAGAGGTGTAGCCATTATGTTGGATCGGCAAACATCAAATTCTAGTAAAGGTTATTGGGCTGTGTCAGACAGAGTTTCATTAGTAAAATTAAACGAAGACCTTTTACAATACATGTCATTCAATATATGCTCCAACAAGTGAAGAAAGTATAGATTAATTTTATAATGACATGGAGCTTGCTTTGAAGAAATGTAAAATATCAGAAATAAATATTATAATGGGTGATTTCAACGCAAAAGTGTTAAATCAAGGTGATGGATGCAGTGTGGGCAACGTTTGAGAGAGCGAAACGAAAGAGGATAGAGACTTGTAGAATGGGCAAAAGGACAAGAAATGTTTGTAGGAAACACCTGGTTTAAACAACATCCTAGAAGATTATGGACATAGAAGAGTCCAGACAGCAGGATTAAAAACAAGATAGATTACATCCTGATTAGCAGAAGGTTTCGAAATGCGCTAACAGTCGTAAAAACAGTTCCCAATGCAGACTGTTACAGTGATCACAGATTAATTACAGCAGACTGAGGGTAAAGTAAAAGAAAATCAAGTATACAACAAGAAACACTAAATATGATTTGTGCAAATTGAAAACTGCCAAAGAATTACAAGATAATTTTAACATAGAAGTAAAGAACAAATTTGATATATTGTCTGATCTAGAGATCCTATTTCAAGATGTGGATGATCAATCGGAAATGTTGAAGAATTCAATCAGTTTAGCTGCAGAAAAAAATATTCCAAAATTAAAGAAAGTGGGTCGTCAGACATGGATGACTGAAGAAATTTTTATAGCTAATGGAAACAAGAAGACAGAACAAAAATAATCCTCCCAAATATTAAAAAACTCACAGAAAAGTCATAACATTACGTAAGGATGCAAAAGAAGCATGGTTCGAGAAAGATTGCATAGAAATTGAAACACAACACAGCAGTAAAATACCAAACCGATGCACAAAAAAATTCAGGAGCTTACTAATCAAAGAAAATATACATCAGCAGGCTCCCTAAAGACAAAAGATGGAAAAATCATAATAGAAAAAGATCAGAATTTGCATGTATGGTCAGATTATGTGAAAAACCTTTATGATGATATCAGAGAAGAACAGTATGATATTCAAAATAATAATGAAGGACAATCAATTTTGAAGATAGAGGTTCAGAATGCTCTTAACCATATGAAATATGGCAAGACCCCCGGTTCAGACAGCATCACAACATACATGATTAATGCTTTAGAAGAATACGGAATAGATAAAGTTACCAGACGCCAGTTGGTAGGGCGTATGGTGATGATGAAATTTATTGACACAGTTATAACAGTAACAATTATTTCAGTTCTAGGATGTATCGTCGTAGATGCAAGAATCTGAATACATTTCTGAATAAAATACGATGTGCTGCAAGGTGTGATAAATTGCCAGATATCTTTTCCATGCCCACACCAGACGATAAAAAGTTTGTGTGGTATAAATGGAGAACTACACACAGATCATAACCAGAGACACACAAAATAAAGAAAGTTGTAATTAATTGCACAGTTAACAATAAAACAACTGCAAACCTTCGATGTTCTGGTCACAGAGCCAAATGTCTCTAAATATCTCGCTGACTGAACCAACCTCTCATCTCATCTCATCATCTCATCATGTTCCTCTTGTACCTTGCGGTGTCGAGGTGAAGTATAAACTTCGTGAGAGTGCCCGATTATAGGCTTCATATATCGATATTCCCATGGACTCTGCTATTTCCTCCGTCCAACGTTTACGTGGTCGGCCTCTTCCTCTGTTTCCATCTGGTCTGTACATCATTGCTTGTTGTAGTATGCTGTTGACTGGTAACCTACTTGCATGGCCAAACCATTTGACTTGTTGCTTTCTAATAAAATCTAGTGCTGCTTTAACCCCAACTTTAGTCCTGATTTCTTCATTTCTGATCTTATCTCTTCTTGATACGTTGAGTATTCTTCTCAGGAACCTCATTTCTGTTGTTGTGATTTTTCTTTTCTTTTTTTCTGTCATTGTCCAGGTTTGGCATTGGTAGCATAGAGTTGGTAAGAAGATTGTGTTGCAAAGTGCTTTCTTAGTAGTTACTGATACATGTTTGTTCTTTAGTATTAGTGCCATTTGTCCAATGAGTTGATTTGCCTTATTGCACCTATTTTCGATCTCGTCTTCTGATCTGCCATTTGATGATATTATACTTCCCAAGTACTTGAAACACTTCACTTGTTTCAAGGGTTGTTCGTTTAGGTGAATTGTTGTTGTTTGTTCTTCTTTAGCTATAGTCATTACCTCTGTTTTGCTCGTGCTAATTTTCATGTTATGTTCCCTACACATTTCGTTTAGACTATTCACGTGGTCTTGTAATTCAGCTTCTGATTTTGCTATTAGTGCTTGGTCGTCCGCAAACAGGAGTTCTCTAATGGTTAGATTTGCAGATGGGTCTTCTTCTGTGTTCTCGTCATGTGGTATTCTTGCAATCTCTACTTGGCTGGGTTCTTTACATATGTTGTCTATCTATGTTATGAACAAGAGAGGGGACAGGACACAACCTTGTCGTACTCCAGACCTTATGGTGAAGGGTTCTGAGTATCCTCCAGTTGCTCTCACTATGCATTCACTGTTGTTGTATAAACTTCTACATAGGTTTGTTTGATGTGTACTCGCTCCATATTGTTTAAGAATTTGCCACAACTTGTTTCTATCTACTCTATCGAATGCCTTTTCTTGATCGACAAAGGCTATGTAGAGTGTTTCATTGAATTCGATTGATTTTTCTATATGTTGTCTAAGAGCTAAAATTGCATCTGTGCACCCTTTATTTTTTCTAAATCCAAGTTGTGTTTCGCTTAGCTGGGGTTCTAAAGAAGTTCGTAATGTTTTTTCAAGAATTTTGCAAAATATTTTCCCAGTATGGCTCAACAGTGAAATGCCTCTGTATTGTGTGCAGTCTCTTTTGCTGCCTTTGTTTTTCCAAATTGGGATAATTATGGCAATCCGAGACCGAGTAAGAAATGCTACTATCAGACAGACTGTGGGATCAACACCTTATGCCACATTTATTGAAAGACAGAAGATCAAGTGGTTTGGCCATGTCGTTAGAATGCAACATCAGCAACTACCATCACTGGCCTTACATCAAAGATCATCTGCGACGAGACCACGAGGAAGTCCAAGAAGAAAATGGATTGACGACATCAGAGACATTGTACAACCACACGGGATGACACTATCCAGTGCCGCCCACCTGGCGCTGGAACGCAAATTATTCCTCCCCACGACTCTTGACGGCAGAAGTGGAAGATGATGATGATGATGATGATGATGATGATGATGATGGCATTTCCCCAATCTCGTGGTGTCTGTTGTTCTACCCAAACATTATTGAATAGTCTATGTAGCCAAGCTGTTCCTACTTCTCTTGCTGCTTTAATTAGTTCATTTAGTATTTCATCCTGTCCTGGTGATTTGTTCAATGGGGCTAATCTCATGGCTTCTATAATTTCTTCTTTTAGTATGGCTGGTTCTAGTTCTTCGGTGACATCTGTATAGGTCTCTTGAATTCCTGTGACATCTGATGGGATGTTGAGAAGTTGTTCGAAATACTGCTTCCATCTTATTAGGATTTGTTTTTGTTCACTTATTGGGTCTCCATTTTCGCTGTTAATTATTTCAGTTGGATCAAAGGGTTCTCCTCTGGCTCGCATTGCACTTATCTTTTTGTAGAAGTTTCTAGTTGCCTCCTTGTAGTTTTTATTTAGGGTTTCTCCATAATCTTTCCAGTCTTTTTGTTTTCCCCTCTTTACTATTCTATTCACATGTCTTGTCGCTATTCTATATTCTATGCGATCACATTCCTGTTTGCTCTTCAACCACTTTTTATATTTTTTCTTTTTGTCTTTTACCGCTTTCTTTACTTCTGCGTTCCACCAACTTGTTATTTTCTTTATCCGTGTTTTGCGTTTTTTCGTGGTTCCAAATGTTACTTTTGCAGTATTTAAAATGCTTTATTTGAACATCTCTCATTCTTCTTCCACTGTTTTTCTCACTGTAGGTAATTTTTCAAAGAATTCAGTTAGTTTTTTCTCATAATTTTCACTTACTGCCTCGTCTTTAAGGTTTTTTAAGTTTACTGATTCGCATGGCATGTATTTTCCTGCTCTTTGTTTTCTTCTTCTGATTGTTCTTATTGTGGCAACGACTGCTTTATGATCTGTGTTTATACTGAAATTGGGCACAACCCTTGCATCTAATATATTTCTCTTTCTGTTATTTCTTGTTAATATAAAATTAATTTTGCTTTTAGTATCTAGATCGTTCCATTTATACCATGCGTATACGTGTGAATCTTTATGATTATAGACTGTGTTTGTTTTATAGAGGTGGTGTTGGTTGCAAAGCTCTAATAGTCTACTTCCGTTATCATTCCTTTCATTTTGCTGATCTCCAAATGCTCCCAGATGTTTTCTATGCCCACTCTATTATGTCCTAGTCTTGCATTGAAGTCTCCCATAACTATGATGTTGTCCTGCTTATCTATTTTATTTAGCACGTCATGTATGTCTTCGTAGAAGTCCTCGCATTCTTGCTCATTATTGTTTGCATTTCATGGTGCGTATATTTGTACATATGTTGTAGTTGTTTGTTCTTTTATTCTCACTGTTATGATTCTTTCTGATATATATTTTATTTCTAGTATTCCTCTTGCTAGCCGTGGTTCGATGACTATTCCCACACAGTGTCTTGCCCTTTCTTGCTGTTCTACTCCAGAGTAAACAAACGTCTAACTGCTGTGGAGCTCCTTGAATCCTTTCCCCTTTGTTCTGGTGTCCGCTATTCCCATCAGTCCAATGTTCCTCTCTTCCATTGTTTCTATAAGCTCCTCTACTTTACTATTGAAACCACAGACGTTGAGTGTGCCTATTTTTTGAGTCGCTGATCTATCTCTTAGTCCATTAACATTGCCGGGTCGATATCCGTTTGGGTCAGTCCGTTTATACTTCTTAGTTTTTCTACGAGCAGTATATTTATATGAGAAGTTTATCAGGGGAACCATTGAAAGTGATAGAAACCATCCCCAAAGATTTAAGAAATGACTACCACTACATGAAAGGCAAAATCATGGCACATTTGTTGTTAGACGAGGCAGGATATAGAGAACAATTTGCTAAACTATCTCCAAAACAACAGAAACGTTCTCTGACTATACGTCACAAGTACAAGACGTATTCAGTAAGTGGTTATCGTCAGCAAAAATGACGATAAGTTTGATCGTTTGAAAGATCTAATGTTAAGAGATAAGGTCATATCCTCGCTACCACCACCTTTCTCTCGATTTTTACAAGAGTGCGATGTGAAAGTGTCCAACAGATAGAGAAAAGGGGGGCAGCTTATTTTACAGTAAATAAAAATTGTTTTGTTAATGTTCAAAGTACAGAATTTGTAGCAGCAGCTACATATGATAAATCTAAACCAGTCGTGTACAACAAACAAAAATCATTTAGACCAGTTAACAACTACCGTTGTAAATATTGTAATTATAACGACAATGAAGCAGAAATGTGTGATAAAAATCCAGCTTACCTTACATACTTACAAAATCACATTGATAATCAAGAGAAGGAAAGAAAGTCTTATAAACGATTGACTAAATGTTATCTTTGCAAAGCGTACGGCCACTGACGTCATGCTTGTAAAGGAAAGCAGATGACAAGGAAAGCCAATGCTGCAATATTCGACAGCTCCTCCTCGGAAGAAGAACAGGAAGAAGATCAACACCCAGCTAATGCAGCAGAGATAATTGATATGTTCCAAAAAGACAAATGCAAAACCTGCAACAGCTTCCACGAAGATGGTATTTTAACATGCGGCCACTCTGTTCCAATATCAAATGAAGGAGCCAGTCTAGTAGTACATTCAAAAGGGAAGCTAAACATCCATAAAGGCTATATCAATGGCAAAGCAGCCAGTGTTTTGAGGGATAGTGGAAGTACCCTTATTGGTTTAAAGAAAGACTTTATACAGCCTGCAGATTACACAGGGAAATATGTAACATGCAGAACGTTTTCGGGAAATATCGAAAAATACCCACTTGCATGGGCATACATTAAAACACCCTTTTTGACAGGCAAAGTAAAATGCGCAGCATTATTTGATCCATGTTGCGATTCAATTATTGACAATCTGCCTGAAGTTAGTGATATGCCACATGACTTTGAAACATCTGAATGTGTAAATATGTTATGTAAGTAATGAAAATTCAAATGCCTCAAAGAAAATTTTGAAACGCTACGATAACAGAGACGAATACCAAGACGAGACAGATGCAAACACAACCGTAGTAGACCACACAGATGTAGAAGATACCGAGGAAATACCAGTCCCATCACTCAATACGACAGACACACTAGAAGACGTTAAACTATCTCTTAATATTTCTCAGCCCGAGACAAACAACTGCAGACAACTATTACGAGACTATAAAACCATTTTCTCCAACCATCCAGGACAGACTGATCTAGTAGAACGTCAGATCATACTGACAACTCATGTACCAATAAAATGCAGACCGTATTCAATTCCAATACATTACAAAGACAAATTACACCAAGAAATCTTAGACCTTCAGAAAAACCAAATTATTAGAAGATCACAATCACAATATTGTTCTCCTATCGTGATTGTTAGAAAAAAAAGACAATACAATACGCCTATGCGTTGACTACCGAAAACTCAACGCAATAACACAGTTAGATTCAGAACCAATGGCTAACTGTGATGACATATTGACAGGCATGACAGATGCCAAATACTTTACAAAAGTCGACATGACAAAAGGGTACTGGCAAATACCCATGACGGAGGACACTATACACTTGACATCATTTGCAACACCTTGGGGACTATACGAATGGCGCAAACTTCCATTTGGCCTAGTTAATGCCCCAGCGACATTTGTAAGGATGACAAGACTATTACTGGCAGACATACCCAACATACTGTCATATATGGACGACATCTGTGTACACACCAGAACAATGACAGAACACCTAGCGACGCTACGACAAACTTTTGAACGCATCAGGCAACATGGCCTGACAGTGAAGCAATCGAAAGTAGAAATGGCCTACCATGAAATTTCCTTTCTAGACTACAAAATCTGTGATGGATATGTTACCACAGATGACAATATTGTTTCTAGAATTCTAAAATTGTCACTTCCTACGACCAAAAAGGAAGTCAGAAGTATGTTAGGATTGTTAAATTATTACAGAAGATTCATACCTAACATTTCTGATGTGACAGAAATGTTTACAAATCTGCTAACAAAGAACCAACTCAATAAAATTTTAAACAGAGAAAGCATGAGACCTGCCTTTACAAAAGTATTGTCATATTTTTCTTCCAATCCCATCTTAAAATTGCCAAATCTTAACATTCCTTTCAGATTTTGAACTGACGCTAGCACGATAGGTATAGCGGCTGGGTTGTTACAAGCCTTTGATGGCATCTTACATGCAATTTATTATGTAACCCGCAAGTTGTCACCAAGAGAACGCAGATCGTCTACACCAGAGTTGGAAGGTCTCGCATTAATTTATTCTATTTCTAAATTATCGAAATATTTGTTAGGAAAACATTTCATCGTTGAGACAGATAACAACCCATTAACTGTCATAACAAAAGGTACACCAACGAATCACATAATCGCCAGATGGACTTTATTACTGCAGAACTACAGCTTCGAAAAGCGACACATCAAACGCATACACAATACCATCGCAGACCTACTCTCAAGATGTCCTCTCGACACGTCCAATGACAATTTAACTACGCCTGAGCGCAACGATTAATACTGTTACATATGGCGCTCAGACAAGTATTACATGCCAGCGCACAATATTCATTTAAGACAAAGAACACTGTGAGAATTTACTTCCTGTGATATGGACCAAGTTCTTCTATTTATTCCAAT
Source organism: Cepaea hortensis (assembly GCA_963921405.1). Taxonomy (NCBI): domain Eukaryota; kingdom Metazoa; phylum Mollusca; class Gastropoda; order Stylommatophora; family Helicidae; genus Cepaea; species Cepaea hortensis. The sequence continues at coordinate 53,733,003 of OY992885.1, read as the reverse complement.
TACATTTTTAACTAGTGAATGTGCCGAATAAATGGACAGCAAGATTGTGAAACGACAGTGATTTTAAACTGTTACTATTATTATCAGTTTACGAACAGTATTACAAGAACAGACAGAACTGTCTGATCTAGAGATCCTGTTTCAAGATGTAGATGATCAATGGGAAACGATGAAGAATTCAATCAGTTGTGCAGCAGAAAAAACTATTCCAAAAGTAAAGAAAGTGGGCCGTAAGACATGGATGACTGAAGAAATTTTACAACTAATGGAAACAAGAAGACAGAACAAAAATAATCCTGCCAAATATGAAAAAATTCACAGAAAAGTGAGAACCTTATGTAAGGAGGCAAAAGAAACATAGCTTGAGAAAAATTGCAGAGAAATTGAAAAACAACACAACAGTAACAATGCGAACCTAATGCACAAAAGAATTCAGGAGCTTACTAATCAAAGAACACGTACATCAGCAGGCTGCCTAAAGACAAAAGATGGAAGAGTCATAATAGAAAAAGATCAGATATTACATGAATGGTCAGATTACGTGAAAAACCTGTATGACGACAATAGAGACGAACAGTATGATGTTCAAAATAATAATGAAGGACCAGCAATTTTGAAGATGGAGGTTCAGAATGCTCTTAACCATATGAAATCTGGCAAGACCCCCGGTTCAGACAGCGTCACAACAGAAATGATTAATGCTTTAGGAGAATATGGAATAGATCAAGTTATCAGTCTGCTTAATACAATATATGATACTGGAAATATACCTCAGGAGTTATGTAATTCTGTATTTATTGCAATCCCAAAGAAATCAGGAGCCTTGGAATGTGATCAACATCGAACAATTAGTATAATGAGTCACATCACGAAGATTTTGCTAAGAATTATCATGCAAAGAGTTAGGAGGAAAATACAACCTGAAATAGGAGAAGAACAATGTGGGTTTGTGGAAGGCAAGGGTACAGTAAATGCTGTGTATATACTGAGAAACATAATCGAACGTTCTATAGAAGTAAACAAAGATCTACACCTTTGCTTTATTGACTACACAAAGGCTTTTGATAAAGTGAGACATGTCAACATGATAAGGATGCTTGAAGATCTACAAATTGATGGAAAAGATCTTAGACTTGTAAAAAACATATATTGGAAACAACAAGCTGCCATAAGAGTTGATAATGAAGTAAGCCAATATCAGCCTATTAAAAGGGGTGTGAGACAGGGATGTGTAATGTCTCCAGATCTGTTTTCCCTGTACAGTGAAATTATTTTCAGAAATATTGAAGATGTGGAAGGAATCAACATTGGGGGACGATGCATCAATAACATTAGATATGCAGATGATACAGTCTTGATTGCAGACAATGAACATGACCTGCAAAATTTAGTAGATGCGATTGTGACACACAGTGAACAACAAGGGTTAGAATTAAATTGTAAAAAGACACAGATTATGGTCATCACTAGGAAGGACGAAATACCACAATGTAATATACAAGTAAATGGGAATATTCTTCAACAAGTGAGCAGGTACAATTATCTCGGAACAGTAATAACATCTGATGGGAGATGCCTTGAAGAGATTAGAACAAGAATCGCCATGGCAAAAGTAGCCTTTAGCAAGATGAAAAACATATTGACCAATAAAAAGATGTCAATTGAAACGAGAAAGAGAGTGTTGAGATGCTACATTGAGCCTGTACTTTTGTATGGATGTGAAGCGTGGACAATGAGCAGTCAGGCTGAAAAACATCTGATGGCTGTAGAGATGTGGTTTCTGAGGAAAATGCAAAGAATACCATGGACAGCCAGAAAGACCAATGAACAAGTCCTTCAAGAAACAAATGAAGATCGTAAATTAATTAGAGAAATTAGACGTAGACAGTCAAAATTTTTTGGACATGTTATGAGAAGAAATGGATTGGAGAATTTGGTGACAACTGGTAAGATCGAGGGGAACAGACCAAGGGGAAGACCTAGAAGCAAGTACCTGGATGGCTTGGCCTTGTGGCATTGTCGAGACAGAAACACGGAGCTGATCCACGACTCTGGTGATCGGGTGAGATGGCAGAACATGACCGCCCACGCTTACCGGCATGGCACATGATGGATGGATGGATTACAAGAACAGTACTACACATTTGTATGAACTTACCAGATTCCATCTTTTGGTAATATCCGTAGTACCAACGCTTATGTATCCAAGTGAAATAAGCGCAGTAAGTTGTTCTAACATTTTAACTTTGTTATAGATTGTGCCAAATAGACGACATCTAGAACAGTGTAATCTAAACCATCTTCAACTGTGTAATCTAGATATTCAGAACTGTGTAATCCAAAACATTCGGAACAGTGTAAACCAGAATCCGGAACTGTGTAATCCACCGTGTACTTATAATAACAGTGTGTTACTACACGCGTGAACACATTAGTTGTGTACTTCCGCTTCCTTTGTTAATTATTGTCTAAATTTACCAAAAATTAGCAGACTATACGAAGATAGTCATGAGTGAATGACCGATTGAACGATTGTTGTAACACTTAAATTTACATATGAGGAATAGAATGAAAGGATTTATATATTTGTGATCTAAGAATCGTTGATTGATTAATTTTTTCTCAATGGTGCCAAGTATGTCACTATTTATAATAAGCATCAAACTATGACGCTTAGAATAGAAATAATAAATGTACTTTATTGTTTTGAAAGAATTTGAAAATTACTTCCCTTAACATTTAATGATTGTACTAAAGGGAAACAATCTGACACGTGGAAAAATGTGAGCATGCATATATTATCTTTTTCATAGCAGCCATAAAAACTACAGGTCACCAGGTAACTTCAACTATGCGTGGAATATAGTTACCAAGGTTGTTGGACCAGTATTAGATTATCCGACCATATCGGTGGGTTTCTAATGCTGTAATCATCTCAAAAGGGAGATGATGTACGGCCTAACATGTTCTTGAGTCATTTTTGTTTCTCTTGTTGCGAGGTAGAGCGTTGCATGAAAGATAGCGTTAGTCGCTGTTAACTACCGGTCTGGCTGATGTCAAATCTCAACCAAGGTGCACATCCAACTAGGGGACAATACTTGGGATGAGTAGCCTCATGGCAGCACTGATCGAAATATTTATCATGCATCATTACCATATGTATGTCAATGTATAACCATGTGATAGAGTCACCTAACAGACTAAATAATGAGTCGATTCTGACTTATAAATTAATCAGTAATTTAAACCGGGTACAAACACCCATGATAAAAGGTTATCCCTTTCATAAGAGGAGGCGGGCGGAGAGTGTCAGAATCTCCATCGCCATCGCCAGGAGACGACGGACAAGCACTGCAGTGAACCCGACTGACAGCTACGACGCAGTTGAGGTCCAGTGATTAGCGTGACGCATGAAGCGCACGAGAACTGAAAGCCAAGGGCTAACTCGAAACCTCGAGTTGAGTCAGACTGCCTAGGACGGCGAGACTGGACGGACATGGGAGAAAATGCTGAGTGTATTGATGAATTATCCGATGCTTGATGTGAGCGAGCTTGTACGTTGTGTAGAAATTGTATAGAGACTGAGTGAGTGTTTGTTTCCATGCATTGATGAACTTATATATATATTGCATGTATGTATTGATAAATGGCATTGCCGCTAATTGTGAGCGCAGCCTTATGTGAATACTGTTGAGGGGTGTGATTAAAGTGTTTCAGGTATATTGCCGAGTGTCTGTCTGCAATCATTCGTTGTATGATTGTTTCACTCCTGTTAGTGAACACGAGCCTCTGTGAACAGAAAGCAAGACTCTGACACATGGACTGGCCAATACTTAAATTTTCAGAGCTTCACACCTGTCCAGTACAAACGAGGATTAGTACGGACCCTGTTTGACCGTGCTAGGAAGATATGCGCCCAGGACACACTTACAGAGGCATTTGAAACTCTGAAGAATGTCTTAAACCCGAATGGGTACTCAACAGGATTTATAAATGCGCCACTGCCAATAGCCCAAACCAAAACCAGACGAAACTACAGTCCCTAAACTCAAGATATTCATCCAGCTAACCTTTCGAGGGAATGACGTAATGCAACGTCTACAAGACCGGCTCATTACAGCAGTAGGTTGAACATTCTGTGATGCAACTCCAGTCATTAGGTACAAAATCACACCGATTCCTATCCCAGCAGTAAAAGAGCCTGTTCCTCTGTACGCCAAAAACAATTATACTTACTAATTCATATGTAGGTGCCAGTCTACCTACATCGGCAGAACAGAACGGCAGTTGAACAAAAAAGTGTCTGAACATATACTTCAATGGATCGACAAGATACTACACATATGCGATGGGAGCCTAGTGGGGCAGACACACCGGACGCTTCCCGCTTCAACAATTGTTAGGCATATGCTGGAAAGCGGCTATGTGATTGATAGGGACAGGGCCTTTTGCATGTTGTTTAACACACAAAATACTCGCTTGTTAAAGTTTGCAGAAGCAATAATGATTAATCTGAACAAGCCAGTGTAACAGTGTACAAAGACTAACAAGACGCGTTGGTTTTATGCAAATACTGTTTATTCTCTTGATGGTGACAACATGGCTCCTTCTTCCTCTGAGCCGGGATGTAAACTGCCCTTGCCAACCCAATACGTCACGATTGAGCATCTCTCCCCGCTTTCAGTCTCAATGCTCAATCGTGCTGTATCTGTTTCCCACTAGATCCTAATAATACCCCAGTACTCTATTACTGTTACACCTCCCCATGTTTATTAAAGAATTTTCCTTATAAAGGAAAAATCTTTACTCCTAATCCCCTTACTCTATTCCCTCTTTTTCCTTACTTCTCCCAGTTCCTCTAATCTTCCCCAAACTAACTAACTTAAATGAATATTCAATTTCTTTACTTTTTCCCTTGCTATATAGTCAACCCCCTTCTTCTTCGTTTCCGGCCCTTCAACCAACCATAACATATTTACATATCTTTAATAACATTTCAATTTCAACTATGTACAATAACATCATAACACGTCTTCTTAAATACTCCTTCCTCATAAGCAATCTGCTTTCAAACTCAACTCTAACACCAACTCCTTATTTTATCACCAACGCTACAAATTCCCCATTTTCAACTAAGCCGAAATTACTTTCACACGATAGGAAGACAAAGAATCGGTGGCCACCGGAATTTAAAAGAAGATATAGAACTCTTTCAAAAACAACATTCACCTAAATCACACACCCCTTTTACTAAACCATACTCCTTTACCCTCCTATGTCATTTGAGACTTTATGTAATAAAGTCTAAAACCACACTCACCTAAATCACACACCTTTACCACTCATTATGGTAAACGTTTACGCTGCTATCAAAAACATTATTCACCTCCAATTGTCTATATATTACAGACACTACTACTTTTATGTCTCTGAACCTTACTTCAACCTCTCATTGTAATGTCAACCACAAAACAATATCCCGAGGACAAAAAAAATCTAATTTCCTTTAAAACCTCTTCCAACATTATACACATCACTTCACATAACCACATCACCCTATACCTCAGTTAAAAATTATCTCTTAATGTCCATTTCTTATGGGCACCTCCACTTATGCCGTTATCTACAGCAACCTTAAATGTCTATTTATTACAGACACCCGTAACTTTACAACATCGTAATCTGACCACTATATAGACTACTCTAGCAACCCACTTATTATTCTATCTCTGAAACTTAATACACCCAAAGGGATAACCATTTACCTCCCGTCTTTAACGGACTCTCAAGAACCCATGTCATTATGTCTCCACTATGTTCATCAACTTACACTCCCTTACTATTGTACTGTTATCCACAGTGTCTAGTTAAACATGGATCCAATTCATGTTTACTTTCTGGGGTAATTTTCTTATTCTTCTATAACCCAGCATTCTGTGTACATCATGGTTCTTCTGACCCCATGTAACCCATGTTTAAAACTTTCTCCTCATTTACCCCACTGCTATATTAATCTTTTCTTCCCCCATATGGCTTCTAATCCATATATTTCCAATCAATGCTGACTTTAGTGTACTTCTAAACTTCCCCATAACCATCCATATATTTCCAGTACTTCATAACCATTTTAACCTCTCTACGCTGATTATCACAGCAACAAAATACCCATGAACTTATTCTTCACAAAGAGAATGTGTCTCTTTATTAGCTCTCAGTAGTTTTATTAACTCTTTTCTGAACGAAGGATCCCAAATAAATGTCTCTCTTCTAGTCCCCAGTAGTTTATTACTATTTTCTAAACGAAGGATCCCAAATAAATGTCTCTCTTCTAGTCTCCAGTAGTTTATTACTATTTTCTAAACGAAGGACTAAAATAAAGCCCATGTATTGTCTTTATTCTAGACAAAACCCTGTACTTAAACATAACTTAACTAACTACTATTTAACATACAAAACAGCGAAATAAAATCACAACAGAACATCATACCCCCCCAAATTTTTGTAACAATCATTTATGTTTCCCCGCAACTCAACTAAAGGTATGATGACGATGGTGATGATGATGGTGATGATGATACAACATACATCCTATTCTATTTTTACCTACTACTACTGGTCTCTTTTACGGACCAGTAGTTTACACATAAAAGTCTACAAACACAATAATCTTATTCTAAAATAATAACAATCATTTTACAGGACCAAATGAAGCCAAAAAAAACATTTTATACATGAGGCATCAACACTCAGACTCCACAAAAGAATTGTCTTCTCGCTAAAGACAACTCCCTTCAAACTACTACGTACAGTGGCCCATCAGCCTTGGCCTCCCATAACCGAGAAAACAAAACACCTCACTGCTACGTATGTATATCTGTTAACCACAGACTAACTTCTTTAATCTAGAACAATATTTGTTCTCCTCAACCACAATCACCACTCCACAATTGACCGTTCCATTTTCTGGAAGTCAAACTAACTCCTTATACATCACATTATTTGTAATTCCATCACTGTAAACTACAGGTCAACTCATTATACCTATCTCAATGTTACCACAAAGTACCAGTGGTCAATTATTTCCCTTAGATTTATTCCAAGTATTTCTACAACTACTTATTTTTATTACCGTTAACCACGGTATCTCCAACCTTCTAACCTCTTACGTCTAAGAAAACTTTGTCTCTCACCAATACAACCAACTCTACTTTTTAAGTTTCTCGTCTATCCGACTCAATTTACTTAAACACATCATTTTCTTCCAACATCTCACCACGACTACTCTATCTATCCTCAAGTCTCTCCTAGCACTCTTACATCGTGATGACAATCAAACTGGTCACCCTCCTCGGAACACGTTCTCCAACATTCATTTTACTAACCCTGTTTACCTCCGCATTTTTCATTCTTCTTGTTATTTCTCGGAACTCTTTCAGAACTGCAACCTACGCCACTTATAACCAACAACAGACCTCTCTTTCCTCGTTTCTCAGTCTTAGGCACTCTTGCTTCGCCATTTTCCTGTCAAGAATACTAAACATTCATAATGTTAATTCAGCATATAACTTCCATAATTTCCTTCCAAGTTCAGATATTCTACGAAAAGACATTACAATTTTCTTTCTATCTCTCGATTTTCGCATGCTCTATGTTCCACCACGATTTATCAACGTCACTTATCAACCGCTCTTCTCATATTCACACGGACAATGACACACAACCTCGCTCTCATCTCACGCCTACTCTCGCATCGCGACAACCTAACGTCTCCATACTATTACTACAACAAAATACTTTAGACGCCACCTCAACATTCCAGCAATCATTTACCACATATCTACACGTATTGATCTCCTCTACACACATTGACACAAGACATTTTAACGCAACCATTACATTTTATCTATATATTACACTTAAGTGACGTTATCACAGCTCTATCCTGCCTTACTCATCACGACGAACACCTGTTTGACTACAGTTATACTCATGTATGAACAGCGCATAACCAGACGAATTTTTCCACAGGACTTTCACAATTCACTTCTTCCTTATTTCTACTTTACTTAATCATTCACTCCCATACGAAAGTCAGACGCTGCCTCTCGCAAGTTATATCGCTTTCACAGCACTACCTACTATCTTTTCAAAACAAACTACATTCCGCTTTCTATATTTCTCCACACAATAACTCTTCTTTCTCCACAGTCTTTTACTCTTAATACTCTTCGCGTTCAACTGACTATTTTACTCACATGATACTTAATTCCTCCTCAATCTATTTCTCCTCATCAGACATTCTCGGTTCAGCTGTCATACAATACTATTCTTTCTTCTCAAACCAACAAGCAAAACTATCTCAGACATCACGTCATAGCTCTGAGTCAAACCATTTATCACTCACCTTCTACTAATTTTGTCCTGAATCTGCCCTATTTTACTTAATATACTCTCTCTACATCGTGACCCAATAGTAGATATCCTGTATTACGTAATCCACGTGGAATATCATTTGCCGTACTTCCTTAACCTCAACATCACTACCACCTACCCTGTACCATGCTACCCCAAAAATTCATCTATCTATTTTGGACAGTTCATATACCTATACTCTCAAACCGGAGTTCTTCTCATAAGCCCAAAACTATTTCATTTTCTTCTTCACCCAAGGAATTTTAAGCGTTATATAGTGTGTCCAAATTAAACACTTCACTGTCTTTCAATACATTCACCCGTCTTTCGCTTATTATGTCTTCATCACTATCTGTTGTCAAGCTGTTAAAGTATTCAGGTCTTAAGGTCATAAGGTCTTCTATTTTTCTTAAGTCGCTTTCCGTCGTTGAATAAATTCCCGCTATCTGTCTACCACTATTCTTTTTCTTAAATGAGTTATTTCTATTTCCTTTATTTCTGTCGTCGGTCTGCTCACTGTTTCCTGTCAACCTTACGTAACGTTTACACTTCCCCATCTCGTCCTCAGATGACACACTAATAATAGTTCCTTCATCAGACTCATTATAGTTTACTGCAAACACGTCGGCCTTATTCTCATAGTCATCTTTAAAACGTCTGGCTTTCTTTCTCTTTCTCGGTCTTCGTCCCTTAGCCTTCCCTACTTTATTGTCATATAATCCAGTATCTACATAGTCACTAACCAATACTCTGTCCGTCTGTCCACCAGCAACTACTCCGTATGAGGGAACATCACGCCTCGATTCAGGATCTGTTCTTAGTGCAGCACTCTCATTCTCCGAATCCTCAGTAATAATATCCGTTTCAGCATCACTAGAATATTCGGCTGTAGGAATATCTTCTCCGTAACTTGAACTCTGGCAGCTAATATTCCTACACCATTTAGGAATTAGTTTCCTGTCTATAGCTGAGGAACTTGACATGGCACTACCTCTATTTACAACCATACTATTTCTTTCTTCAATACTTCTCCTCTTTATCTTTCTTTCGTTCTTGGTCCTCGTCTGTCCATCTTTCCCAAATTCACCCTTGTCTCTCTTAGTCAATTGAGTTGGTTTTGACTGATTCTCTGTTAAGTCAGTTTGAGTTCCCTTTGTTACTTTGCTGACTGGTTGTACCTGAGTCTGCGTACTACGTTCTATCGTATTACTTGTCTGCATCTGTGTCTCTCGGTTTATTTTCCTTACTAACACCGTCGTCTTCTTTTCCTGTTTAACAGTCATATTTGCAATCACCTTGGGAATAGTTGAATTTTCACTTACGTTTTCTACTTTGTTCTTTGACCCTGACTTCAAATACTGTCTCTGTCTCTTTTCAAACCAGTCGTTACGTCTTTTTCTGGCGCTTACCGTATAGGATGGCCAACTCCTAGAACAATCTCTCTCATGCCCATTTCTGTATCTCTGATCATTGTACCAGCTCCTAACCCTAGTCATCCTTGGACTAACATAAATGCTTCCATACTGCCCTCTATTTTCATCAAGTAGTGGCTGTCTTCGGCTATTCCTGTTGTTCCCTTTTATCTCATTACCTCTTACATTGCTCTGTAACCAGTGTACAAAACATTCTACCTCGCTGACTGCCACCTTTAATTCTCCTAACCATGCAGTCACGTGTCCTAAGTCTCTGTTCAAGTACATTTTTACTCTTTATGCTATCTCAGCCGAAATAATTCTCACTTGTGTCGTGATGAATCTGCTCTGCTAAACCTGTGCTAAGGTGTCCTGTTCCGCCATGCTGAAATAATACTGAAACAAGGCAAGCAAAGAAACACACAATTTCAACCTCTAAATTTAAAGAATACACTTACTTATTATAGACACAATTTTAACTTCTCAATTTAAGCAATGCACTCACTTATCATAGCAATGCGCAGTTATTTTCTGGGTCTAAGTATCACACAAATTTACTTCTAAATTTAAATAATGCACTCACTTATTATATAGCAATGCGCAGTTATTTTCTGGGTCTAAGTATCACACAAATTTACTTCTAAATTTAAATAATGCACTCCTTGTAGATATTTGCTTCTTAAACCACAATAATGTCCTGTACTCCGCTCTAATTAAGAAATTCGGAACATCACTCTGACTCTATCTCCTTAATTAAGCAGTTACCTTCTTTTACTCGCTGACGGATCCAGTTCAACCAACAAGAGCCCGCATCAACTGAAATTTAGTCTCGGAATTCAGGTGGCGGAGTTCAGATATCCCTTCTCTTCCCTCAGGTAATTTCGTCCTTCTCGTGGGCTGCCAGACAATCTTCAACCCCTGGTTGGGTCACATCTCATGGGCTGCCAGACAATCTTCAACCCCTGGTTGGGTCACATCTCATGGGCTGCCAGACAATCTTCAACCCCTGGTTGGGTCCCTTCCTTGATTCTCGAGTGGGTAATTCACCGTCGTTTTAAATGGGTCATAGGAATTACGAGGCCCAAAAATGGATTAGGTGTGTTTGGGTCATAGGAATTACGAGGCCCAAAAAAAATGGATTAATATCAGCCAACGGCCAGTGATGACCTGACCTTGAACGAGTTCTGACTTCAGATGAAATCTTGAACTTAAATTGGAGGCAAGTCCCTTGAAAATGGCAAGGTTCAGGCAACGGCCAGGGTAGGCCCCTTTAAAATGATAAAGTTCAGACAACAGCCGTGGTAACGAGCAGGCTGTGTGACAATGATTCAACTTTGAAGTCCCTGCAACAGTGGGAGGTACGATCAGAAGTAGGTATCCCCATGTCGTCCGCCGAAATCAATCCCGTCAGCAAACCGCTCGAACAACAATGCCACAGTGCCCGGCGAGGACTTGACAGTGATAGCAGCTTTCACACACCAGTAAAGCTCGAAAACGATTTGAGAGCGGACTGGACTTCACCACCAGTAAGGCTCGAAAACGATTTGAGAGCGGACTGGACTTCACCACCAGTAAGGCTCGAAAACGATTTGAGAGCGGACTGGACTTCACCACCAGTAAGGCTCGAAAACGATTTGAGAGCGTACTCAGCGAAGCGGGCTTCACAACCGCATAAAGACAGTGGAACTGAACCTGCAAAGCGGGCTTCACAACCGCATACAGATTCTTGTAGAAACTTCTTGAAATCTGTTCAGCAGAGGTTTGATAACGTGCCAGTGTCAAGGGCACCGCATTTTCCCAACAAGCGCAGTATGAAGTAGTGGCTGTATCAAATATAGTGGCCCAGTACCTCCGCTATGTGCCGCGACGATTGAAGTTGTTCATCCTGGTCACGGCACCATTTCGAGTCCTGTAACAGTGTACAAAGACTAACAAGACGCGTTGGTTTTATGCAAATACTGTTTATTCTCTTGATGGTGACAACATGGCTCCTTCTTCCTCTGAGCCGGGATGTAAACTGCCCTTGCCAACCCAATACGTCACGATTGAGCATCTCTCCCCGCTTTCAGTCTCAATGCTCAATCGTGCTGTATCTGTTTCCCACTAGATCCTAATAATACCCCAGTACTCTATTACTGTTACACCAGCTTTGTGCAAACAGAAAGACATGTTTGTCACTTTAAAATTACCATGGTAGACAATTGCCATTACTGTGCGAACATGTGTATCTTTCAGCTTGAAGAATTTATCTAGTTATTTTACTTTACGTTGTGTGAATTCTGCATTATGTACCTGAAGCGATGCAGCGAAATATGTCAGGCAATAAATTGTGCAATCTGTTGTTTATGTCTTTGTTATTCAAATTCACTACGGGAAAACATTGTTTTGAATTTAAAACCGTGTTTTCCTGTTGTGAAATTGAATAATGTAGATACATAAACAGTGCCGTTTTTGTGTAGTTCATTTGAACAGATTCGTTACGCTACTTCATTATATATTCAATTATTATCTGTAGTATGCATCTGTTGAGATGTAGAGAAATACGACAGGCAATAAATTGTGCAATATATTGTTGCTGTCTTCATTAGTCATTTACCTTGTATTTGGTTCTTGAAAAGTTAGCAGAATCTCTGCTAAAATTGCATTATATTTTCCTATAAATCTGTGTATGTTTGTGTAATGTTTTATGCGCCTCATATGATTATTGTTAATTTCTTGGATGTGTAATTATCTATGCTTTCCAAGACATGTGTGATTGTTATAAATGCTTGCATACTCTTATATAGACGAGCTACCGCTGTGGCTATCACGTACGCTTGCCGAATGTGTAATGATATGTTCGAATCCACTACTTTTCAGTGAACACGTAGCATACATTGGTACCATTACATTTCCCGGGACGTCAACGGGGCCGCCATGATACTGAGCACATCAGGCATGGAGTGGCGAGCGGTCTAACTATATGGAGCTTGAAGCACATGGTCTGATGGCCTATCTACCTGGTAATCATGGGTTCCACTTCGCATCCAAGAGGGTTTAAACAAAAATTAATTGAATATCTCTCTGCTCGTCTTTGTAAAATGGGTAAAAAGACATGTGTTGAAGTGAAACCGGCTAGTGTAATATTGGCCACATCACCCATGGAGTGTGGACTGCTGTATACAAATATGGGGATAGCACCATATGCTCAATATGTCCCAAAACGTGTAGAAAGGTCTTTTGTAATCTTTGTTTTGCTATATGCGTCATGACATAAACAAGAGTCATTCATCACTTTACTACACACCGCTTTTAACTGCCTATTTGTCATGCATGGTTTGTTACCGTATAGTAGCATAAATGTATTGACTAATTTCATTGCGTAAGGAACATGTAGTGACAACAGTACAGATTTAACGGGAAGACTGCGTGAGAGGATTCTTGACTGTCTTATGTCATGGCACATAAGGGAGTCAACACACGAATTGATCAATGACGTCTACCAGTGTTTTCCTTCCACTCGTGTTTTCTTCAACCAGTAATTTCTTTCTACCCTATTTTCTTTTTGCCAGTATTTTATATCAACTAGTGTTTTATTTCTACCAGCATTTTTATTTCCACTTGTGTTTTCCTCCTCTTTAGCCTAATGTCCGGCAATCTTTTTAAATATTTCATGTTATCATTTTTTTATATTGTTGTTACAACTTACAATGTATCTACACTCTACCGTGTGTTTGCATTCTTTATTAAAACCCATTGCTTAATAATATTTATTTAATTTTCATATTTATACCAGATATGAAACACCAATTATTTGTATAATTTGAATCTAACTGTTAGCTCTATTCGGCAGCACTAACAATGCTGTAGTCTCTATGGTTAAAATGTTAATGTTATTTCCGGTTCCGGTAGCAGAGACTTCACTTAAAAGTGTTTTTGTAATTTGTTATTTTTGCCGTCTATGTTCATGAAAATGGCTTCTACAAAGAGAAAATGCCAATTCTCGAACACTATGAAAAATAAGTTTCCATGCTTCGTTGAAGGACGCAACGAGAATGATGCAATTTGCACGATTTGCGATAGTTACTTGTCCGTTGCCATCAAAGGACTTGGAGCGTCATGTTGACAGTGAGAGACATAGAAACATAATCAAAGAATCCACGTCATCAAGCACATTGACGTCTTTTTTTTCAGCCCAAGTACTCAAATGTGTTGCTGAAAGCCATGCGGCTGAAGCTACTTTGGCATTTCATACAGTTTGTCATCATCAGTCTTACAACTCAATGACTGGCACATCTGGTTTGATGCACAAATTATTTGAAGATTCAGAAATTGCTAAAAAATATTGCTTGTGCAAAAACAAAGACTGAAGCAATAATAAACCAGGTCATTCCCCCCCCCACCCCCACCCACCCTCATCCCCCCCACACACACACACACACTATTAATGAATTGGATACATCTTTAAGTGGTATTTCATGTTTCGGTATTTCGACAGATAAAAAAAAACAAACAGATGCTAGCAATTACGGTTCGCAGAAAATATTTCCGATCGTTGTTCAGTACTTTGACTTAAAAGCAGGTGGAATCCAAACTAAGATTCTCGAGTTAGACAACACTCCAAATGAAATCTCAGAAACTATATAAAAGTATATTTTGTGAACACTCCAAAAACATGATTTGTACTCCAAATGTGTTGCTTTTGCTGGTGACAATGCCAACGTGAATTTTAGAGGCATTAACAGAAAAGAAGGTAGAAATGTGTTCTCGCATTTGAAGGAAGCCTTGAGCAAGCCATTAGTAGGCGTTGGATGTTCTGCTCATTTTCTGCACAACTGCATCCAACAGGCGCAGATTTAATGCAGATTGACGTTGAATCTATTGTCATGAAGATATTCAATTACATTTTTATATACACTGTCAGAACAGAAACTTTAAAGAATTTGTGTGACTGTGTCAACATTAACTATCAGCAACTACTCTATCACTCTAAAACTAGATGGCTCAGTTTGTTTCCAGCTGTTGAGAGGTTGTTGAGGCTGTTTACTGCTTTGAAAGAATATTTTCTTTCAGTAAACCAAGCACCTGCTTTGATAAAAAAAAAAACAATTATTGGCAGATATTGTAATAAAATTGTACTGATTGTGGGTTTAATCTGGAATGATTTAAATGAAACATTCAACATGTCCTTCTTTGTCCTCCTTTTTGTCTTATTATATCCTCCTTTGTACTCCTTTTTGTCTTATTATGTCCTCCTTTTGGTGCCAACGTATCTGGCAACCCTACTTTCACTAGTGTTTTCTTTCTACCAGTGTTTTAATTTCCACTAGTGTTTTCTTTTTGTCAGTGTTTTACTTCCACGAGTGTCTTCTTTGTAACAATGTTGTTTTTTCCCCATCAGTGTTATCTTTTTACCAGTGCTTCCCTTCCACGAGTGTCTTCTTTCTATGAATGCTTTCTTTCTACTAGTATATTGTGTCTACCAGTGTTTTCCATCCACTAGTGTTTTCTTTCTACCAGTTTTTTCATTCCTCTAGTATTTATTTTCTACCAGTGTTCTCCTTCCACTATTATTTTCTCTCTATTAGTGCTGTCCTTCCACTAGTGTTTTCTTTGTACCAGCATTTTCTTTATGTTATTGGTTGCCTTCACCTAATGGTATTGTTTTCTATCAATCTATTCCTTCCACTTCTGTCACCCCCCCCCCCCCCCGGGTGTCTTCCTTCCATTAGAGTCTTTTTTTCTACCAGTGTTACCCTTCTACTAGTGTTTTCTTTCACCAGTATTTTATTACTACCAGCATTGGGACGCAGAAATGTTTCCAAGACACCAGGGCCAGGTTCTATACTGGCCAAGACCTACTAACACGTCCTAGACGTGCATTCTGGGCAATAGGTCAATTCGGGGTCCTGGCTAACATAATAGGATCGCTGTTTCTTCCGAAGTCGGAGAGTATCTGCCTGCACGGCGAGGAACAACCAGTCTGCACACCAATAAGCCAGACATGGGACAACAGATACTCACGTAAACCTCAGTCCGGTATGACATAACACCGATGTTGGACAATAGGATATCTTCATCCGACATACAGGACTTCACGCTGGAGTTGACGGCCAGCGAATGCAAGCAAGCAAGCACTACCAGCATTCTCTTTCAATCATTATTATCGTTATACCAATGTATTCCTCTACGTCTGTTTTCTTTTCACCAGTGTTTCCTTTCCACTAGTGTTGTCATTTAATACGTGTTTTCCTTTCACTAGTATTTTATGTTTACAAGTGTTTTCCTTCCACAAATGTCTTCTTTGTCCCAATGTTTTCCTTTCACTAGTTTTATCGTTTGAAAAGGTTTTCTTTTCACTTGTGTCTTCTTTCTATCAATGCTTTTCTTCCACTAATATTTTCTTTCTACCTGTATTTTCCACCCACTAATGTTATCTTTCTACTAGTGTTTTCCTTCCACTAGTGTTATTTTTTCTACTAGTATTTTCTTTCTACCTGTGGTTTTCTTCCATTAGTATTTTCGTTCTACCAATAATTTATTTCTACTAATGTTTCCCTACGAATTGTGTTGTCTCTATATCAGTATTTTCTTTCCACTAGTGTTTACTCTTTACCAGTATTTTTTTTTCTACCAGTGTTCTCCTTCCACTAGTGTTTTATTTAATAAATATAAACTTTGTGTATGTCAGATTTGCATGTAAGATGAAAATTGTGGAAATGGTTCAGGAATTACCTGGATTAACTAAATTATTAGAAACAGTCGATTAGCAGGAAATTGATAATGTGCTGAATGAGTAGAGTGACTCTGAAACAGAATGAGAGTGTCAGAATGACACTGAATTGTCATATTTAGATTAAACTTTGTTTTAATAAAATACTCTTGAACATTAAAGTTAATAAATTCTGTTGTTTTACAGGTCTCCTTGTACTTGTAATCCTATTTAGTAGACACTAACCATAAACTTTTATAAATTTCATAATTTTATTTGAACTGTATTCCATACTAGTATTATCATGGGATTCCCATGGGAATCCCATGGGATGGGACAGGCAAAATGACCGTGGGATGGGATGGGAATGGGACTGAAAAATGTGTCCCATGGACAAGCCTGTTGATTTCCTTCCACTGGTGTTTTCTTTTACCAGTATTTTCTTACTATCATTAGTATTTTCTACGTGTGTTTTTTTTCCTACTAGTGTTTTTTTCTACAAATGTTTTCCTTCAACTAGTGTTTTCTTTCTATTAGTTTTTCTTTACACTAGTGTTTTTTTCTACCAGTGTTTCCTTTCTACCAGTATTTCTTTCTATCAGTGTATTCTTTCCACTAGTGTTTTCCTTCTATCGGTGTTTTCCGTCCATTAGTGTCTTCTATCTACTAGTGTTTTAATTCCTCTATTGTTTTCTTTTTACAAGTGTTTGCTTTCCACGAGTGTCTTCTTTCTACCTATGGTTTTCTTAAACTATTATTGCTTTCTGCTAATGTTTTATATGCGCTAGTGTTATCGTTCTACTGGTTCTTTCCTTTACTAGTGTTTTCTTTCTATCAGTAATTTCTTTCTACTAGTAATTTCTTTCTACCAGTAATTTCTTTCTACCAGTAATTTCTTTCTACTAGTGTTTCCATTGGAATAGTGTTGCTTTTATCAGTGGTTTCTTGTCACTAGTGTTTTCTTTCTCCCTTGCACTATTGTTTTCATTCTACCAGTATTTACTTTCTACCACATGTTTTAATTCGATAGTGTCTTCTTCTTCCACTGTTTTACTTCCACAAGGGTCTTCTTTGTATTAATGTTTTCCTTGCTCAAGTATTAACATGTTACCAGTATTTTCCTTCCACGAGTATCTTTATACCAATGTTTTCCGTCCACTAGTATTATGTGTTTACCAGTGTTTCCATCCACTAGTGTTGTCCTTCTAGTAGTTTTTCTCTCCCACTAGTGTTTTCTTTTTTCTCCAGTATTTTCCTTCTACTAGTGTTTTATTTCTACCAATATATTCTTTCTAACACTGTTTTCCTTCCACTTTTATTTTCCCTCTACTAGTATTTTTTCCCCCTTCCACTTGTTTTTTCTACCAACCATTATTTTTTGTACACAAGTATTTTATTTCTTTAAGTATGTTTTTATTCTACCAGTGTTGTCCTTCCAGTATTACTTTCTCTTTACTAGTGCTTTCCGTCTACTTGTGTTTCTTTCTACCAGTATTTTCTTTCGACAAGTATTTTTTTTTCCACCAGTGTTTTCCTTCCATAGGTGTTGTCCTTCTACAAGTAAATTCTTTCTACCAGTGTTTTCCTTCCCCTCGTATTTTATTTAACCACGTTGTTTCCTTCCACTAGTATTGTCTTTCTACCAGTGTTTTCCGTCCACTGGTGTTTTCTTTCTACCAGTATTTTGTTTCTACCAGTGTTTTAATTCCTCTATTGTTTTCTTTTTAACAGTGTTTTCCTACCACCAGTGACTTTTATGTACCGATGGTTTCTTTTCACTAGTGTTTTATCTTTTTTACCAGTGATTTCTTTCCAAAAGTGTTCTTTCTACCAATGCTTTTCTTCCACGATTATTTTCTTTCTAACTGTGTTTTCCATCTACTAGTGTCTTCTGGGAATCTCTGTGGCGAAGTAGTCAAGCCGTTTTACTCGGGCTCCGAGGGTTGTGGGTTCGATTCTGAGCCGCATCCTTCGGTTCACGAGTTAAATTTTTCGGAGACTCCCTTGGGTCGTTGCTAGAGCTACGGAGTTCGTGCTTTGTGCGACGCTTTCCGCACTGCGGAAAGAGACCGAGCCATATGTGATAAAACCCGGTGCAATGAAGTCGACCCAATCGACTTATAAGCGACTTAAGCGACTAGTGTTTTCTATATACCAGTGTTTTCCTTTTCCCAGTATTTTCTTTCTACCAATGTGTTTCTTACACTAGTGTCTTCTTTCCGCCAATGTTTCCATTCCACTACTATTTTCTTTCTACCAGTGTTTTTCTTCTACTAGTGTTTTCCTTCCACTACTGTTTTCTGTCTGCTAGTGTTTTCTTTCTACCAGTATCGTCTTTTTATTAGTGTTTTCCTTTCAATTGTGTTTTCTTTTTACCAGTGTTCTCCTTCCACTAATATTTTCTTTCTACCAGTGTTTTCCATCCACTACTGGTTTCATTCTATCAGTGTTTTCCTTGCTCTCTCGTTTTCTTTTGTTGTCTAGATATTTACATAGATGTAGAAGGCACCCGATAGACTTCTGACTTCTGTAGATAGGATAAGATTGACGCTGTGGATGTTTATTAAATAACGTACACAGGGAGTGCTTGCTTTTTTTTACACAGAAAATCAACTGGGGAACCGTTTGAAACCACTAAGACAGTTCACAAATAAACACACATAGTATAGTTAGGCGCTCATAGAAGGAGAAGAAGGAAATAGAGATTAGAGGACGCACTAGACAACATAAAATTTGAAAGCTATAGTTACCGACCGGGATTCGAACCTGTCACCTCCAAATGACGAAGGCGCCTCGCTGCAGGAACAAGTGTACTTCGATCCATGACCAACTAGACACAGTTTTGCGTAAGTGTGACTTGGATAATATCCAGTGTGACATTTGTAGTATAGGTTTGGTGTAAAAATGCTATTTATCATATGCCGTTTTGAGAAAACATATACAATTGAATGTTTTCAGTATGGGTAATAGTTGATATACAAGTGGATTTGATATTTAACAATTAATTTGCTTCATCATCATCATCATCATCATCATCATCATCATCATCATCATCATCATCATCATCATCATCATCATCATCATCATCATCATCATCATCACCATCATCATCATCATCATCATCGTGTGCCATGCCGATGAGCGTGGGCGGTCATTTTTGCCATCTCACACGATCACCAGAGTCGTAATCAGCTCTGTGTTCTTGTCTCGAACGTACCACGTGACCAAACCATGCAGATATTTACTTCTCAGTCTTCCCCTTGTTCATTTCCCTCGATTGTGCTTGTTGTCACCAAGTTCTCCAATTTATTTCTTCTCATATCGTGTCTAAAAAGAATGTTGAATGTCTACGTCTAATTTATCCAATCGGTTTACGGTTTTCGTTTGTTTCTGGTAGGACTTGGGTCTTTGGTCTTTCTGTCTGTCCGTTATTAAAATTTGCAACCAGAAAACATTGTTTTGAACATACTTATCGATGTCTGGAATACTTTGTTGCACAATGAATCAATAATAGATGACAACACAGCATATATTTTGTTACTTTGTTACACTATTGCAATTAGCCAAAGTAACAATACAAAGCATGGGAAATGGATGCAATTATGATGGCTACATCTGCCATTTACTCAGAAGCACGTACATTTAAAAAAAAACAGAGATCGATAACACAGTATGTGAATGCTACATTTATTACATCATTAACCAGGCCAATAAAACATTTACTGCATAAAGATATCAGTGGGAGACTATTAATGGTAGCATAAGGAAAAAGATACAAGAGCCATGCTTCGTTATCAGCAATAACATGAACAGCCTATGTATCCCACACATATTAAGAAAGTGTACATTGTGTTTGTATTTCGTCACGAGTATTAATATTAATATTATTACATGTCATTTTGAGTATCTGATATCAGCGCCATTTATGATGGAGCTTTGTTAGTTAAAAAAATATTTTTGTTATTCTTAAACAAGCGAAGCGGAATAATCGTTAACTCCATGTGTTGTTGCATTTACGTTCCAAGTTCCAAGAGTTCTGTTTTAATTTCTTTTAGAGTTGTTAAGTCAGCAGATTTATCTCCCTTAATATTGGACATCTAGTTCGAAACGACTGGACCTTTGTTGTATATTGTTGAATATTATGTATCTTGTTGAAAATTATGCATATTATTGAAGAATAAATATTGTTGAATATTATATATATTGTTGAATTATGTATATTCTTGAATGTTATGTACATTGTTGAATATTATGTATTTTATTTTGAATATTATGTATATTCCTCTCCCAGAGAAAGAAAATTATAAAACGGTGCAGCAACTATAGTACTATTGCAGTAAACGTCATCATAAAGAGGACTGAAACAATATTAGAATATGAGTTACAAGAAGTAGAGGCAGGTTTCAGATAGGGCACAGGAACCAGGGATTAAATCTTCAACATGAGAACCATCTTTGAGAAATGCAGACAGCACCGTGTAGTGGTTTGTATGGGAACAATGTAGAGGAAATCTAGGACATAGAAAAAAAAATGGCTTCTATTTCATCGATGTCGTATACATTCTATACATCCTTGGCAAAAACCATATCCTAGCCTTCCAAAGCTTTTTAATAATTTCATTAACTCATTGTCAAGCATTTAAAATCACAGAGCAGAACAGTATATTCTCAACATTTCATTGCAGCCTGCCATGCGCACTGTTACAGAGAACAGCATGACTAAAATATTAATTTATATTATAGAGGATTGTCGTGTGCGACAAGTGAAACAAGAACTTTATCAAGCGACTGAGTGCAATCAACATCAAAAGCATTTGGAATATAAAATGTCAGTGTTAAGGACAATCATCCAAGAAGCCAAACCATTGGTTTCTATCTTCTTCTTTGTGATATGCTTTATTTTCACAAACGTAACATGCTGTAATTTCCCGTCGACAATTAAAACCTGAACATTGAAACAGGATTGTTTGTTCCACAATGGTACGATCCAAGATTTAATATACCCATTGGCAATGAAAAAGGTGAACCGGAAAAGGCACCGTATAAATAGCAGTGGACATCCGGAAGACAGCCTGCTTTTTTTCACCAACCCACACAAACACGAGGCAGGAAGATCAGATGCAGATGCTGGAGTGAGAGCACCCTCCCAAACAAATAGTAAAATAAAACATAGTTGATTACTAAGAGGAGGAAAGCCTCAGCCAACAAAGACATCGCAATCAGACCCTGAAACCGGTCGCCGAAGTATGTGGAAGTCATTCTGATAAATAAGGTAAACACCATATTAAATTCATTTAAATCTTAGATAAGTTGTGAGTCCTTTTTCCCAGAAGTAGAGTTGGTAAGTCGACTTGTTGAACACGTGTGGTGAGTTCTTAAGAAGTTAAGTATAATATATTTAATGGTTATAGTTTATAGATAAACTATTCATTAAGTATAACCATAGTGAATTTTATTTTCTCCCAGCTAAACAACTTAGTTAATGTGTAAAACATTAGATACATGTTATACATTTTATTTCTTAAGCATGAAACTCAATCTACAATGAATTAGAGTGGTAACTTAAGACTTAAGGAAACTGAGAATTCTTAGTACAGTGGTAAGTACATATGGTGCATGTACCCACACTGGTCAGAGGAAACTCATTTAAATGTGCCAGCACTGATAGAGAAATTAGTGTAATGTGTATAGTCAGTAGATTTAATTTTTTTGACATGAGCACATAGGCAAACAAATAGTTTATTATATTTCCTGAACACATGGGAACCAACAAGAGTTCTATAAGTATCATAATTTGTGTGATGGTATAGCCCACACGGGATAAGGCAAATATATAGACATAGCTGTCAACCATGGGAAATAATAATAGTTGTGCCACATAATAGTGCGTAACCAACCGCCATGCAAGAAGTATTTTAATTCATAATGCCTGAATGTGAATTGGATATATCACCTAAATTGTATGTATTTGATGAGAGCCTGTGATGACTCATGGATTTCCTGTTGCTAAATCCTGGGTGAATTGCAGAAGTGTGCCTAATGATCACATGTCTATGTCATTGAAGAGCATGCTCGTGTCATGTGTGTTTCATCATTGTTAAACAGATGTGAATGTATCATTTGTAAACCACCTCAGTATGAATGATTAATTATCAATCAGGAAATATTATAATGTCTGATGAGGGAGGAGATTTAATTGTAATATCATTGTTATTGAACCTGTGAATTTATCAGGGATAAAGCACCTACATATGCATGATTGCCATCCATACAGATATGATTGTGTTTGATGAATGGGTGAGATCTCATTGTGATGTCAATGGTGTTAACATTTAAAGTTATCATTGGGAAATCACATAAGTACCCACCTTACATGCCAGTATGAAGGATGTGTGATGAATGATTCCTATATGATCACCCATACCAATATGAATGTGTCTATAGACTGAGTGAAATGATCATCCATATATATGCATGATGTCTGAGATGAGTGAATTGACCCCACATGCACAGATGGATATGTTGACTGATGCATGAGGAGTTTGAGTGAGTGAGTGAAGTTACAGGCTCAGAGAGAGGGAGTATAGGCCAACAGTCAATCTCAGGATAGCAGAAAACTTTGATGTGTAATGCCATGACTATCACCAGAAACTGGTTCGGCGTAACCCATAAACTAAATAATAATTTAGTACACTCCGGGGCATAACAACACTTTGTATAAAATATAATTCAGGCTATAATCATCTAGTTTTGTGCGCTAAGCACGACACAAACCATATCATACATTACGCATAGCACCAGCATTTGTGTTTGTAACTTAAGCAAAATCCCACTTTGCAGTTCATGTCACTCCTGTTAACACATATGATGACTGTAATGTAATGATAATGTTGTAATAATGATTATGATGATAATGTTGGAATAATGTAATGATTTCTAATGTCATAAGCATGATAATAATGATGATGATGAAATGATTATAAAAACCATGATGATGATGATGATGATGATGATGATGATGATGATGATGATGATGATGATGATGATGATGATGATGATGATGATGATGATGATGATGATGATGATGATGATGATGATGATAACTATTACATCCATGAGAAGGGAAGAAGGAATTCTCACTTGAAACATTTAATGAAGAAGAATACACTTGAAGGCTATACAAGAATAATACCACAATGTACTTATATTGTTTATAAGCAAATACTCATTGAAATGGGAACTGATTTTTAAAAGCCCTTAATGTATGAAACACTTTTTCTTGAATAGAAAAAGATGAAGAAGAGAATTAACTAGGAATAGAATGGGATAGGAACATAGTGTCAATTCCAAATCAATCAAGGTATTATTTAACCGGTAGATCGGAGGACAGGCATAGGTGAAGATGAAACTGCACATCTGCTAGTCAAAACCTTGAACACCATATAATGGAAGATGGAATGGAGAGCAATCAAATATGTTGTGGATAACTATTTGAGAGCACCAAGACTCTTTACCTTCCACTGTTTATTTTCCTAGGATCACAATCCTTTTAGGTATTTTCTTTGTGATGTTCTTGAGAAAAATATAGAACATTTCAGTTCTGATGTTCATATTGCTGAGATTTTTAGATTTATGATCAGCATCATCATCATCAAGTGCCGTGCCAGCTGGCGTAGGCGTTCATGGCTCTCCACAGATCTCGGTCTTTGGTTTTCTGGATAAACTCTGCTGCTGATATTCCTCCATGCCACCGTCTCAATCCATCCAGCA
The DNA here is from genome assembly GCA_963921405.1 of Cepaea hortensis. Classification (NCBI taxonomy): domain Eukaryota; kingdom Metazoa; phylum Mollusca; class Gastropoda; order Stylommatophora; family Helicidae; genus Cepaea; species Cepaea hortensis. The sequence continues at coordinate 53,708,719 of OY992885.1, read as the reverse complement.
TAATTTCTCTATGTCTGCCTCTGCCTATCTTCCCCTCGATCTTTCCAGTTGTTACGATGTTCTCCAATGCCTCTCTTCACATAATGTGACCGAAGAAAGATGTTTGTCTCTGTCTTATTGTTGTATATAATGTTCTAGTTTCATTAGATTTATGATGGATGCTAAAATTTCAGGTAGTGGTCATTATCCAGACCTGAATTTGTGAATGCAGCACTTTGTGAAAGTAGTTGTAGCAGCTTGACTGAATGCAGTAGCCACTTAACTGAGTGAGGCAGCTGATATAGTGAGGCCAAATACTATTCCACAGCAACTTCCTGACAATTTTCACCACCTTTCCAGGACAGGTATTAAATATCCTTTTTCCTAGGTATAGGTGGAAGAAACACAGTGAGTCAAAAGATTAACTCAAACCGGGAAAAAAAATAATAAAAGAACTCTCCAGAATATTCTACTCTGACTTAATGCTGGATGGGAAACCAACCAGGGTGTACCCAGTTTCTTTCCACAGATTAGAATTAGGCCAGCAGAAGAGGTCCAATATTTATAATTAAGAACGGATGCAACTCTGAGGACCATGTATGATACAGTGACACAGCCAGGAGATAGATACTTAGTTAAGAGACTAATATGCCCATAATATTGTAATTGTACTGTATTGCTTGTTGTATGTTATTATATGTATAAGCGACAAATCCATTAATATGTATATTAAATGATGAAAATTACGGGTTATTTTCTCTTTTGAGAGTTCTCTTGTCATAGTAAAATTGTTGTAAGCAATTACCCTAGATTAATTATTTAGCTGGTAGAGGAGAGGCAAGGAACCACCCCTAAAGACATTTGAGATACTCAGTAAAATTTCATTTTTTTCCCTTGAGGTATTCCTTGGTTCTCCAAAACTCTATTTAATGGCCTCAAATCATTGAGCCAGTGACAGCTAAATTAATTTTAACGGGCATGATCACATTGAGAAAGAGGAACTCTGGATCCTTGATCTCTTTGGGGTTGAGCAATCAACTATTTATCCGACATTCTTCTTCTTCAGCGTTCCGAGCCATTCAGGTTCTTTGCTGTAGATACAATCCGTCTCCATTCGTCTCTATGGTTGACCTTCTATTGCCAGTCGTTGATTCCAAGTGCTTGTAGGTCTTTATATATATTATCTCTCCACCGTCTTCTTTGTCTACCTCGGGGTCTACGGTCATTTATTTCCTGAGTGTAAGCGAGGTTTGTTTCCCTATTACCTTCCATTCTTTCTATATGCCCCAGCCATTGTAGTCTATTAGCCTTCATGATACCAGTGATTAGCGGGGACTTAAACAGATCATAAATGTCTTTATTACTTCTTCTTTTCCACTCTCCACTTTGTGTATCCCTAATGGGTCCAAAGATGCGTCTTAAAACTTTGTTCTCAAAGGTTTGTAACAAGGCTTCGTCTCCTTTCGCTGTACTCCAGGTTTCATAGCCATACAGCACAACTGGTCTGATCAGTGTTTTGTATACTGTGATCTTGGTGTTACGAGATAGAGCCTTTGATTTTAGTAGATGTTGTAGTGCATAGTATATCTTATTTCCATAATTGATTCTAGTTTGTATTTATTCCCTTATGATGTTGGAGCAGTTGAAGATTGTACCCAGGTATTTGTATGTTTCTGTTCTTTTAATGGTCATATTATCTATTTGTATGTGGCCAGAGTTTTTAGCCATTCCTTCTCTTAAAATTACCATATATTCTGTCTTATCTTGGTTGATAACCAGCCCCGTCTGTTGGGCTTTTTCCTTTAAGTGAGTCAATATTTCCAATGTCTTTTGTTCATTTTCCCCCTATAATATCTATATCATCTGCATAACCAAGCAGCTTGGATGTTCCTCCAATATCACATTCCTCCTTTACCCTCCTTACAACTTTCTCTAGAGCCAGATTGAAGAGTAGCGGCGATAATCATCACCCTGTTTCAAGCCAGATGTTATTTTGAAAGGGTCTGATTTCCTGCCTTTATATGTTACTATATTATAAGTACCTTCCATGCACAGTCTGGTCATGTTGATTAACTTCCTTGGTATTCCAAATTCTCCCATAGCATTCCATTGACTATTCCTATGGACACTGTCATAAGCCTTTTTAAAATCCACAAAAATGTTATGGAGATCTGTTTTATATTCCCAATTCTTCTCGGCTATTTGTCGTAAGATAAATATCTGATCTATTGTTGATATGTTTTGTCTAAAACCCGCCTGGTAGTCACCTAATATGTATTCTGAATATGGCTTTAGTCTATTTAGTAGTAATGCGGATAGTATCTTATAGCTTATGAACAGTAGTGATATTCCTCTATAATTTTCACACTGGAACTTGTCTCCTTTCATAAAGATAGGTATCAATAATGAATCTTTCCAGTCATGGGGTAATTCTTCAGTCCTCCACATATTTGTTATTAGTTCGTATAGCTTTAGATGTAATGCATGGCCACCCGCCTTTATAAATCCAGTAGCAATTCCATCAGCCCCAGTTGCCTTATTGTTTTTAAGTCGTGTGATTACATATATGATTTCTTCAAATGCAGGTTCTTCGATTTGTGGTTCACACGTTAGAACCTCTTCCTGTGGGAAAGTGTTACTTGGAGCTTCACAATTTAGTAATTCAACAAAGTATTCTTTCCATGTGTTGCACATTTCCTCATTGGTATTTATCATATTCCCATTTTTGTCTTTTAAACCATATGTGTTGTGTTGGTGCCCTCGTTTTATTGACTTCAGTTCTTTAAAAAAACTTTCTGGATTCGTTTTTCTGGTGATTACTTTCCATATCTTTGATTATATTACTCATATATTCTCGCTTGTGCTGTCGAACTATTTTTTGTAGCCTTTTTACATTCATTTCTATATTGCTCTTCCTTTTGGATGTTGTTGATGTCATTTAGCCATAGCTGTCTGGCATTCTTTTTCCTAATAACTGCTTCTTCACATTGGTTTCTATACTGTCAAAAAAATTACGTTGTAGCACTCACTGCATTAATACATCCTCATATTCAATTTACCAACTACTTAAAAATTTTAGACTAAACAAATCATCATAACTTGATCCATTACCTTTGACACAAGCAAAACACCGTTTAGTGTTCTACGGAAAAGTATACAATGTATCGTTTTATAGTGATATTCTGATAAGATGTCTGGTTTGGAGAAAACGAAATCAAGTATGTGACTGGATCATCTTTAGAGAAAGCAGACCCAGTCTGCCGTATTTAATGACTTGCAATCCAGTCCAGATATTCTGACACTCGAATGGCCACACTTGGGTAGTTTCCTGTAGAATATTTATCAAATGAATCCTAGAGCCATTTCTCTAATTATCTTTATAATCACTAATATTTTTTTTTTTGCTTTGAAATAACTTAAGAAATTCAAGTATGTAGGCACATGTATAACAGCAAATTGAAAACGTATCACAGAAATAAAGAACATAAAATGACAGGCAAAAACAGCATGTTATCATTTGAAATATATCCCTGTCTATGGGGGGTTAATATTAATATTTGCATGTTAAATAGACCTAGTTTTGTTTTAATAAATGGCCGTGAATCTTAGATAATTAGTAGGAAAAAAAAATAATACTCTTGTATGACCTCAGAAATGTGGTTTTAAAAAGAAAAACTCAATGGAGAAAAACTTGGACAGGTAAACAGTAATCTATATGATTTGAACTAGGCAAAGGCACAAAGACAACTTGTCACAAACATCAGAAACATGAATTCGTCATTGTTTAGCCACATTACCAAAAAAATAAAAGGTCTGCAATGTGTCGACTGCGACTGGCCCTGCAGCCAGCAGGGTTAGGATCGGCTAGCCTCTCCTAGGAGGGGAGAAAAGGGAAAATTAGTAGCCTGCCTATGACCCGCAGACTACACAAGTCAACCCCACCTCCACGTGGTGCAGAATGGGAAACCATGGGCTAACGGGGATATGGCTCGCCATAGGGGATGGACTCCCTTTGGTCAGATTTTTGTCCTAAACTTGCGACTGGCCTAGCAAGCCGGCAGGGGATCTTCATACTGCTCGTAGAAAAACTAAGAAGTATAAACGGACTGACCCTAATGGTTATAGAACCGGCAATGTTAATGGGCTTCGAGATAGATCACCGATTCAAATAATAGGCACAATAAACGTCTGCGGTTTTCATAGCAAAGAAGAAGAACTTATAGAAACAATGAAAGAGAGGAAAATTGGACTGATGGGAATAGCGGACACCAGAATAAAAGGAGAAGGATGCAAGGAGATCCACCACAGTTACACTCTTGTCTACTCTGGAGTGGAACAGCAGGAAAGGGCAAGACAAGGTGTGGGAAAAGTCATTGAACCACGGCTAGCAAGAGGAATACTAGAAATAAAATATATATCAGAAAGAATCATAAGAGTGAGAATAAAAGAACAAACAATAACAACATATGTACAAATATGCGCACAATGTAATACAAACAATAATGAGCAAGAATGCGAGGACTTCTACGAAGACATCCATGACGTGATAAGTAAAATAGATCAGCAGGAAAACATCATAGTTATGGGAGACTTCAATGCAAGACTAGGACACAACAGAGCGGGCATAGAGAAACATCTTGGATCATTTGGAGGCCAACATAATGAAAGAAATGATAACAGAAGTAGACTGTTAGAACTTTGCAGCCAACACGACCTCTGTATAACAAATACATTCTATAAACACAAAGCCTCACAAATATACACCTGGTATAAATGGAACGATCTAGATACTAAAAGCCAAATTGATTTTATATTAACAAGCATTAAGAGAAAGAGAAATTTAGTTTAGTTTAGTTTAGTTTAGTCGTTGGATCAACATCACGGCACACGGGTTTAGCCCATAAGTGCTCCGTTTTCCTCCTAACTCAAACCTGAGTCTGGAGAAACTCAGCTCAATGCACAAACTCCGTAGCATCGGCGAGTATCCTGAAATACTTTGGGTAGATATTTAACTCGAAAGTTTGCCCGGGCAGCGCTGTTAGGCTAATTTATTTCGATTTCCAACTGCCAAGGGATTTTGTGCGCAACAATGCACACGGGCGTCCGATCTCACTACCCAGAGACCAGGGGAAATTTTATTACTGGAAGTCCACGTGGATTTTTTAAAATAAATCCCGGTCCTCACCGGGGCCTGATTAGATGCAAAGGCAGTGCCCAACTTAGGTATAAACACAGACCACAAAGCAGTCGTTGCCACAATAAGAACCATCAACAGAAGGAAGCAAAGACCAGGAAAATACATGCCATGCGAATCAGTAAACTTAAAAAATCTCAAAGACGAGGCAGTGAGGGAAAATTATGAAAAAGAGCTAACTGAAATCTTTGTAAAATTTCCTATAGAAAGAAAGACAGTGGTAAAAGAATGGGAGATGTTCAAACCAAGCATTTTAAATACTGCAAAGATAACATGTGGAACCATATAAAAACGCAAAACACGGATAAAGAAAATAACTCGTTGGTGGAACGCAGAAGTAAAGAAAGCTGTAAAAGACAAAGAGGAAAAATATAAAAAGTGGTCGAAGAGCAAACTGGAATGTGATTACATAGAATATAGAATAGCGAGAAGACATGTGAATAGAATAGTAAAGAGAGAAAAACAAAAAGACAGGGAGGAGTATGGAGAAACTCTAAATAAAACTACAAGGAGGCAACTAGAAACTTCTATAAAAAAGATAAGTGCAATGAGAACCAGTGGAGAAATCTTTGACCAACTGAAATAATTAACAGCGAAAATGGAGAACCAATAAGTGAACAAAAACAAATCCTAATAAGATGGAAACAGTACTTTGAACAACTTCTCAACATCCCATCAGATGTCACAGGAATTCAAGTAACCTGCCATATGACGGCTCGCGCCACCACCAAACATATAAGAAGGAAAACAGAATTTTCCCATACGGACACACTAAAGTGGACGACAACAAGAGAAACCAAGGGGAACGTGAAAAGCGTCACAGGACAGCAACGGAAGACGCTGTGAGACCGCGACACCAAACCGGCGGTGTTTTTCTGAGAGCTCCGTGTAGAAGGGATTAAGATCTGGACAACGCAATGTTTCGCAAATATGGCAAGTGAGCAATGAAAGGAGAGGAATAATGTGTTGACGAAGATTCATTCAATGAAAGGACCGGGCCAAGAAAACCTTAGACGAGGTTTAGGAAAAAACGACTACAATATTTTGAATGAAGACTGGACGTCAAGGCTAATGGAGTAGCGGAATTAGGAGCATTCTTAGATATATAAATAACCCCCGTCCCTGTCTTAAAGGGCAGGTTATGTTTTAGAATAGTGTCCTGTGTGATTCTGCAGCGCATTAATAAATGCCTTAATACTGCCGTCGGCTTTTGTCGTGTGTCAATTCAATTAAGGTGAGAAGTTGTTTTCCATTGTTAATTTATTTAACGAGCTTTGTTAAAGCCTTGGATTTATTTTGAGTGTACAAGGGAATAATAGTCTCAAGGCAACGTGGGGACTTGTGATCGATCTATCATTGTTTGGAGAATGGTAAACAAATATTCCCGCCAGAATGCTCAATGAATAACAGAAAAATGCACACCAGGATCTTTCATTATGCACGGTGCAGCGCAGATTACAACAACGCAAATCTCACTACGTCAGAAGAAATGGAGAACATCGGAACCGGAGTGTAACAGTTTAGAATACAAGTTGCTACATTATGTCAATAGTAAGTAAGAAATTAGACACATCATAAGTGTATATGATAAATAGCAATAACACCGTTGATGACTATAAATGAATACAATTAACAAATGCACGTTACGGAAGCAACATCAATACGCACAATGATGCACCATTTTTGAACATTCGATTCTGCCAGGAAAGCATTTGTGTATGTCTGCCGAACATTTTACAGAATTTATGGCTAGTTGAATAGCATCAACATTTATTAAATACAGTGCAACAGATACAAACAGGCATGAGAAACGAAAGAAAGTGTTAGAAATATGATATAAACGAACAATTTGAGTATATAATTGACATGACTAACATAATGTCATATAGTAGGCCTTACGTGAACACAGCATGGAAAACAATCGGCCGTCAAGAGAAGTTAAGTTATTAGCGCGAATATAGTGTGGATTAAAAAGTGAATAAGAAATTATAGCGGAAATTGACCACATTCATCACAGCAAACGTAATACGACCAAACGTGAACGGAACAATAGATTGACTGTTCTTACACGCACATTATACTTACTCACCTCTATTGTAAATTAATTTAAAGGAGAAACAGAGGAACAAGATGAAGTACTCAGATATTATTAATTATTTGAGAATTATAAAGCAGCAGATTCCTTAAAAAGGAGCTGTAAGTCGTCATTTACAGTGAGTACGAGTAATCTGTTTGTATACTAGTACTTCGCCAGAGGACAGTGGTGGAATATTTATTATTGTTGTCACGACGGATTGTCCGAGAAGATTACGAACATACGACCGGATACCAATACGTTTTGAGCCTAATGTCACTCTATACAACAGCGAGCTACACACTGGGACATACACCTTGAATATCATTTACGGACATTGAAGCAACATTACATTATATCGATTGGACACTACACTTCACGTGAAACCTCAACGCACACGGAATACGAATTTTAACGGAATGTCGATCTTTGGAATGTCTTTACTGACTTTACACGTATACACTACACACGTCATCACGGACGCACGTTCATCCAGTATCATACGATCAGATACCTACTTTAAACATTCAGCCAAGATTTATCGCAGTAAGGCTGTTATAACTCAAGGTTCGACGTTTATCCCGCAACCGATCAAGTATTTTCAGAGGTCGGTCACAGGCCACGTGGTCTAGGGTGTTAGTGTAAGTTTATTACACTATCGTACAACAATCACTAAGCCACTCTTCACTCGTCGTCACTCTACTAGATTATCCTTGATTAATTGTCAGTTACGAGTCAACAGCGAGAACTTATTATATCATCGAGCATGTCAATACTTTTTGGAAGTTGAATATAAAAGAATTATACGTCAGTTCGAGCGTTTCAATTGACATTCTACGTTCGTGGAATTCATCATTCAGTCTATAAGGCCAGTATCAATTGTCGTTGTTAATTGTTATAACATTGATCGTCTATTAATGAGGTGCTGTTTATCAAGTATGACAAAATTCATTATAATTTAACAACCGTGGGAGGTCGGAAAGGGTCTTTATACAATAACCGAGGTCACTTGATTATTTTATAAAGTTATTAGTGTTGGAATTCGTCAGGTAAGTACGAAAAAAAAAATTTATATTGATCTCACGAGTGTCAACATATAATTGTTGTCTTGTGATAAGTATAGTAGTATGTGAGGTCGGATTTAGGTTTACTTTTCGTGAAAGTTTTATTATTTTTTATAAACGGAAATATGTTTCAGCATCACTCGTCAGTCGTCTTTTGTGATTGGTAATTGTCTTGTGTTATATATATTCTTTATATTGAACATATTTTTCCATATTGATTTTTCCGTCGTTTACATATGTCACGTTTAGTATAATTGTATATACTAAATTCTTTTGTAGTCGTCAACTTTACATTATTCAGTTTAATTAAGTTGATATTTGATCGACGTTGATACTACAAGATATACTATCGACTCCGTTCCTTGAACAACATTATTGCAATTTTGTCGATATTCTTGTCTTCTTTTTCCTACTTCGCTATTTTATTTCAGCTAGATAGCTTATTATATGGGAAGGACAAGGTGTCTACACTCCAAGATTACATGGATATGGGTGAGAAGATGGGATTGACCGGCGCGGAACTTAGAGCGTGGGCAAAACAGGAGTTCAGCGATCATTTAATGCAAATAAAAGAAGAAAAACGACTTCAAGCAGCAGTAGAAAAAGAAGCAAACGAACTTCAAGCTGCACGAGAACGAGAAGAACGACAAGAGAGGTTAGCTCTTGAGAAGGAGCTGAAGGAAAAGGAGATAGCTCTGGAACGTGAGAAGATAGCGGCTGAAAAAGAGAAGCTAGCAGTGGAAAAAGAGACGAAGGAAAAACAAATAGCCGCAGAGGCATAGATGAAGGCAAAGCAAATAGCCGCAGAGGCAGAAATCAAAGAAAAACAACTCACATTTGAAAAAGAAAGACTTGCGACTGAGACACTATGGAAGGACAAGGAGGTTGAAGGGAGTTTAATGTTAAAGGCGTTGGAAATGGAACGTGAGGCAGAAATAGAACGAGAGAAAATAAATCAAAACAAAGTGATCCAGTGAAGAAATACAAAGATCTTTTTCGCAACTTTCAAGAAGGCGATTATGTAAGTTCTTGGATTACTAATTTCGAAGTGTTGGTAAATTCTATAAGGTACCTGAACAGGACGCACCGATTCTATTCCACAGACATCTTGCGTTAGAGCCTTTAAAGGTAATTGAGTTAATACCTGAGGACTTTCGTACCAACTACAAACATAAGCGAGATCGTGTTCTTGCACACTTCAGTTTAGATGAGTCAGGTTTACGTACTAAGTTTAAAACACTTACTCCTAAATCTAATCAAACTTTCCTTGACTTCGTTTCTGAATTATCCTCTTGTTTTCATAAATGGACCACTGCCGCTGATATTGGATCTGATTTTGAGAAAATTCGAGATCTAATAATAAGAGACAGACTGTTGTCGGCAATACCAGACGCAATGTCTATATTTTTGGTAGAGAATAAATGCAAAAATCTTAAGGAAATGGAAGCGAGAGGAGAATCTTATTTTAATGCACATAGAGAGATATTCGCCAACTGTACACAACCTGACCTGGTGATAGGAGCAAGAGCCAAATTTCAGAAAGGTACAGGTAAGGTTAAGAAATTTAATGGTAGGAATAGAAATACTTCTTACCAGTATTACAATAAAGAGGGAGACAGACCAAGAAAAGGTCACCTCACCAGGTGTCAATATTTCAAATTGTCCCACGGACATTTGGAAATGTGTGACCACCACCCAGGTTATACAGCTTATTTAAGAGACATCACAGCAGAGAAAATAAGTAAGTATGACTCATTCAAGAGGAATATCAAATGTTTCTCGTGTCGGACATACGGGCATATTAGCAGGTCGTGTCCAATGAGAAATTCTTGGAAGGAAGCAAGTACCTCATAGTATACTCTAGTAGTGATTCTGATGACTTAGAGGAGACACACGCAGCTATCATACAACAGTATAATGACAAGACTGACAAGACTATAACTGACAATCCTAATGACGAATATCTTGAAACAATTCATGAAGCTAATGTCGTTAGCATTCAAAATGGCAAACTTATAGTTCATCAGGCATGGGTAAATGGTGAACTTACTACATGTATTCGTGATTCAGGAGCTTCAATTGTCGGAGTTGATCAGAAGCTGATAAAAACTGAGTACTATACAGGAGAAACAGTTGCTTGCAGAACATTTGGTGGCACAATAGAAAGATATAAGAACGCCACAATTACAATTAAGTCACCATATTTCGAAGGCACAATAAATGCAGCAGTGTTACCAAACCCTTGTGCCGGATTACTTATTGGGAATATACCCGAAGCAAATCAATACACTGATGACGAAGCAAAACAGTGGGAGATTGACCATACGAGAGCGAATGCAGTCACAAGAGCTCAAGACAAAAGACAAATAGATCAATCTTCTCTGACAGACAATGACAATATATAGAATAATATCAGATTAGTAACTGACTTACCAAATGATCAGAAACAAGATCCGACATTACAATCTTGTTTTAAAAATTTACATGAACTATGTAAACAGGCTAAACGTGGTAATTGGAAATTTTTCTTGGATAATAATATTCTATCCAGACGATACAATAAGGGTACATCACGTTACTTTCAAACAGTACTTCCAACTAAATATAGGAAAGAAGCACTGAAACTAGCACATGATTCACCATTTGCTGGTCATATGGGCATTGCCAAAATCACTAATAGGTTGTTAAGACAATTCTATTGGCCTGGATATAATAAAGACATTACCACACATGTAGGTCTTGTACACTGTGTCAGATGACCACACAAAAATTCAAACAACCCAAAGCACACGTTCAGAAAACTTATTTGGCATCGCGACCATTTCAGAAAATCGCAGTGGATATTGTGGGTCCACTGAACACAACTACTGATCGAGGTAATAGATTTATCTTGACTATGATTGATCTTTGTACTCGTTGGCCAGAAGCTATTCCACTTAAGTACATCACGAGTAGATCCATTTTAGATTCATTATTGATAATTTTTCGTAGAATAGGATTTCTGAGTTGCATACTATCAGATAGAATTTATATCAACGGCTACTCAAGAGGCAATGAAAATACTTGGTATTCCACAAGTATTTAGTTCTCATTGGCAGCCGATGACAAACGGTGTCAATAAAAATTATAATGGAGTCCTTAAACGAACTCTAGCAAAAGTAGCAGCGGAGAGACCAAAAGATTGGGATATTTTATTACCAGCTGTACTATTTGCGTACCGTGAGGTACCACAATCTATTACAGGATTTTCTCCATTTGAATTGGTATATGAAGCTAATCTCCGTGGTCCATTGTTATTATACAATGACTTACTTACAAATAGAAGATATGATCACCCGAAAAGGGAAGCATATGAAATGGTAACACAATTAAGAGACAAAATCATTATAGCTTGTCAGAATGCACAATCTGCACTGGAAAAAGCTGGAGAAAAGTACAGACAGTACGATAATAGAAACGCCAAGACAATAGTCTTGAAAGAAGAAGAAGAGGTCTGGTTATTACTACCTGATCCTCGTGATTGTTTAGTTACTTCATGGCAAGGTCCATTTAAAGTGATTAAGAAAATTAGTGATGTGGATTATCGTATTAATGTAAATGGTAAAAATAAAATTTTTCACATAAATATGTTGAAACCATGTATTCCACGCGACAATAACACATCACAAGTTACGCAACAGATTCCACATAGAATAGCAGCAGCTTGTTGGGTTATAAATGAACAACAAGGAGACGCTATAAAACAACAGATTCCAACCCCGACAGTTAATAGTGACAGCGGTTGGCAATCTATACAAATAAGTCAAGATTTGTCAGCACAAGACAAAGTAAAATGCATTGCAGCAATAAAAGTGTATAGTTCAATTTTTTCTGACAAACCGGGACAAACATCGCTTATTAAGCATAAAATAACTTTACTATCAAATGTCCCTGTTAAAGTGAAACCATATCCTATCCCAATACACTATCTGGAGAAAGTCACTGCAGAAATTTCAGATTTAGGTAAAACTGAATTATTAGAAAGTCTATTTCAAACTACTGTTCTGCAGTGGTAATTGTGAAGAAAAAGGACGGTTCACTACTTTTATGTGTTGATTATAGGAAAGCAAATGCATTAACTTTACTTGATGCAGAACCTATGCCAAACATTGATGAGTTAATTGAGAGCATGGCAAACTCGAAACTCTTTTCGAAGATTGACCTCACCAAGGGATATTGGCAAATTCCTATGAATGAAGATTTAATGCATATCACAGCTTTCAGTACGCCATTGGGTCTATATGAATGGCATAGTGATCTAGTGTTGTTTTGTGGATGTACTTTTCCAGCGGTTTGGATAATTAGGATAATATGGAAATTGGCCTATAATTACTTATGAGACGATCGTCTAGAGAACCAGCTTTTAAATGAGGATACACTTTAGCGATTTTAAAGGATGATGGGAAGTGACCTTTGGTGAGACATTGATTATATATAAAAGTTAGTGACTCGCAGATCGCCGGTGCAGCATGGCGAAGAATCCGATTACTGATTCCATCTTGACCTGATGAGGTATTTTTTAGATTACTTCTTCTTCTTCTTCTTCTTCTTCTTCTTCTTCTTCTTCTTCTTCTTCTTCTTCTTCTTCTTCTTCTTCTTCTACAGCGTTCCGAGCCATTGAGGTTCTCTGCTGCAGATACAATCCGTCTCTATTCGTCTCTCTGGTTGACCTTCTCTTGCAAGGCGTTGATTCCAAGTGCTTGTAGGTCTGCATTATATTATCTCTCCACAGTCTTCTTGGTCTAACTCTGGGTCTGTGGTCATTTATTTCCTGATTGTAAGCGAGTTTTGTTTCCCTATTGTCTTCCATTCTTTCTATATGCCCCAGCCATTGTAGTCAATTAGCCTTCATGATACCAATGATTAGCGGGGACTTAAATAGATCATAAATGTCTTTGTTACTTCTTCTTTTCCACTCTCCACTTTGTGTATCCCTAATGGGTCCAAAGATGCGTCTTAAAACTATGGTCTCAAAGGTTTGTAACAAGGCTTCATCTCCTTTCGTTGTACTCCAGGTTTCAGAGCCATACAGCACAACTGTATATTGTTATTTTGGTGTTACGAGATAGCGCATTTGATTTTAGTAGATGTTGCAGTGCATAGTATATCATATTTCCAGAATTAATTCTAGTTTGTATTTCTTCCCTTATGATGTTGGAGCAGTTGAAGATTGTACCCAGGTATTTGTATGTTTCCGTTCTTTTAATGGTCATATTATCTATGTGTATCTGGCCAGAGCTTTTAGTCATTCCTTCTCTTGAAATTACCATAAATTCTGTCTTATCTTGGTTGATAACCAGCCCAATCTGTTAGGCTTTTTCCTTTAAGTGAGTCAATATTTCCAATGTCTTTTGTTCATTTTCCATTATAATATCTATATCATCTGCATAACCAAGCAGCTTGGATGTTCCTCCAATATCACATTCTTCCTTTATCTTCCTTACAACTTTCTCTAGAGCCAAATTGAAGAGTAGCGGCGATAGTGCATCACCTTGTTTCAAGCCATAGGTTATCTGGAAAGGGTCTGATTTCCTGCCTTTATATGTTACTATATTACATGTATCTTCCATGCATAGTCTGGTCATGTTGATTAACTTCCTTGGTATTCCAAATTCCTGCATAGCATTCCATAGACTATTTCTATGGATACGATCATAAGCCTTTTTAAAATCCACAAAAATATTATGGAGATCTCTTTTATATTCCCAATTTTTCTCGGCTATGTGTCGTAAGATAAATATCTGATCTATTGTTGATCTGTTTTGTCTAAAACCCGCCTGGTAGTCACCTAATATGTCTTCTGAATATGGTTTTAATTTATTTAGTAATAATAATAGTATCTTATAGCTTGTGGACAGTAGTGATATTCCTCTATAATTTTCACATTGGAACTTGTCTTCTTTCTTAAAGATAGATATCAATAATGACTCTTTCCAGTCATGGGGTAATTCTTCTGTCCTCCAGATATTTATTATTAGTTCGTATAGCTTTAGATGTAATGCATGGCCTCCTGCCTTTATAACTTCAGCAGCAATTCCATCAGCCCCAGTTGCCTTATTGTTTTTAAGTCGTGTGATTACATATAGGATTTCTTCAAATGCAGGTTCTTCAATGTGTGGTTCACACGTTAGAACCTCTTCCTGTAGGAAAGTGTTACTTGGAGCTTCACAATTTAGTAATTCAACAAAATATTCTTTCCATGTGTTGCACATTTCCTCATTGGTAGTTATCATATTCCCATTTTTGTCTTTTAAACCATATGTTTTTTTTTAGATTACTGAGATGAATAAACCAACTGAAGGCTGCAATAGCAGATGTGCCTCATTACATATCTTTATTATTATCATTCTGTGAGAACAAATGCTATAGAGACATTCCCTCAAACATACCGCTAATGACTACCACTGAAGTATTTACTTTTTAGATTACTGAGATGAGTAAATACTTCAGTGGTAGTCATTAGCGGTATGTTGGAGGGAATGTCTCCATAGCATTTGTTCCCACAGAATGATGGTAATAAAGATTTGTCATGAGGCGCATCTGGTATTGCAGCCTTCAGTTGTTTTATGTCGGATTGAAAGAATCTACTGAATTGATCACATGTAAACTGATTTGATGGTAATGATTGTGATGGGAGATGTCTTGAAAATTTTAGGGAAAAAAATCGCTATGGTGAAGGTAGCGTTTCAAAGATGGAAAACATACTGCCTAATAAAAATATGTCAATTGAAACGAGAAAAAAGAGTGTTTATGTACTACATAAACGCATATTTTTGCATGATCTGTCAGAAGTCGGGGTGCCCCACCGACTAGATGAAAGTATTATTCACTGGCGAGCAACCCCAAATAGTCAGAAACTGACTAGGGACAAAATCTATATGGCTGAACTATAGATTAGGCCCATGAATATCCAACGTACAGCTCTAAGTGGCTCGTTACAAAATTGAAATGAACTGTGCTGAATATTCGCCAAGGAATAGGAAAGAGAATGTTAGCTAGGATAGATTTTTAAGTCTGAAATACAGTTTAAGGACAACTATCCTAGTACAGGTTTTTCTCCCTGACTGCTCCTTTCCTTGGTGTGTAAGTGAACCCCCACCAATGTACACAACAACACGTATGCACAATTGGAAAAAAAATATAATGACAGAACTATGAGTTACAATACTACAACATTTATTTGCTAATCATAACAATAGACATAGGATGATTGTCAATATGAGGATGATGAAATCATATACATATTGATATTGATGACAAACATTACGTAACTTTACTTGTTACTTGATCTATCTGTATCTGTGGTCCAGATCCCCACTCCCCAGTAGACTAAAAAAATGAACAGCTTGCCGGTATTCTGACTCCTGCCAGTCCTAGCTCTACCTAGTCTTCACTCGTTCTTGAGATCTGTAACATCGGTGCTCCATTTGAGAGCTGGTAAGAAAGTCAAGAATGTGTTATATCTAGTTCTACATCAGCGCAATCTTAAGTATAACATATCATAACACAAACATATACAATGACCAGTCTGGCCAAGTTTATCTTCCAGCTCTACTGCGTTCACCATCCTCCTTTTCCCTACTGTCTTTAGTCTGGGACGTGCTTTTCAATTGTCTCACACGCCTGTAATGATTACATTTCTGCCGCCCCATGTCCATGTCGCTAATACAGAAATTCTGTGTCGTATAGCCGCTCCATCCAAAGTTGGTTTAGCAGCTCACAGGATCGGTAACGGTATTATAATAATGCCGGGTCATCCGGGCTTACAAGTCGTGACCAGTAGCTGTGCCAGGTTAACATGCATTACCGTGAACGCACGCCCACAATACACTGAGAAAGTTTAGCACCATATACCCTACACCAATTGTGGGTAATGTCTGTACCATTACACATCTGCTTCCAACACAATCGTTGGCCAATGTGCCAATGCGCAGACAATAGCATAACACTTCATATTGGTAGGTTTGCATATGACAAATCAAAATATCAAACATCCAATACACATAAACATATTGATTAAACTAGACATATTATGATACTTTAACATCATAGCATAATGCACTAGTTAGTTTGTATGTATACGAAATGAGACGTATATACACAAAAAGAATATGTACCAAGCATATTACTAGCATCGTATATTCATATGAAATTACACATACATACATCCAACATATCTGTAAACATTATATTACTTCAAGATGGACATCTAATGATACTCAACATAATAGCATCAGGCATTATTAATTAGTACTAATATTGTATAGCTACAAAATGAGATATACAACAAGTCTAGTTGAAGTGACCATACAGACCAGCCATATTTGCTGATCTGCCCGGTTTAATCACCACTTAGTTACTGCTGTGGTAAGAATTAAAGAAATAGTCAGTTGACTATATTCTGTACAACAAATGCACACACCAAAAGGCAACTAGGATAGTGTACAAAGAAATGACAAGCATCTACCAAGACACCTAAAAGTATACTTAGACAATGATATGCCTTTCACAAGTTTCTACTTCTCAGAAGAGTAATACATGAAGCACAATGATATTGAACACAGAACTTAGAAAGAACACTCAAGTAACCTACGCCAAAGATAGTTCTTGAAATAACCTAGATCAGATATAGACTGAAAATCGGTACATCCATCTAAGAGACTAAGAGACTTACTAAGGGACTAGTTACTAAGAAATAATTCTCCTAGTGAAATCTAGCAACATAAGAATCATACGTATGACTACCAACATTGAGATAGTTACTACCTGTTCAGAGATTTTTTCATTTCTAACATGACCAGAGCTAGGGACCCTTATTTAAGCTGAGTCCAGCAGAAAGTATTATATCCTTGGCATTCCCGTCATAAATTCTTCTTATCTCCCTCTGACGGTAATTGCACTTATCGCTGCAACCTGGCCATCACACCTTGCTCCTCTCTGTCTGGTACAAAGTCTACAGGCCCAGTGTTAATTGCCTTATCAGATCTGTTTTCACACATTCCCGAGTCTGCCAGTCAGAGTGGACGGGGCTTGTTTACAGCCCTAGGCTATTATCTTCCCCTGTGTCAATGTTGTTCACACCTGGGCGATTTCCTACCTCTGCTTATCAGGTGTCATGCCTGGTTTCATTTCACTGTCCATTTTACTTGCCATCTGCAAGCTTACATCATGGCTAGAGGCTTTTTGTGAATAATCTTACCTCACGACTAGATAGCCGTGGAGTAGCGTGATTAATTCATTCTTCCTCAATTTGGCCTTTCAAATTTGGAGACCGAGAAAAATATTCTGGGATGTTAAGGCGGCATTTCACGACAATGGGTGTGAGAAGACGACATTGAGCAGACAATTTGAAATACATCAAATGGCAGTGGACATGTGGATTTCTGAGGAAATTACAAAGAATGCCATGGACAGACATAAATACAATGCCCAAGCACTACACAAAGTAGATGAAAACATGAAACTAATTTGTGAAATTAGACGTAGTGTCAACATTGTTGGGCACGTTATGAGAAGAAATAAACTGGAGAATATCGTGAGAACTGGCACGATTGGAGGGGGAAAATGGGGAGGCAGAGAAGTAAATATCTGGCAGGCTTGGCCACAAGGTATGGTCATGACAAGAATACAGAGCTGATCCACGACTCTGGTGATCGTGTGAGATGGCGAAACATGACCGTGTGGGATGGCCTGACACATGATGATGATATATCGTCTCTTAAATATATGCAATTTTAAATTATGCACAAGTTGTCGAACAATGGCATTAATAATTCATGTTAGCAAAATCCTCTTACGAATGATCATGAAGGGGATTGATAGAATAGTAGTAGGGGGGACGCAAACTAACACCCAAATATGGTGCAGCACCATAATTTTTTACTACATAAAAAGTCTACCACTGCAAGCGAAAAGTCACAAAAACGGACCTCATTTTCAAGGGATGCAACCCATGAATAAACAATCCTAGTATTTTTGCACTGTTACTTCCCTTTTTGTGTGATAAATGTTATGTCTTTAAAAATGTAATAATTACTGTTATTATTGATTATATAACTGACCGGGGCTTAAAAAACTATCATCATACTAGTGAGTGTGGTAAGGTACAGTGCTCTTCCTCCTCAGTTTTTTCTCGTCTTCTTTTCTTTATCTGTACTGGGCATAACACTACCATCATTCCATTGGTGCTGTGAAAGGCTTAGGGTTACAGTGCATTTCGTCGAGGTGGTCTAGGGGCGGGCCGGCGTGGGGTGGGAGCTCAGGGGTGGAGCACGGGTGTCGACGTGTGGGGTATGGCTAGGTGGTTCGAACCTCTGGTCGTGACAGGTGTCATATGAACATCGTTATAAGAATGTAAATATGGCGGTTATTAGTGATCTGTAGAGGGTCGTAGTAGGGTTACAAATGAAAATCTTAAAAAGTGAAGATGGTCAATGTTATTAATTGTAGCTGGTATAACTAAGTGAAATTCGTTGGTAAGGGGTGCGTAGCGGCTATTAGTGATTTGTAGAGTGTGGTAGTGACCTATACACTATCATCATACGACTTTAAATGAAAACATTAAAAAGGTAAGGCCGATATTATTGATTATAGCGGGTATAGCTTAGTGAAATTCGTTATTAAGGGGTGGGTAGCGGTTATTAGTGCTCTGTAGTGTGTTGTTGTGGCCTATACACTATCATAATAGGGTTACAAATGAAAACCTTAAAAAGTACAAACAGTCGATATTATTGATTGTAGCAGGTATAGCTTAGTGAAATTCGTTGGTAAGGAGTGGGTAGCGGATATTAGTAATCCGTAGAGTGGTAAAGTGGTGTAAACACTGTCATCACACAGGTTACAAATGAAAACATTAAAAAAGAGTAAAAATGACCGATAATATTGATTGCAGCGGGTATAGCTTAGTGAAATTCGTTGGTAAGGGGTGGGTAGCGGTTATTAGTGGTATGTAGAGTGGTGTAGAGACCTATTCACTATCAGCATGCAGGTAAAAATGAAAACATTAAAAACGTAAAGATGGCCGGCATTGTCGACTGTACAGAATATGACTTAGTGAAAGTCGTTGGTGAGGGGTGAGTGAGTAACGGAGTAGCTAGATAAGAGCTTCCGAACACTATCATCCCACGATTTTCAGGATTTCAGATGAAAATCTTAAAAAATTATAAATGACCTATATTATTGAATGTACCGAATATGGCTTGGTGAAATTCGTTGGTAAGGGGTTGGTCAATGTAGAAAATGGTAGATAAGTGCTTCTGATCATTGTTAAAGGGTGGTCGAGTAGCAGGATGGGTAGATAAATACGCCCGGTCCTTGTTAAGAGCAGGAGGAGGTGCTAGATAAAGACTCTCGATCAATGGTAAATAGTGGATGAGTAGAGGAAAGACTAGATAGGTGCTTCTGATCAATGTTAAGGTGTGGTAGAGTGGTGGGATGGCTAGATAATGACGGCCGTTCCGTGAAAAGAGCCGACGGTTTCGTCTCATATTAAAATCTGGGGCATGAACTCATAGTTGGCTGAGTTGAGGGAGACTGCCTGGATGACCCATCACGGCGCTATGTCGGTGGGTGTGAACGTACGTGAACGTGTTCAGTCATGTCTTCGGGGAAAAACGGAGGATGACTCAGAGTGTACTGACCGGGGTAAACCTGTTTGAACATGTTTAGACTTGTTTTCTATGTTGCATCAGCCACACAGTCTGTATAAAAAGGACCACAAATGCGGGATTAAGACACTACGCTTGCGACAAGACCTATCGAAAACACCTCATCGAATATACCACAGTGGTAAGTAGTACTGGATTCTGGAATGCACAAACCTATGTGTACATAGCAGGTCTCCACTAAGTGTAGTGTAACATATATGCGTCTACGACCAAGTCCTCTTTCTATACAGTGTATGGAAACATGCTGTATTCAACCATTCAGTACTGACATTATCCCTTTCACTCTACAGAGGGAAAAATAATGTGCTGACACAGGAGAATCTATAGTCATGCTCTGTGGTCACTAATGTATTAAATGAATGTATATCACTAATGTACACGATCTCAAAATACTCTTTCTCTTCAAAATGTGTCAAATCTATATAAAAGTCAATTATGTGGTGTCAAATTCAGTATGTGAACTTTTTTACTGTCCCTAGTTATATCATCTCTATCCTTTCTCCAGACTGAAAATTTGCAGTCACGGAAAAATATCGAGACTATTGAGTGGTTACAAGAAGTGAAATCTCGAGGCTATTGCTTACAAGAAGTGAAATCTCGAGACCATTGCTTACAAGGAGTGAAATTTCGAAGGTATTGAGTGGTGTATAAGAAAGGAAGACACCGAACGGTCTAGCACAAAATATTGGTATGTATGCTTTCATCATTTCTCACTAACTATTGGTCATCACTAAATATTTTCACCCCTAAGTGGTGGGCACCATTAAATGTAGTCAACATTTCTCCACTAATATAGTACAACTCTGTGTCATACAATATAAAATAACACAATGAACAGAATTACGAACCAAGGCGTTGCTAACCATCACCATAAAAATATAGTCACGGAGAAGACCCTCTGTAAGGATAAAAAGAAAATGAAATAATTTACTATGTGCGACATCATAAACCTAAAATCCTTTTTTCTTTTGATATTTCTTAACAATGTATGTGATACGAAATATTTTTTCTGTAGATATGCTTTCATCATGACTGTCGCATGTTGTGACGTACAAAATGTTAAAATGTCGGACTATAATGATATTGTCTTTTCTTCACAGCTGTTTGACAAAAGGTATATACAACGATTGGGAATGTCTGGAACTAGTGGAAGACTACACAATTTTATAGTGGTCACTATACCTTATCCATTGGAGCTACACACACGAGACATTATATAATACCCGAAGCTACAAGCGTGTTGGAATTATTACTGAGCTATTATCTAAAACCAGTCTTTTTCACCACTACATTTTTCTATCATTATGGCCACTAGGCAGAAAAATATCTATCACTGCTCTATCTGTGGTAAAGTATTTACAGAAAACCGCAGTCTTACACGTCACATTAACACCGTACACAAAATCCAAACTCACACATGCCACATTTGCGGTAATCTATACAAAAGTAAAGACATCCTACAACGACACATTAAAACTGATCACCAGACATCAACACCAACACATGTTACCACTACAGCATCAAATGTGGACACTACACCATCAAATACTACACCATCAACATCAACAACGGATATTACATCACGCAAAAGAAAAAAAAAGCTAAAAAGCAGAAATTTGATCAATTGGAAGCAGAGGAAGCTGACGTAGAGATAGATGAGGAAGTAGGTGAGGAACTAAAGACTGTAGACATCATCCACGACCCTATAGTCCAGCAGAAATATAGAGACGTCTGGCCCTATCTTAGGACACATCAGAACATCCATAAATATGTATCGACCTACAATTTTTTTTTCATCGACCAGACTCAACACAACCAATTGTCTAGACCAAGTCTTTAAGACCAATATTTACTAGTCAGACATGTCGGTTTAAGGTAAATTATTCCCATCACATGATCTTACGTCATAAGGAGACAGGCAAACTTAGGTTTTTCCATTCAACATCTAACAATGCATGCCAGCTTGAGGTCCCCCACTCAGTTAACCACGAAAAAGACTTTGACGATTTTATAGAAATAGTTCAGGACAGTGACAGGTTTAACTGCTGTTGCTTTTGTTTGTCCATCAAGAATGATTATGACCATTCATTTCATCCAGTGGGGATGAAGAATGACTTGCGCGATGAATTGGATTAAAGTGAGGAAGAGTTTAACTACGCCCTACACAACAGACCTGACACTAAGTACATGATAGAGACAATCCCTGCGACTAGTTATATATATATATATATATATATATATATATATATATATATATATATATATATATATATATATATATATATATATATATATATATATATACCACATAACTGAACACCCGCTAGGTTGATTGCTGTCTATAATTTGCTCTATTACAAATTTAAAGTGGTCATATGTGTGATATTCTTGTGTGTGGTACAGTGAATTGTCTATATCATTGAAAAATAAAAGACTCAATGTTTGTGTGTCACTGTCTGTCACATTTTTTCACCGATCATTAAAATGCTATTTGTATTGATAATAAAAAAATATATTGAATGTTGTGGACATGGAAATACTGATTTTTTAATGGAAAAATAAAAGCCATGAAAACGAAAATTTCTTTTTTTTGTTTTTTGTTTTTTCAGTGGTATGATTGGCTTGTTTTCGTCTTTCTGGTGTTTTCTTGTTTTCGTGTTTCTATTTTTTTACGTGTTTTCATGTTGACTGCAGCGCGAGCTTGTTTTTAATGTTGAATGTGGCGCAAAGCTGTGGAAAAATTCACACACACACACACACACACACACACACACACACACACACACACACACACACACACACACACACACACACACACATACATACACACACACACACACACACACACACACAATGGAACAGTGAGACAAGACCAAAGTCACACAAGAAAAAAGACATATTGGAACAAAGAGACACGTACAATATCACACAAGAATGTTCATCCAAACTTATAATTATCGCAACGAAACTTATAAAAAGAATGACACTTTGTTAACCAAAGTGAAACATCTTATCTAAATTACAAATAAACGTACAAATATCTCAACCAAACTTAAGAAAAGTAGGACAATTTGTTAAAGGTGAAAATATTGACCAAACTTCAACCAAATTTACAAAAAGTACGAAACTTTGTTAACCAAATGTGAAAAGTTTGGTAAATTTTCAACCAAACTTATAAAAAAAAATGTAGGAAACTTTGTTAACCAAAGGCGAAAAATTGCAACCAAACTTATCAAAATTAGGAAAATATGTTAACCAAATGTGACAAAGTTTGGCCAAATTTCAACCAAACTTATGAAAAGTTGGAAAATTTGTTAACCGAATGTGAAAATATATCGCCCAAAAAAGAGAAATATTTCAACTAAACTTATAAATAGACTAGCCAAACTTATTAAAGAAGGGAAATTGTCAAGCAAATGGGAAAATGTTAGGCCAAATACAGAAATATCTCAGCCAAACTGATGAAAAGTAGGAAACTTTGTTAGCCAAGGAGGGAACAACTTAGGTCGAGTAGGAAAATCTGTTAGCCAAATGTGAAAATTGTCGGCCAAATACAGAAATAGCTCGTCCACACTTGTGAAAACTAGGAAAATCTGTTAGTCAAAGAGGAAAAATATTGGCCAAGTAAGAAAATTTGATAGCCAAATGTGAATAAAAATATCAACCAAAGAGAGAAATATATAAACTTAACTTATTAAAAGTAGGAAAAATTGTCAACCAACCGGGAAAAATGTCGGCCAAATACAGAAATATCTCTACCAAATTTAAGTAGGAAAATGTGTTAACCAAATGGAAAAACATAGCAGCCAAATACAGAAATATCTAACCCAAACTGATGAAAAGTAGGAAATTTTGTTAACCAAATGTGAAAAGTTTGGCCAAAGTTCAACCAAACTTATAAAAATCGCAGTCAAACTTATAAAATGTAGGAACATTTGTTATCCAAAGTGAAGAATTGTGGCCACATTTCAACCAAACTTATGAAAAGTAGGAAACATTTGTTAACCAACTTGAAAACTTTTGGCCAAATCTCATCCGAACTTATGAAAAGTGGGAAAATTCGTAAACCAAAATGTTAAAAGTTTGGCCATATTTCAAACAAACTCATAAACAGTTGGAAACATTGGTAACCAAATGTGAAAATTTTGGACACATTTTCAACCAAACTTATAAAAAGTAGGAAATTTTGTTGTCCAGCTGTGAAAAGTTTGACCAAATTTCAAACAAACTCATAAAAAGTAGGAAACTTTGTTAACCAAATGTGAAAAGTGTGGCCAAATTTCAACCAAACTCATAAAAAGTAGGAAATTTTGTTGACCAAATGTGAAAACTTGTGGCCAAAGTTCAACCATACTTATCAATATCTCACCCAAACTTGTGAACAGTAGGAAATTTTGTTATCCAGATGTGAAAATTTGACCAAATTTCAAACAAACTCATAACAAGTAGGAAACTTTCTTAACCAAACGTGAAAAGTTTAGCCAAAGTTCATCGAAACTTATAAAAAGTAGGACATTTATTTAACAAAATGTGGAAAATTTTGGTCAAGTGAAGAAATATTTCATCAAAAACTTATGAAAAGTGGGAAATTTTGTTAACAAAATATGAAACATTTTAGCCAAATTTCAGCCAAACTTATAAAAAGTAGGAAAATTCCATAACCAAATGGGAAATAATATCTCACGTTGTCATTTTACATCCCCAATCTACTAGAAATATTCGTCTGCCCCCCTATGCAAGTAACAGCTGTATTTCAGAAAATTAAATGTATCTTATGTAATAGGTCACTATGGTGGAATGAAAAAAAAAAATTTTCAACAATAAAATTGTACAAAAATTAACAATTAAATTTCTCTTTATGTTTCCAAATTGAATGCTTCATGTAGAAATTTAATTGTTAATTTTTGTACAATTTTATTGTTGACATTTTTTTTTCTATACCGGCGGCTATACCTTGCTGTGTGTCTCGTGTTAGTTGCCTCATGTAGCTTCTGAGATATACACTAGTGACAGCAGTATACCGACTTGACGACCTTAACGTGACAATATAGCATACACACAGTGCTACTTACCACTGTGGTCTATTCGATGAGGTCTTGTCGCAAGCGTAGTGTCTTAAGCCCGCATTTGTGGTCATGTTTATACAGACTGTGTGGCTGATGCAACATAGAAAACATATCTAAACATGTTCAAGCAGGTTTACCCCGGTCAGTACACTCTGAGTCATCCTCCGTTTTTCCCCAAAGGCATGTCTGAACACGTTCACGTAGTTCTCACCCACCGGCATAGCACCGTGATGAGTCATCCAGGCAGTCACCCTCAGCTCAGCCAACTATGAGTTCATGCCCCAGATTTTAATATGAGACGCAACCTTCGGCTCTTTTCACGGAACGGCCGTCTTTATCTAGTCATCCCGCCACTCTACCACCCCTTAACATTGATCAGAAGCACCTATCTAGCCATTCCTCTACTCATCCACTATGTACCATTGATCGAGAGTCTTTATCTAGCACCTCCTCCTGCTCTTAACAAGGGCCGCGCGTATTTATCTACCCACCCCGCTACTCGACCACCCTTTAACAATGATCAGAAGCACCTATCTACCCTTTCCTACATTCACCACCCCTTACCAACGAATTTCACTAAGCCATACTCGGTACATTCAATAATATCTGTCATTTTTAATTTTTTAAGATTTTCATCTGAAACCCTGACAATCGTGTGATGATAGTGTTCGGAAGCACTTATCTAGATACTCCGTTACTCACTCACCCCTCACCAACGACTTTCACTAAGCCATACCATGTACAGTCGATAATGCCGGCCATCTTTACCTTTTTAAGGTTTTCATTTTTACCTGCATGCTGATAGTGTATAGGTCACTACACCACTCTACATACCACTAATAACCGCTACCCACCACTTATCAACGAATTTCACTATACTATACCCACTACAATCAATAATATCGACCATGTTTACTTTTTAAAGTTTTCATTTGTAACCCTATGATGACAGTGTATAGACCACAACGACACACTACAGAGGATTAATAACCGCTACCCACCCCTTACCAACGAATTTGACTAAGCTATACCCGCTACAATCAATAATATCGGCCATCTTTACCTTTTTAATGTTTTCACTTGAAGTCGTATGATGATAGTGTATAGGTCACTACGACACTCTGCAGATCACTAATAGCCGCTACTCACCACTTACCAACGAATTTCACTTAGTTATACCAGCTACAATCAATAACATCGACCATCTTCACTATTTAAGGTTTTCATTTGTAACCCTATGATGATAGTGTTTACACTACTACGACCCTCTACAGGTCACTAATAACCGCCATATTTACACTCATATTACTATTTTCATATGAAACCTGTCACACCCGAGGTTCGAACCACCAACCCTTCCCCACACGTCGAAACCCGTGCTCCACCCCTGAACCCCCATCCCCATGCCGGCCCTCCCCTAGACCACCTCGACGAAATGCACTGTAACCCTAAGCCTTACACAGCACCAATGGAATGATGATAGTGTTTATGCCCAATACAGATAAAGAAAAGAAGACGAGAAAAAAACCGAGGAGGAAGAGCACTGTATCTTACCACACTCACTAGTATGATGGTAGTTTTTTAAGCCCCGGTCCGCTACAATCAATAATAACAGTAATTATTACATTTTTAAAAACATAACATTTATCACACAAAAAGGGAAGTACAATGCAAAAATACGTAGGATTGTTTACTCATGGGTTGCATCCCTTGAAAATGAGGCCCATTTTTGTGACGTTTCGCTTGCGGTGGTAGACTTTTTATATAGTAAAAAATTATGGTGCTGCACCATATTTGGGGGTTAGTTTGCGTCCCCCCCCCCCCCCCCCTACTACTTAGAATAGAATATGAACTACAGGAAGTAGACGTATGTTTCAGATAAGGCAGAGAAATTAGCGACCATGTCTTTAACATGAGAACCATCTTTGAGAAATGCAGAGAACACAATGTATATCTTTATACTTGATTCATAGACTACAACAAGTCTGTCGCCTATGTTCAGCATCAGAAATTGTGGAACATCACGAGTGACATGGGGTTGAGCTACTTAATTAAATGATAATATTATGTTCAACGAGAAACTGTCAGGTAAGATGGCGTAACATCAAAATTGTTTGAAGTGCATATTGGAGTATGACGGGGCTGCATTCATTCTCCATACCTCTTCAACATATATGCATAAAATAGAACGAGAAAAATTTAAAAAAAAAATAATGAAACGAGAGACAATTTTGATCCATTCGTTATTGGTGAAAAATAAATTTCAGAATGTAGATATGCAGATGATACAGTCCTTCTCTCTAACTGTGCTAATGGGTGGTTAGAAGAGCTGATGTTGCCTATTAAAGGTTAAGAAACAGAGTGAAAACCAAAATCTTTTTTCTGAACAGAAGCAAATAAAACAACAACAACAACAACAAAAACAACAAAAATGTCTACGGACAAAGGTACATACGTATCAACGATCACAATCAAGAATGAAGAAATGGAAAAATGTCCCATAATTTTAATATGATTAATACTCATAATCAACAACAATGGTGACTCTTCAACAGAAGTTAGACGCAGGCTGGCTATAGCAATGAAGAGATTACATACTGTTCAGAACCTATGGGACAACACTAGCAGGCATGGTAAAGTACAAATGTTGAGACCATTCATCTTACCAGTGGCAACATGTGAATGTGAGTCACGGGCCATTTCGTAATGATTAAAGAAGAGAAGGGGGGTTTTTAAACTCAAATTTTAAAGAAACATTCTTAGAATTTCCTGAACCGAGAAGAAATCAAATATTGTAATTTTGCAAGATCTGAACATCGAAGACAACTGTCTCATAAGTAGTATCCTGTCTCGGAAACTAAAATGCGTTGACCATATGAAATGTCACAGTGACTTGGAGAAAACAATAATGGGAGACATGGTTCCTGGAAGAAGAAGCATGAATCGACCCCCCCCCCCCCCTGTAGGCTGTAGAAATAGCAAGAGATATAGTGTATTCTAGCTCCCAATGTGCATTATCAATGCCTGTATCAGTAATGTCCCGCTTACACACATCTTTGTATCGTACTGGAGGCCGACCCTGAGATCTCTTACCCATCTGTAATTCATAAAAAAGATGTCCTTAGGTATTCTACCAAAGGTCTGTCGTGTTATGCAAAGTAGTTATCTGCAAAGGACCTACTACTTACGACAATTTGAAATATAAAACAACTATTACCGCTACAGTTTTTCACGCCCCAAGAGATGATCCCAGCCAGGTATTTAAAGTTGTTACCACACATAACTGGGCCGCCACTGTCACCATTGCATGCACTAGGTCTGTTGTGGATACTACCTGGTAATAATAGGAATACAAAGTAAGTATAGAAACAGTGTCCACACCATGAGGCGAGGTAGACATATTTATGTGTACAAGTTATGTGGGGTTCATGTGGGCTCATGAAAATCTTAAAAGTATAATAGAATTTGTAATAACCGGGCCATTGTCTTGTAACCTGTAAATATTGTTGTTAAGGTTGTCAAGACTTTTAAGCAATTGACATCAGGGTGCCGACGAAACACAGCGGTGACCGACTTGGCAGCAGACCGTGTCGCGCTGGTTTTAACGTGGTGGTATGGGAGCCGGTCGTTTAGAAAGCAATGGCAAACTACTGAACGTAAAACGTTCTAAGATATCTACAACGGCACTACAATGATGGTGTTGCCTGCAACGTCCTGTAAAGGATATACAACTATTTAAAAATATTTTTATAATATTAAAGTAAATGACTCTTTTCACACCTTGTATCTCATTGGGCATACGAGCTAGATTCAGAATTGTATAGACCAATCGGCATTGGAGGCTGATGAGATCAGTATCACATCGGTCGCATTTATTTCTGAAGACATTCCTGGTACCAATTTAAGGCTGTGTGGACCTGAGAGCTCTGGTACATTAAAAATAAATCGAACTCATGACCTCCGGGTCGCAGGCGAGTGTCTTACCACTACGTTATTTCGAGGCTACTTTTTAGAACAATGCGAACCAGAAATTGTGTGTGTTGTATCTCAACATAGTCTCCC
Organism: Cepaea hortensis; assembly: GCA_963921405.1. NCBI lineage: Eukaryota > Metazoa > Mollusca > Gastropoda > Stylommatophora > Helicidae > Cepaea > Cepaea hortensis. The sequence goes on along the minus strand of OY992885.1, from coordinate 53,679,575 downwards.
TGCCTGGCATCACACTTGGCCCACCTGTCAATAGCTTGTTAGTGCCATCTAGAAAAAAACAAATATTATTTAGGACTTAAACCAATTTTGCACCGCCTCCTTTTTCTCACCATATGCAAATCTCTGACCCCTCAAATCTCTTTTTCACTGGTCCAAACACGTGAAAGTCACAACGGTGCCAAGTCTGTGCTGTATGCTGGATATTTCAAGGCCTCAAACGTCAGAGCACGTAGTGTATCCACTGTATGCGCAGACAACTGTCTCTTACTCTTTGGGTCGTAATAAAGCATCAAGAACTCGTCTCTTGTCACAAGTTTATGGGGGGGGGGGGGGGATCTCATCTCCTTCTTGTGCATGGCGGTCGAACTGCCCATGGCAAATCAACTGCTGGCACATTGGGATCATTGGAAAGCTGTAGTGGGACTCATCTGCTACACACGTTCCTATTGCAGAGGTGAACATAAACAACTGTGTACGTAGCGCCGTGACTCTTATTGAAATCGATGACTATATCAGTAGTGAAATTGCCTGTTATCATGGACTAGCTGGTCAGTCTGCCGTTTCACTGTGTCAGTTGTCACTTGCAGGTCTTCCACCACACGGTTCATCAGTGACGTTTTATTTTCCATTTTGAAATCTGTCTACCCACACATACATTCTCTCCTGACTTAAACAGCCGTCTCCATACCGAACCATCATTCTGCTGCAGATTTCTCAAAGTTTCACACCCTTTGAAAAAAAAAAAAAAAAGAATAACGGTAATAAAGGTTCTTCATCTGACCCATGACCAGCCATTTTGTAATCGTCACTGAACATGTACTAATTGTTCGATCCTTGCGACCTTACATGGGATATAGCTTAAGAGCTAGTTTGTCCTGGAATAAGAGTTTTCTTTGTCTATACTCAATAAGTCATTGTCCTTGAAGCTTAGAAAAGGAGTTTTTGCATGTTACATAGAACCAGTTTTAACATACAGCTGTGAATCCGGGACAATTAGTAAATATACGAAAACATCCCCAGAAGCCGTGGAGATGTGGTTTTATAGAAGAATGCTGACAATTAATTGGACAGCCAAAATGAGCAATTAGGACTTTTAAGGGAAGCTGAGTCGTAAAGATAACTTATCACAAACATCAGAAAGAGGCAGTCATCGTTGTCTGGCCACGTTATTAGAAGATAAAAACTGGAACGTGTTGTAACAATCGGAAAGATCTGCGTAAAAGAGAGATCAGGAAGACAGTGTGAGAAGATTCTAAACATTATTGTGTTATGGTACGGAAGGGAGTCAACACACGTATTGATCCATCACGTCAGATATGGTAATTTGTGGAGAGGCATGACCGCCCACACCAGCCGGCACTGCATGATGATAATACTCTTCCATGTACTCTATAATAAAATTCCTGTTACTTAATTACTTCCCCGGGTATGGTATATGCAAACCACGTGATTCTCGACAGTTAATATTTACTTACTCAGTGTTAGAACCTACCAGCAGCATCGTAGACACAGATATTGTTAGGACTAATGTTGCTGTCACCAAATCTCGCTTTACAATCAGATGTTGAAATCGCGTTGATCCAGGCCTCCATTAGATTGGTAACAGGATGGTTGTTATTTGTACGTCCCCATCCTGCCATGACGCATTTGGTATTTTCAAATGATACACCCTTTGGCGGCAAATCAGCTATCTAGAGAAGATTTTAAAAAATGCATTTTCAGAAACGTTTGGTCTTGATATTCATTGAACGTCTGTATCCAGATATGGACATTTTTAGGCTTTACATATACACTGACGTCAGTTACCTATTATCTAGCTTTCGTTGATATTCTGGTCATTTTATTTTTTTCGCTCACACAGACATACACACAATATTATGTTACATTGTTGTTTGTTTGTTTGTTTATTTATTTAGTTTTATCATCGTATAGAGGGTCCTTTGCAGACTCGCCTCCGGGAGACCTTCATTCCTTGGCCAGTTCCCATAAAAAGGAACCAAGTAAAGGACTCCTTTACACACACACGGTAAATCGGGCATGGTGTGCTAGTCACCTATTTGTACAGACAAGACGGCACTCGCTGAGTCATGTGGTCATTATCATTTTTAAATAAAATTGCGTTCGCTCACTTTGAAGTCAAGCATAGTCCATACGCGTGCTACTACTTCTATTGTACTGGACTGATTTTTGCGTGTGGATTACCTTTCCTTATTAGCAGCATCCATGGCCATCAGGCGAACCCACTTCGACTTCTGAGGTGCATGTAATTTACGTCCACACGTCGAGGACAAGAAGTCAAGATTTTAGTTCAGCTGACCGGTGTAGCCGTTGAACCAGATACCTCGGCATCAGTACACTGGAAGTTTAAAAGCGATTGTTACTAACCATTCAACCTCACTGACCTACGGTAAGTTTCATGCCAGCCGCCTTCTTTCTTCTAAGACAATTTCCTAGTACCCATTTTAAGCTATGACGACCTGGGAGTCCAGTTCAAATGTCTAAATCCGGCAGCTTTCCCATCCTTCAGATGGTTGACAGCTTTTCAATTCCTACTGTAGGTATCGAAGAATATTCGATTCTAACGTTAAATCAGTACTGCTGTAAGGATCTGACACAAGGAGACACAAAGAAAACTTGTACAAAATAATCTCTAAACATTCACAAATTGGTGTCTGTGCAAAACATTAGAAATAAAATGGTTTGACAGAAACACGCACGCGGAGCTCATGAAGAGAACTAGTCAAACACAAATGAACATAGAGATGAAAAAAATAATAATCTAGAGCTGGATTGGCCACACTCTGAGAAAACCCAAGAATAAGTATAACTAGAAAAGCATTTGTCTGGAACCCAAGTAGTAAAAGAAATAGAAGAAGACCTAACAACTCACAGAGGAGAGAAGCTGAAGCAGAAATGAACAAAATGGGAAGGACATGGAGTAGCTACAAATAAGAGGGCGTGGGGTGAGTTGGTTTAGGACCTATAACCCAATGACAGACAGAGGGTAAAAGCAGATAGAAGAAGGTCAAGAAATTACCATCAATGTTCTACTTGTATATAATGCAAGTATAGGCAATTGACATCATTGTGACTACAGTAAAGATCAGCAGTAGAAGAGGCAGAGGCGGACCGCCAGCAATTACGCTTTATATATATATATATATATATATATATATATATATATATATATATATATATATATATATAACGTGTAATGGTAATAGGTAACACCTGGTTCAAACACTAGAGTATAGTCATAAGAGAATATAGTCACAGAGCATAAGAGCATTCTTGACTTCCAAGGTGCAGATCTCATCTGACAGAGGACTGACGAGAACAAGGGTAAAGCCCTCTACGAGTAAGACAAGGATGTGTTTTGTCACCGGATCGCTGCTCCCTGTATAGCGAAGTAAAAATGAGACAGATCAAAGAAAAGGCAGGAATAATATTTGGAGGTAATAATATAAATAATATATGCTATGCAGATGACACAGTATTGACAGCGGATAATGCAACATATTTACAACAATTGTTGGACATTGTAGCTACAGAGAGTGCAAAGAAAGGACTCTCCTTGAATATCAAGAAAACAGTAACAATGGTAATATCAAAGAAACAGGTGACACCCAAATGTGAAACAGAGATAGAAGGGAAAATTCTTCACCAAGTGGATAGTTTTAAATATCTAGCGACATTTATAACATCGGATGGAAGATGCACAACAGAGATCAAGAGCAGAATAAGACAAGCAAAGGCTGCATATCAGAAAATGAAGAATATCTTATGCAATAAGTCAATATCATTGAATGTAAGAAAGAGAGTGCTGAAGAGCTATATAGAACCTGTTTTGCTGTATGGCTATGAATCATGAAATATAAATGAACAACTTAGGAAGAGATTGGAAGCAACAGAGATGTGGTTCCTTAGACGAATGTTGCGAATTCCTTGGAGTGCCAAAGTAACTAACAACGAATGCCTTAAAAAAGCTAACAAAACTAGAACATTATATGCAACAATAAGAAAGAGACAAACAGCATTTTTTGGTCATGTGATGAGAAGAGAGGCGCCGGAGAACATCGTGACAACTGGAAAGATCGAGGGGAAGAAAGGCAGAAGCGAACCACGAGAAATGATGCTGGATGGATTGCGACGGTGTTATGGAGGAATATCAACGGCGTAGTTTATCCAGAAAACCAAAGACCGAGATTTGAGGAGAGTCATGAACGCCTACGCCAGTCGGCAAGGCACTTGATTATATATATATATATATATATATATATATATATATATATATATATATATATATATATATATATATATATATAAGGGGCGTTCATTTGAAATCCGTTCGTGCAACACCGAGCGTAACTGCGTACGTTGAACATGATCATGTTATAAGTACTGACCAATGAATAAAAGAGCACGTGCTTATCGTCCCATGATACATAGGTTCTGTTTCTGACCGTTGAGAAAATGGCTGGGTTGATCCAAAATCCGCCCAAAGAAGCTCAAAGAGTGGTGGTTCAGTTTCTTTCATTTGAAGGATGTCGACCAGTGGACATTCATCGAAGAATGCAGGTAGCGTACGGCAGAAAATATGTGTCGAAGATAACAGTGAAAGAATGGGCACGAATGTTTCGGAAAGGACGTCAGTTCACGACAGATCTTCGAGGGCTGGGTCAAGCGCGTATTGTTGCAACAGAAAAAAACCATCGCCAAAATTGATGCAGCAGTACAGATGAACCGTTGTCGAAGCATACATTAGCTAGCGAAAGAATATGATGTGTCAATTGGGACAATTCAAAATGTCGTTCGTAAAAAACTGCAATATTGGAAGGTGTGTTTACATTGTGCACCACGGATGTTGACCGACCACCAACAAGAGGAACGCATGAGATGGTGTTTGAACCACTTGCTGAGTTACAAAGTGTAGGGTGATGCATTTCTCTTCCGCATAGTGGCAGGCAATGAATCATGGTGTCACCACTTTGAGCAGAGCAGCAAAAGAGAGAGCATGCAATGCAAGCATTCTGGATCACCAAAAGCCAAAAGATTCAAGTTACAGGTTTCCGCTGGTAAGGTTATGCCGAGCAAATTTTTTTGGCCATAAAGTTCTATTGTTGGCCGACTTTAAAGAACATGGTGTGAACATCAACTCTACAACCTACTTGCAAACACTAAACAAGCTGCAAAAAGCCATCAAAAATAAACGACCCGGCATGCTTTCTCGTGGTGTGATTTTGTTGCAACATAATGCTCGTCCGTATGTCGCAAAGAATGTGCAGGAAGCATTAGCAAGGAAGAAGTGGAAAATTCTGCAACACCCATCCTATAGTCCTGGTTTGTCACCATGTGATTTTCATTTGTTCGGACCTCTAAAAAAAAGCTCTCAAGGGGCCACGATTTCACACAGATGCAGACGTAATGAACGCGGTAAACACTTGGTTCAGTGAGCAACCACAATCCTTTTTTGCGGACCGCATTCGCCGCCTACCTAAGCAATGGGATGCTTGCCTGAATGCCTACGGCGACTTCTTCTGACCAACCCATGGTGCATAATTCATTCAAAATGAATGCTTTGTTTAATTCTACCACACCTGTTAATGTTTCTTTCATGCTTTGTAATAAAGCCATTGGAACGGGTTTCAAATGAACATCCCTAATCGCTATTTATAAATATATATTCTTCTTCTTCTTCAGCTTTCCGAGCCATTGAGGTTCTTTGCTGCAAATACAATCCGTCTCCATTCGTCTCTCTGCCAATATCAGAATCTTTCAGTTTAATGTTGATTTCTTGGCAAGATGACGCTCAGTAGTTTGCCATTGCTTTCTGAGCGACCGGCTCACAAACCTCTTAAGTTACCGACACTGTTAGAACCGCTACCGATTCTCGCCGCCGTCACGTTACTCACGAGAGTATATGGGATTACGGAGAAAGTCGCTAACCTCTATGGCCGGGGAGCCCGGTATATATATATATATATATATATATATATATATATATATATATATATATATATATATATATATATATATATATTAATTTTTTATTTCCGCGTTTCCATCCTGTTTCAGGATATTGCGGTCAACACCAGCATCTTTCAGCTGTATGTTGATTCCTAGGCTAGATTACGCTCATCAGCACGCCACGACTTTCTGAGCGACCGGCTCCATACTCTCATAAGTCACTTTTGCGATTCGAACCACTGCTAATTCTCGTCGCGTCACGTGACGAGAGTATTCGGGGTTAGCGGAGAAAGCTGCTAACTCTCGGCCACGGAGCCAGCATATATATATATATATATATATATATATATATATATATATATATATATATATATATATATATAATTCGCTTCGATATGCTCTTGGCGCATATACTTGTATTATGTTATTATTAAGAGTTTTGTCATGGAGTTTCAGTAATAATACTCTATATGAAATTGTCCAAAATCTTTTAACTGCCCTAGAACTCATTTGAAACAAAATTACGCCATCCCCCCTTTTGTATAGTATGTCCACATTTGTTTGCCTTCATTCACGATCAATTATTTTGAAAACTGTCTGTTGCATCGTTATGAAATTTTTCCAGGCGTCTTATAATTATCCCCACCCAAGGAATATGTCTTTGATAGGTCCAAAAACAACTTAAATCATTGAAAGCGGCGACATTCCTTTGATGTTTTGCTCAACAACTAATGATTTCTCGCTAACAAAGTTATTTTTACGGTAATGGGGACCTGCAAATTCTGATGACACACAAAGGCGTATCCGGATTCGTATGGGAGTGGGTGCAATGAATGAACTAGCTTAAAATCGACAGGGTCGGCTGCATTGCACCGGGTTTTTATGCCATATGGCTTAGTTTCTTTCCGCAGCGAAAGCGTCGCACAAGGCACGAACTCCGTAGCTCCAGCGACGACCCTCAGGAGTCTCCGAAGAAATGCACTCGTGAAATGAAGGACGCTGCCCGGAATCGAACATACAACCTTCGGAGCCCGAGTCAGACGGCTTGACCACTTCACCACGGAGAATCCCGAGAGGGGTGCAATGTGTAATATTATTAAAGACAAAGAATTTACAGAGGCACGGGGTAAATAATTTGTAAATTAACAGGAAAGTAGAAGGAATATATTTCTTACCTTATTTTTCATTTCCTTCTTGTTTCTTCAACTGATGCTGATCCTGTAATGTTTAGGGCCTGCATTTCGTCTGAATAGTCGAAGCAAAATATCCCAGTAAGTGTGTACGTAGATTAAGGTCTGCGATCTGCTCAGACCTTAATCTGTGTCGGACGATTCCAGTAGGTTGATGATTGCTCTAGGTTGCATAAAATTCAATCCATCCTTTCTCCATAGTCCTCTTCCTCTTTCAACACATGGTCCTGACGTTTTTTCCAGTAATTTTTATCAATATTTAATAGAGCGGACAGACAGACAGACATACAGACAGACAGACAGACAGACAGACAGACAGACAGACAGACAGACAGACAGACAGAAAGGTAGGTAGGTAGGTAGGTAGAAAGGTAGGTGTGTGGGTGGGTGGGTGGGTGAATGGCTGGCTGGTTGGCTGACTGGGTCGGTCGGTCGGTGGGTTGGTGGGTGGGTGGGTGGGTGGGCCGGTCAGCCGACAGGCAGACAGATAGACAGACAGACAGATTAGATAGATAGATCCATAGATAGATAGATAGATAGATAGATAGATAGATGATAGATAGATAGATAGATAGATAGATAGATAGATAGATAGATAGATATTTATCGGTAGGTCGGTCGGTCGGTGGGTCAGTCGGTCGGTGGGTCGGTCGGTGGGTCGGTGGGTCGGTCAGTCAGTGGGTCGGTCGGTCGGTCGATTTGGGTCTGCCGGCAGGCAGGCAGGCAAGCAGGCAGGCAGACAGACAGACAGACAGATTAGATAGATAGATAGATAGATAGATAGATAGATAGATAGATAGAGATAGAAAGATAGATAGATAGATAGATAGATAGATAGAGGGATAGATCGATAGATAGATAGATAGATAGATAGATAGATAGATAGATAGATAGATAGATAGATAGATAGATAGATAGATAGATCAAAAGATCGATAGATCGATAGATCGATAGATCGATATCTACCTATTGGTCGGTCGGTCGTTCGGCCGCCAGGCAGGCATGCAGGCAGGCAGGAAGGCAGGAAGGCAGGTAGGTAGGTAGGTAGATAGATAGATAGATAGATAGATAGATAGATAGATAGATAGATAGATAGATAGATAGATAGATAGATAGATAGATAGATAGATAGACAGATAGATAGATAGATAGATAGATATCGGTAGGTCGGTCGGTCGGTCTTTCGGTCGGTCGGTCAGTAGGCAGGCAGGTAGATAGGTAGATTAGATAGATAGATAGATAGATAGATAGATAGATAGATAGATAGATAGATAGATAGATAGATAGATAGATAGATAGATAGATAGATATCGGTAGGTCGGTCGGTCGGTCGGTCGTTTGGTCGTTCGGTCAGCAGGCAGGCAGGTAGATAGGTAGATTAGATAGATAGATAGATAGATAGATAGATAGATTGATTGATTGATAGATAGATAGATAGATAGATAGATAGATAGATAGATAGATAGATAGATAGGTAATTAGATAGATAGATAGATAGATAGATAGATAGATAGATAGATAGATAGATAGATAGATAGATAGATAGATAGATAGATAGATAGATAGATAGATAGATAGATCCCCGCCTGGATCCGGGCCGAGCCAGCTAGTTTATTTATATAATCACGTTTCATGAAAGAACCCACAGTTTGACGACACCTCTGAACTATAACACTCAGTCTGTGCAAAAACGAAAGACCGCCAGAAAATTTTAAAAATAGCGCGAATATGTCTTGCTGGAGCTGTAATACTCTTAAAATTAAGGCATTAATGGCGGGGCCGTAAAATATATACCGCATATAAGCACAAATTGAAATCTGTTGTACAATCTCCAGAACAAAATTTTTTTTTTGTTGGGTGGACATAATGATAAGGTTATATACTAAATCTCATCATTTTCCCTCAGTTGCTTACTGAGATATTGAATTTTTTATTGAGGCAACAAAAAAAAAAAAAAACAAAAAAAAAAAAAAAACACTATAGTCGTTTCCCCTGAGTAAATAATTATATACGAATCTCAATATACACCTCCCCCACAGCATCTAACCATAGCATTTCATTAGCCCTTAATATATTTATCTTTATTTTTCCATTTCTTTCTTGATATTATCTAATTTTGCATTCAGGGCTAAGTCTTCAGACATTCAATGTACTAATATTTATTGTATTTATAAGTAACTTTTTATTTCTATACATTTAATTGATTGTCTGCCACCAGCCGTTAGGTCGGTTCAATGGAACTGTTCTGGCACCCCCGAGCCGATAGATTGGTAGGCTGGCATAGACAGTGCGTTATATGTTTCATTTCTCTTATTTCCCGCAATTTTTAGAGCCCGAAAATAACGATTCACACACATAAAAAGATTTCCCTTCGATCAGTGATAGACAAGGTGCACGGATTCATTGTGTTTTAGGAAAAAAACGTGTGTTTAGGTAGTTTGTTTTGATTATTTTCGAAAGGACAACACTTTCTGGTTGTGGACCACTTTTATTTTAATAAAATTACCGTTTTAAACAATTTCATATAATAGGTTTTGTTAGTTAAAGGACATTGTGAAGGATTATAAAACAAATACCACGTGCAGTATTCAGTTAATTATTCAGAAGATGGTCATGAACAAACCAAACAGTGAAAGTTCCTCATAATATGGTGGCACATGTCAACTTATGCTTGCACTAATGGGCCACACTTGTGCCACGAAATTTGCTGTGCCTATCACAAAGTATTTAAGGATTGTTTAAACAATTGAATCAAAAAGAATAATAATTATAACTAAATAGAAAATAGTGTTTATATTGTTTCTCAGTACAATCCGCCTCGTGTGTTTCGGACATGTTCCATTTTGTGTGAAAATTATGTGCTTCAAAATATTATGTTTTAATTGCGTTTTATTTGTGTTATGGAGCAGTTTTTGTGACATTAGTTAGTAAAGAAAAGTGGTGTATTTATCATTATTCGGTAAATTTAACATGGTTATCTTCTGTGGTAAAATAAATAGCGCCTTGGTAAGTGGAAATGTGTAATAAGTGTCACCCCTTTAATATAAATTGTTATTACTAAACATCTCAATTTTGTCATAATATTTCTAAAGTATCAATTAATTATTAATGTCATGTTCCCAGCGCAATCTCATTTAATTTGATATATAATGGAATATATATACAATTTTAAGAATTTTTAAAACATTATTAGCACAAACCCCTTTACTTCCCATTTTCTGCCACGATTTTCTGTTTGGTCATGACCCACTTGTTTGTTTGACAGGCAATCAACGGCGATCGGATATTACCAGTAGCACATGATGCTCCCTAACGGACGAAGAGACTTCATTGGAATCCCCATTAATGTCGTTATCTTTATTGATTTCATTTACATGCATGCTTTCCTTGGGAAAATACAGCGGTGGTTTTCCCTTTATATCCGCTGGTTTGTGTATGGTTGACTCCACATGACTTTGTCTAAAAGACAGGTCCTGCATGATAGCAGAGCAGACGATGTTACATATGAAGGTAGCAGCGGAGAAGATGTTACATACGGCGCCTCTTACCCACTAATGGCCGCGTCATAGTTTAGAGGCTGTGTTGGTTCGTGGCTGCTTATTCAACATATTCACAGCGAATCCGTTGACAAATATATAGAGGCCACCCCAACATCCAAATAGAAGAATAATAGTTGGTTTATTTTGGCCACTACAGTGAAACTTATACACATTAATCATCATCATGTAGTGCCATCTCAGCACAGAAGGTCGGCTGTAATAATACCCCCTCCCCCCCCCCCCAAAAAAAAAAAAAAATAACACTTCCGTACTTAACATCTATGGTTTTCCTACCAAATATACCAACATCATAAAATCTTTCTATAAGGAGACACGTTGCTGCGCGAGAACAGAATCAGGAAACTTACTGGTTCTCAGTGGAAACCGGAGTGAAACAGGGTTGTGTCTTGTCACCGATGTTCTTTGGAATAGCTATCGATTGGGTCATGCGCAAATGCACAAACAACAGAAATAGGGGTATCCATTGGGTTGACAAAATTCTAGAAGACCTGGACTTTTCCAACGACGTAGTGCTTTTGAGTTCAACACACCCAGATGCCCAAGAGAAAATAAACCATCTCCAAAATGTTTAAGGACAAATTGGTCTCCAAATTAACACTACAAAAACAAAAACTATTGATCTTACCAACAGTTCAGACGACACCAAATTAAGCAACCATGTTCTTGAAAAAGTCAACAGCTTCACATACCTAGGAAGCAAAATGACATCTACAGGGGATTCTACACCAGAAATATTATCCAGAATCGCACTGGCATCTGGTGCCTTCAATATACTGTCAAACATCTGGAAGTCAAAGTCACTCAGCCAACATACGAAACTTAAAATCTTCAATTCTTCTGTGATTCCAGTGCTAACGTATGGATGTGAGAGTTGGAAATTAACGGTAGCTTTAGATAAAAAAAATTAGACAATTTTGAGAACAAATGTCTTAGAATAATTCTAAACATCCAGTGGACAGATTTAAAAACCAATGCGCAATTAAGACAAGAGACTAAGCAAGATATTGTATCCAATTTTATAAGAAAACGCCTTTGGAAATACATCGGCCAGATACTCAAAATGGACAAGACAAGACTCCCCTACCAAGCCCTCTTATGGACACCAGTAGGGAAAAGAAAACGGGGAAGACCAAAAGAGACCCTGCGTAGAACCATCATTAGAGAAGGCTCATTCAATGGCCAAGTGAACATCCAAGATCTACAACAGGTGGCAGCGAACCGCCAGACATGGAGAGCCATGACTTCTGCCCTATGCGCCGACTTAGGCTCAAGAGGAAAGACTAACTAACTAACTAATATGTCTTTAAATCGTATTCATACAGGCCTCATCCAGTCCTTACATTTATAGTTTCCACCCACATTTAGTGTTGTCTTCTTCTAGCATGCTTCTCCGCAACGTCTCCCTCAAGAGAGTTATTAAATATGGAACTGTGGCTCTTTATACGACGGAAGTGCCATAAATGTCACATTATTAAGTATTGTTTTTTTTTCTGCAATCACAGTATTTATAAGACCTCACTACCTGTGATATTCTCTTGCACATTAACATGGTATGTCGTATCAAGCGTATTTCTACATATATAAACGTAGGTAATCCCAAACAGGACTGGTTATACTTACTTGTATACCTTTGTTGAGTAGAACCTTTTCGGATAGGTAAATGATAGCCAGGTCGTTATCATTGTTATCATCGTTTCCATAGTCTTCGTGGATAATAAAAGAGTGCACTGTACCATAACTATGGAAGAAGGTGACTGTAGCGATGAGGTCGTTCCCACCCATTGATACACGCAGGTTTTCTTTACGTTTTCCGATGAGGCAATGAGCGGCTGTCAAAATCTGTAGTGCGCAAACATATGTACGTTAGCGCATTAGTATGTATGCATGCAGTCTTCCATCCATCCATACTTCCATCCACCCATCAATTCATCCATTTGTCAATACATACATAAATACATACATAATACAGACATACAAAAATACAGACAGACAGACAGACAGACAGACAGACAGACAGACAGACAGACAGACAGACAGACAGACAGACAGACAGACAGACAGACAGACAGACCGACCGACCGACCGACCGACCGACCGACCGACCGACAGACAGACAGACAGACAGACAGACTAACGGACGGACGGACGGACGGACAGACAGACAGACAGACAAACAGACAGACAGACAAACAGACAGACAGACAGACAGACGGAAGGACGGACGGACGGACCGACTGAAGGACATGCATACACACATACATACATACATACATACACACACACACATACACACACATACATACATACATACATACATACATACATACATACATACATACATACATACATACATACATACATACATACATACACACACACATACACATACATACATACATACATACATACATACATACATACATACATACATACATACATACATACATACATACATACATACATACATACATACATACATACATACATACATACATACATACATACATACATACATACATACATACATACATACATACATACATACATACATACATACATACATACATACATACATACATACATACATACATACATACATACATACATACATACATACATACATACATACATACATACATACATACATACATACATACATACATACATACATACATACATACATACATACATACATACATACATACATACATACATACATACATACATACATACATACATACATACATACATACATACATACATACATACATTCCTGCAAGAAACGTAATTATATACCTATTAAGGTAGTATTGTAAGCAAAGTTGTGGGAACAAACAAGCATATCAAAATAAAACTTAAACTAGGCATTCCGAGCGTTTATAGCAACAAATATTTGTGAAAGTGAAAAGAAATTAAACTTAGTACCAAAATTTGAATTTTCAATTGTGACTTTAAATCAATACTACTGATTGTATTCAGAAAAGTGGAGAAATACTAAAATGATTACAAATAAATTACAAATGTTCTTTTACTGGCGCCAGAGCAAAATAGGGCTAAAATTGTAATACAAAATTCACCATTGAGGTCTAGGGGATACCCAGAAAAATACCAACGAATCAAGATGTAGAGAAAAGTCTCCAGAGATAGGATAGAAAATCTAGGAATTGTATTTCTAGAAAGGCGTTTTTATGGAATCCACAATGTAAAAGTAATAGATAGAATCCTAAAAGAATTGGGAAGAGAAATAAACCAGTAATGAATAATATGGATAGAAAATAGAAGGAATTGCATGGAAAGGCGTTCTATAGAAGGAAGTGCATTTAACATATTGAAGCCTATTCCTTAATGGGGGATAGAAGGACGAGACCAAACGAACGACCGAACTTTATTTTCAAAGGGACAAAAATTGAGCACACAGGCCCGTCTTACATTCGACCGTTCCAATCATTCATCTTTCGTACATAATTATCTATTGTGCATTGTACATTAAGATGGGGAAAGAAACATTATCAAATGAAAGTTTTGGACATAAACTATGCATAATACCATGTTATGATAAGGCAGACAGCCAGACACACATGCATACGCACATGCATAAACACATATATACATAACTGCATAATACTTACCTCACAGTTATGCACCCACTCAATGACACACACATACACACTCCCTAGCTTACAAATATTACAAACTTAAACTCACTAAGAAAAGTTTACTTATTTATACATATATACATAAACATTCTCTCATCCTCCATCTCTCTCTCTCTCTCTCTCTCTCTCTCTCTCTCTTTCTCTCTCCCTCTCTCTCTCTCTCTCTCTCTCTCTCTCTGTCTCTCTCTCTCTTGCTCTCTCTCACTCTCTAATTATCCTCTCTCTCTCTCAAGGCACACACATACACGCTTTCCCAAACACACATAAGCGAGACACTCTCAAATATATAAATACATAAATATATAAAAAAAATAAAATACATAAATACTCTCACAGTCGTACATCCACATGTTCACGCACTTCCTTACCGAGAGAGAGAGAGAGAGAGAGAGAGAGAGAGAGAGAGAGAGAGAGAGAGTGAGAGAGAGAGAGAGAGAGAGAGAGAGAGAGAGAGAGAGAGAGAGAGATGTACTTTCCTTACCTTGTCTGTAGCAATCAGAACTCCCCCACAAATGTGAATCCAGTCGCCACGAGAGTATGGTCTAGCCTGGATCGATACCAGGTAGGGATGGGTTAAATTCTCTGCCCATTTACCATTCACAATACGTTTCTCGGGTACCACAAATGCAAGAGATATTGCTTAAAAACATAAACTGATAGTTGTATCAATGAATCAATCACTCTATCCAGCATTTAATTCAATAAATCGTAAACAATTGAATAATTAATTAAAATAACAACCTATCACACAGAAGACTGTCACATAATTCATAATTCAATAATACTTGTAGAACTAGAAATGAATGAAATTATGTTAAGTAGAGCTCTACTAATGTCAAACGCACGGTAGGATATGAGTTAGACGTCTGAACTCGTCGCTGCCAAAATGAGGGACAGTTTGGCCAGCTGTTCCTTCTTGCTCTCGGGCTTACAAAATGTGATGGCCTGTCCCACAAGAGGCCCATAGCAGGAAACTGCTACGTGACATTGAAACATTTGTTATAGGATATGTTGTGATTGCAGTATCGATAGTTTTCCTATTACACTACATCACAGGAGGGGATTGTCGTGACATTGAAACATTTGAGATAGGATATGTTGTGGTTGCAATATCGATAGTTTTCCTATTACATTACATCACAGAAAGAGATTGTCGGGACATTGAGACATTTGGGATAGGATATGTTGTGGTTGCAGTATCGATAGTTTTCCTATAACATTACATCACAGAAGGGGATTGTCGGGACATTGAAGCATTTGTAATAGGATATGTTGTGGTTGCAGTATCGATAGTTTTCCTATTACATTACATTACAGAAGGGGATTGTCGGGACATTGAAACATTTGTGGTAGGATATGTTGGGGTTGCAGTATCGACAGTTTTCCTATTACATTACATCACAGAAGGAGATTGTTACATAACATTTATGATCTTTGTGTTCAACTATAAATTAGCAATTAGAAAATGATTGATTGATTGATTGATTGATTGATTTAGGAACCGACATCACAGCATTCGTTGCATTCCCATAAGCGCTCCGTTCCCATCCTCAGCAGCCAGCAAAGAGTTCCAACACTAATAGTACCAGTAGCAATCTGATTATATGCCCGTCTCTCCTTTCCTCTGAGCGTCGAGCGTTGGTCAGATCCCATCGTCATTCCTCGCTGTCTCATTCTTGCCAGACCATGGTGATCCATTTGCTCCTCCGAGGTGTACACGTGCTCCCACAAGGCCGCAACCACGTCTGCCTTGTCATGCATCAATACTCCACCGAGTTTTGCAGAGCCAGCCCATCTGTCCGCCTGTTCATTCCCCAGCACACAGGCATGCCCTGGAGAAAAGATCCAGGCAATGCTTGCCACTGAGACCTCCGAAGCGAAGCAAGCCACTCTGCACGAAGCATGCTTGTCCTCACCCTACTCAGCATGCTTTCTGAGTCAGTTACAATCACGATGTGTGTGTATCCTATTTTCGATCCAGCGGAAAGCTGCAGTGACCGCCTCCACCTCCATTCTTAAGCTAAATGTTGTGGTATCATATGCCAGGCTTTCCTGCACCAAACGTCGGCCATTAGCTTTTGCTATGAACCCCCAGGCACTTCTCTTACCTCTCGACACGGAAGCATCCGTGTAGATAATCATATCACCGGAGCGAGCATTATCCTGAATTAGTTGCTGGATTTCCGCTTCCATGGTCCCTGCTGACCACTCCCTGCACTCCCGGCTCAATGTGATTATAACTCTGCACAAGTCTGACTGCTCCGCTGGCACTCTGACCCAATCCTCTCCTCGCCTAATGTTCTCCTAGAGACACACCTGTCTGATCGTATCCTCCGCCTGAGCCATCCATGATTTCTCTCCTATCAGTCGCTGACCCTTAACGGCGTCCAGCGCCTCATGCAACGGGTAATCTGTGTCTGCAGCTCCTCTGAGGTATGGCTTCGCCTGCATCACCTTGAGCCTACCGGCAACAGTCGGCAGACCAAGGATGTAACGCATACACACTACTGGGGTGTCTCTGGTGCATCCCAGAATGACCCGCATAGCTTCATTCTGTATGCGCTCTAATTTCACCAGCTGACTCTCTGAGACGGTGAGCAGTCCTAGCCCATAATCAATCACTGAGAGGATAAAATGCTGGTAAAGTGTGAAAAGCATTCTCTGCTCTGTGTCCATTGAAGCCATAGTTTTAAGTGCTTTGAGTCCCTTTTGAGACCTTGTCACAACCGTCCTCACATGGTCCTTGAAGGACAGGCTCCTGTCAAATGTGATTCCCAGATACTTCAGTTTGTTCTTTCTGTTGACGCTTCTACCATCTATCGCGAAGCTTGGGACATCCGCTCTCACAATCCTGTTGTCCAGAGAGCACCACATCATAGCCATCTTTTCCGGGTGGATGGCAGCACTAATTTCAGTGCACCAGTCAATCACTTTGTCTGCTGACGCCTGTAGTTCCTGGGCTGTTTGCCCCCTATCTCCCCCCTGCCTATATGCAAGAATATCATTAGCAAATGTTAGTATCCTTCAAACCCCTGGTGCTTCTAGGTTTGCAATCTTGCTCGTAAACACGTTAAAGAGCACCGGTGAGATTGCAGATCCCTGTACCATTCCCGGGTTAAAATGTGTGGCTCTGAGGTCCATGCACCTAGACGGAGAGCAACCTTACGATAATGCAGGACGGCTGCTGTCCAGTTCGCCAACCAGGGATTTACACCCTTCTCCATCAGTGCGGTCATCAACAATTCATATCGAACATTATAGTATGCATCCTCGAGATCAAGCGCTGCAGCCATCGTTTCCTATCTACTTTGGAACCCCTCAAAAACATCAAAGGAAAAAAAACAACCTTTTTTATTAGGTGAATACATGCAACAAGTGAATCGGTTCAATTATCTCGGAACAGTCATAACATCTGATGGCAGATGCCTTGAAGAGATTAGAACAAGAATCGCCATTGCGAAAGTAGCCTTTAGCAAGATGAAAAACATTCTGACCAATAAAAGGATGTCAATTGAAACGAGAAAAAGAGTGTTGAGGGGATACATAGAGCCTGTTCTTTTGTATGGATGTGAAACTTGGACAATGTGCAGTCAAGCTGAAAAACATCTGATGGCTGCTGAAATGTGGTTTCTGAGGAAAATGCAAAGAATACCATGGACAGATAGAAAAACCAATGACCAAGTACTACAAGAGACAAATGAAAATCGTAGATTGATTAGAGAAATTAGACGTAGACAGTCAAAATTTTTTGGACATGTTATGAGAAGAAATGGACTGGAGAACTTGGTGACAGCTGGCAAGATCGAGGGGAACAGACCAAGAGGAAGACCGAGAGGAAAATACCTGGATGGCTTGGCCACATGGCATGGACGAGACAGGAACACTGAGCTGATCCACGACTCTGGTGATCGAGTGAAATGGCGAATCATGACCGCCCACGCTTTCCGGCATGGCACATGATTGATTGATTGAATACATGCGTTTCACATTTCAATAATGTTAAGTTGAATCAGAAAGCTCTTGGAGGCAACGGAGATTTGGATTCTGGGATGAATGTTCCGAATATCTTGGGCTGCCAGAGGCATTTACTGTTGCGAGAACAAGACTAATAAAAGTTAAACATTATACGCGACAAAAAGAATGGTGTATACGATGTTCATTTGTCATATAATGAATGAGAATGGTAGCATTGGACAACTTAGTTACGTTAAGAAAGATCAGCTGTAGAAGAGGTATAGGTAAATGAAGCATGATGGTCTACGCCAGCGACAGGTTGTCAGGGACCCTTAAGGGCAGGGGATAGACAGAAGGTATGTCACGGCAGGAAAACAGGATAGAGAACCTGGCGTCCTGCATCACGGCTACAGAGTGCGAGTAGACCGAGATACAGGCACCACACCACCCCACACGGGACTCACAGACTGTGAGCAGCCTTGAACTGGCCAAACATACCTTTGTTGGTCAGACGGGTTCAGGACATCGAGACGGACAGGCGCAACTTATGGGAGTTTGCCCATGTAAATAGATTTGTGAATAAACAGTTTGAAACTATTGTTGCCGTGTGTGAGAGTGCCTTTATTGTACGCAAGTTACTGTTTCACCTCTGTCTTGAAATGCAAGCCAGAATGATATCTAGTAGGTCTATGACAAGGAGTGAACGTGGGTTTCTCGTCCGGTTTTGAACCACATGTAAAAAAGAGGAATGAGCGTGAGATGCTCGTCACGTTAATTTGAACCATATGTATGAGAAAGAATGAACACGATTAGCGCATCTGATTTTGAATTGTACACAGAATACAGAACGAAAGTTGTTATCTCGATTGTACTATTGAAGCTATAAAAGCGAGAGAGTAAACGAAAGCAGCGCTTTGTGCGAAAGTGATCTCTAACGTTATTACTATTAGAGATATAAAAGAGAGTGTGTCATAACCAAAAAGTGAAAGGTGGCTATATCATTCGACTAATTCACGACCACTGACAGTAGAAATTACAACCCATACACAACTGAATACATACAAACGTATACACAGACAATCTGACTGCACACACACACACTACACAGTTGCATCGAACACCTACTAATATTTTTCTCTCCTCATCAACCAGATTGTTATCCGTATCTTAGAGACGAAGTGAGTCCGACCCCCCCCCCCCTCTTTCTTGTCGTGAAACTCAAGTACAGAAAAAGCTCCGAACGTCATCGGCAGCTAGGTATTTTTTTTCATTATTTTTGTGGGACACTTTCAGGTCCAAACAATTTTTTTTTCATTGTTCTCATTATATACTTGGAAAATATTATTGTATATTATATTGATTGAAATTCACTTATGCACTGTAATGTATGTGATATATTACTATTGTAAACATATTTTTCAACAATCATGGCTACTCTAAACGATTTCATAGAGTCAGGCCAACAATTAAGATTAACTGTGGAAAACTGTCAAATTGGAGTGAAACTAAATTTAAAGAACAAGTTCTATTAGAAGAGAAAGCAAAGAAAAGAGATGAGAGAGCAGCTGAAAGAGAATTGATGAGAACCGAACTAGAAATGAGAAAAGCTGAATTAGATAACCAAGCCAAAATTAAAGAAGCTGAATTAGAAATAAAAAAAAATAGAATTACAATAACACATTAAAAGAGAAGAGATGGAAACGCAACTCAAGCTGAAACAATTAGAAATCGAAGCTGAAACAAGTAAAGATGCTAGAAAATTAGAAATTAAAGAAAAAGAAAACCAATACAAGAAATACCAGGGTATTGTTAAAAAATTCACCACTGGTGATGGCATTTCAGCTTGCACCCAGAATTTTGAGAACATCATGGAGCATTACCAAGTACAAGAATCAAAGTGGAATATAATCTACATGAAAAGTCTTTCTGGTGAACCTTTGAAAGTGATAGTAACTATTCCTAGTGAGCTAAAGAAAGACTATCAATACATTAAGACCAAAATAATGGCACATTTATTGTTAGATGAAGCAGGGTAAAAAGAACAATTTTCAAAACTGTCTCCAAAACCACCACAAACTTTCTCAGATTATGTTTCTCAGGTTCAAGATGTGTTCAGTAAATGGCTGTCATCATCTAAGATAAATAATAATATTTGAACGTTTAAAAGATCTCATTCTTAGAGATAAGATTATCTCATCACTACCATTACCTTTTTCTCGTTTTTTGCAAGAAAGTGAGTGTGAATCAGTAAAACAGATAGAAAAACGAGGGTCGGCTTATTACACATCCAATAAAGATTGCTTTGCAAATGTACTTAAGGAGACATAATTTGTGGCAGAAGCTACAATTAACAGACCAAAATCAAATACCTACAGTAAAACAAGAACTTATGGGAAGTTCTCAAATTACCAATGTAAACATTGCAATTACAACCATAATGAAAATTATATGTGTGATAGGAATCCAGCATATAACAGTTACCTACAAAACTTTATAGAAAAACAAGAAAATGAGCGGAAAAATTGTAAAAGATTAACAAAATGTTTTCTTTGTAAGGCCTATAGACATTGGCGCCATTCTTGTAAAGCCAGACAAATGGCAAAAGAAGCAATCGCGACAGTGTTTGAAAGTTCATCTTCGGAGAATGTACAAGAAGAAGAACCACAACCAGCAAACGCAATTCAAAATATTGATGTTTTTCATTAGATAAGTGCACCACATGCAATCGTTTTCATAATGATGGGATTTTATCCTGTGGTCATAACGTGCAAATAACAAATGACAAAGCAAACGCAGTTTGCCATTCATAAGGTAAACTTGATATCCATCAGGGCTATGTAAATGGTAAACTAGCGACTGTCCTGAGGGATAGTGGATGTACCCTCATTGGTGTAAGAAAAGAGTTTTTAAAGCCATCAGATTATACAGGAAAATTTGTCACATGTAAAACATTTTCAGTGAACATTGAGAAGTATCCAATCGCATGGGCGCATATCAAAACACCTTTTCTAACAGGCAAGGTAAGATGTGCCGCATCAGGAAACCCATTTTGCGATTTAATCATTGGAAATCGTCCTCAAGCTACAGACATTACACAACAGCAGATAACCACCTGGTATGAACAGGTCTTACCAACTAATGCAGTTTCCAGGGATACTGCAAAGAAACAGTCTAAAACTAACACTCTACAACAAGCAAACAGTATTATAGATCTTCCCAACATATTCAATGATGAAGAGAATTTCACTAAACCACAAAAGGTTAACATATCTGTTCATCATGTTAGCAAACCTAATGAACAGAAACTAAAACACAAAACTGGTGAAGTAAATGCAACATCACAAACAAAACAGCAGCTAATCTCACCTAATGCAAATAAAAACACTGCAATAATTTTAACAACATTCCTGTGCTGCGTAACTATTCTATCAGTATCCTGCCTTATTGCCTGTACACTGTGTTATTGCAAATGTATACCTAACAATAACCAATGCCCAGATTCATGTTTACAACAAGATAACACAAGTAAAGCACACAATCTCCACTACAAAACGATGATTTCATGCCCCATTACTGAACGAACATAACAACAAACAGAGACGGACGCAACACAGAGTAAAACAAACATCAAACACCACAACACACTGACCAAAATAGGAGATAACCAACCGCCACGACGGTGCATCATCGTACTACACACTGAACAAACACCAAACTGGAACAACAGCAATATACACAGGACAGACACATCACCATCAGAGCAAAGCACAAAAAATAGTGACATGCATACATTGACAACATATGACTTGATACAAATAAGACCATCTGTTATACCACTGAATTTCCATCAAAGACGGTGTGTGACATTGACCTCACCCAAAACACTTATCCCATTGTATCAAAATGACAAGACTACTCTTACAAGACATACCTAATGTACTGACATACATAGACGACATTTGCATACATACCAACAGTATGACAGAACACATAGCAACATTACAACAAACCTTTGACCGTATCAGGCAACACGGCCTTAATTTGAAACCATCAAAAATTGAAATTGCTTTTCAAGAAATTTGTTTTTTGTTTTATAAAATTTGTGATGGTAATATTACAAGTGATGATAGAATAGTATCAAGAATTTTGAATTTATCTTTTCCAACAACAAAGAAGAAAGTAAGTAGCATGTTAGAGTTGTTTAACTATTACAGAAAGTTCATACCCAAGTTTTCAGACCTAACAGAAATGTTCACCAATCTGTTGACGAAACGTCAACCTACAAAGATTGTAAACGATTTGGACTTGAAAAATGCTCTTACAAAAATAAAACACTACTTCTCATCTCCACCAATCCTTAAATTACCAAAAGTGAATCTTCCTTTCACAGTCAGGACTGATTCAAGCGGCGTGGGCCTCACTGGTGCCCTCCTACAGATTTACGACAACATTCTACATCAAGTCGCATATGTCAGCCGCAAATTATTAGCATACAAACGTAAATACAGGGCACAGGAACTGGAATGTTTAGCAAAGGTGTATTCATTATCGAAACTAGCCAGGTATTTATTAGGTAAACATTTTATTGTTGAATCTGAGAACAGCCCATTAAAAGTCATAATGCAAGGAACACCATCATATCATCGCATCGACAGGTGGGCACTTCTACTACAGAACTATAGTTTCGAGATACGTCACATCGGCGGCACAGAAAACACGATCGCTGACCTTCTGTCTAGGATTCCTTTCGATAAGTCCACCAACGGTCCATCTACACCTGAGCGCAAAGAATAAGACAGTTATTGCTACCCCGTCAAATACCCGTCAAATAATAGCGCTACTATAATGTAATTTAATGTGATGTGGACTATTTCTTGTTTTATTTTGAAATTACATTTTTAAACCGTGAATGTGGTGAATAAATGAAAATAGTGTACAGGGACAATGACAGTGCTAATAATTCTCAGCCGCATTACAATATGTAGTATACAACTAGTGAAAGTTACCAACTTTTCAGCACTTGATAATCATGTGTACATATTGCACTTAAATGTCCCGACGAATGTAATTTAGGTCAAGAACTGTGTTAGATGAGTGACACCGTTTCCCGCAGCAGCCTACTTTAACATTTTGTGTAACCGCGAAGTTTTCTCCGTTTGTTATTGGTTTATTTCGAGTATATACACATTAACATATTCATTAATTAACATAATTACTTAAGTATGAATGACGGAGTGAATGAATTATATGACACTTAAATTTGTATACTAGAATTTGAGAGAAAGGATTTAAATATTTGTTATCTAAGAATCGTCGACTGACCCCAACATTCAATTGTGTCATACGTGCCACAATTTTGAATTACTTGAGGCCAAACGTTTGACCATACTACAAATGTAAAACTTTATTTTTGTTTTGAAATTCTCTAAAGGTTACAGTAAATAACTATTTGTAATTGCATAAAAGGGGAGACAGTCTGATTAGGGTATAATTGATACATTTTATATTTTTTTCAAGGGAGTCAAATGACTACAGAGTACCAGGTTGCGTCAGCTAGAGATGAACGTTGGGTACTGAAATTTGACAGGACCATATGTAAAATATCTGGCCATAGGGGCTAGTATACTGTTCCTGAAGTTATCACATATAGTGATGACTTGACGCCTAACATGATGTTTGTTGAGAAAGAGGACGTAGCTTGAAAGATAGTGTCAATCGTTGTTATCTTCCGGTCTGTGCTGAGTCCTTTATTCGAACTAAGTACCAGTCCAACCAGGAGACTATACTTGATACAAGCAAGCCAGATGGCAACAATGATTTAATTAGAGATCATGCATCATTTCCCAAAAGAAACTACCTTGCAATTATACAATAGTATGATTCAACAATGGCAACAACCAACACCATTGGGTCCTGAAAAAATAAATTAAAACTTAAACAAATTCAACATGTAAATACCTACACGTAATGAAAGGGTGTCCCTTTCATAGGAGAGAGGGGGAGAGTGTCAGGGACCCAATGCCCTTATGGGTAGGGGATTGACAGAAGGTAGGTCACGGCAGGAAAACAGGACAGAGAACCCGGTGTCCTGCATCACGGCCATAGAGTGCGAGTAGACCGAGATACAGACTAAGGTCCGTGGTCACCGCACCACACCACCCCGCACGGGACTCACGGACTGTGAGCATCCGTGAACTGGTCAAACGTACCTGTGTTGGTCAGACGGGTTCAGGACATCGAGACGGACAGACGTAGGGCAGTGGTTGTGTGCAGTGAGCGTTATGATATGATTGAAGACTTGATGACGAGATTGAGCTATGAAGCGAGCTGTGTGTGAACGGAGACAGTGCGAGAGCTATGCTATGCCATATTTATTGTATTATCTCTTATGAACTATTACATTCTGTGATAACGTTGTTGTACAAGTTGTGTGTTGCCAATAGCGCAACTTATGGGAGTTTGCCCATGTAAACAGATTTGTGAATAAACGGTTTGAAACTATTGTTGCCGTGTGTGAGAGTGCCGTTATTGTACGCAAGTAATTGTATCACCCCTGTCTCGAAATGCGAGCCAGAATATCTAGTAGGTCTATGATACAGTTGAAAATATATTATCAATAAAACTGACTCGGAACACGAGTGAATAAACGTTACGCCATTTGGTATTGCACATAATTTAGTACATAATATACGAAGCGAGAATACTAACTTCCTATATAATTATGTATTAGGGACGTTCATTTGAGACCCGTTCCAACGGCTTTATTACAAAAGCATGAAAGAAACATTAACAGGTGTGGTAGAATTAAACAAAGCAATCATTTCGAATAAATTATACATCATGGGTTGGTCAGAAGATATCGCCGTAGGCATTCAGGCAAGCATCCCCATTGCTTAGGTAGGCGGCGAATGTGGTCCGCAAAAAAGGATTGTGGTTGCTTACTGGACCAAGTGTTTACCGCGTTCATTACGTCTGCATCTGTGTGAAATCGTTGCCCCTTGAGAGCTTTTTTTTTAGAGGTCCGAACAAATTAAAATCACATAGTGACATATCAGGACTATAGGTTGGATGTTGCAGAATTTCCCACTTCTTCCTTGCAAATGCTTCCTGCACAATCTCTGCCAGCATTATCGTGCAACAAAATCACACAGCGAGAAATCAAGCCGGGTAGTTTATTCTTGATGGCTTTTTGCACCTTGTCTAGTGTTCTAGTGTTTGCAAGTAGTGGGTAGAGTTGATGTTGACACCAGGTTCTTTAAAGTCGGCCAACAATAGCCCTTCATGGTAAAAAAAAATGTGCTCAGCATAACCTTACCAGCGGAAACCTGTAACTTGAATATTTTGGCTTTTGGTTATCCAGCATGCTTCCATTGCATGCTCTCTCTTTTGCTGCTCGGCTCAAAGTGGTGACATCATGATTCGTCGCCTGCCACTATGCGGAAGAGAAATGCATCATCCTCCACTCTGTAACTCAGCAAGTGGTTCAAACACCATCCCATGCGTTCCTCTTGTTGGTGGTCGGTCAACATCCGTGAACACACCTTCCGATATTGCAGTTTCTTACGAGCGACCTTTTGAATTGTCCCAATTGCCACATCAAACTCTTTCACCAGCGAACGTATGCTTCGACAACGGTTCATCTGTACTGCTGCATCAATTTTGGTCGGCGGTTTTTTTTTTCTGTTGCAACAATATGCGCTTGACCTGGCCATCGAAGATCTGTCGTGAACTAAAGTACTTTCCGAAACATTCGTGCCCATTTACACATTTGTTACCGTACGCTGCCTGCATTCTTCGATGAATGTCCACTGGTCGACATCCTTCAAATGAAAGAAACTGAATCACCACTCTTTGAACTACTTTGGACAGATTTTGGATCAACCCGGCCATTTTCTCAACGGTAAGAAACAGAACCTATGCATCATAGCACGATAAGCACATGCTCTTTTATTCATTGGTCAGTACTTATCACATGACTTTGACATGATCATGTTCAACGTACGCAATTACGCGTGGTGTGGCACGAACGGATTTCATATGAACGCCCCTTATATATACCGTCATCATCATGTTCCCTGTCAACTTGCGTTGCCGTTATGTCTCCCCACATATCTCGGTCATTTGTTTTATGGATAAACTCTACTGATGACATTCCTCAATGTCACAGACGGCTGATGATATTCCTCAATGTCACTGCCTCATTCCACAAGCATCATTTCTCTCGGTCTGCTTCTGTCTCCTCTCCAACTAATTATCCCAGTCGTTATGCTGTTTTCCAAACCCTTTCTTCTGAGCACACAACCAAAGAACTAACTAAAATGTGACAATCATATTTGTGGATTAAGAATACTGGCTGTGACGAAACGTCTGCAGATCTGCTGGTCTCTGAGTTATATCCCTTTGAAGGGATGGCGAAGGGTTAGTCTCCCTGGACGTAATACTAATAATCAGGGGGTTTCCCAACGAAAGTAGTGCCTGACGTCACTAGTCTGGTTATTTCTAGAGAAATCTAGAAGCTTCCCCAGTAAGTGCGTACGTGGTCAAGATCACGCTTGTCTCACAAGTGCCTCATGGAACACGAGAAGGTAGAACAATCCGTGATGCAGGACTTCTCCGTGGATCATGAAATTCACTGGAGCAATGAAGGCATTGTGAAGACGCATTTAGCTGGGAGTGATCAGTCACCAGTCGAACCTCATCGTAGAACGATCACAGAATTGAGCAGCTGAAAGTTGATGTCAGTGTGCGCGGCCAGAGCGGGACATCAGCAGTCAAGATGGTGATTGAATATCACAGGTTAGTTGAATACTTTGTCTATTGTGTAACTATTGTCCGTATACAGCGCCTACTGTCCCAAGAAAATTAATTGCCGACCGCGTTTGTCGTAGCGAAGCGGAGACATTTGCCGACGGCTGCCTGCATATTTAATTAGCTCGTATCGATCGGCGAACTGATGTGTTGACAGACGGGCTCAACAGCTGAGCGTGTGTATCCAAAATGTGCCGGAACGTGTGTTCTCTTTAGGACTCGCGAATAACCATTGTTTGTAGATTGATATAATAATAAATGGTTAGTTTACAAATGATTTGCATGGTTAGTGATATTTATAGTTGATCACTGCTGTGTGCCAGAGAGATTCCGGTACTTTACCAAGTGTGTAGCAGTTACTTGTGTGGTTTAATGATAACTCACGCAAGGCAGATTGTTTGTCAGTCATTACACAGAAATGTTAGATGCTGTTAATAATGATACGGTAGGGCTTATTATTATTCGAGATGTATAATTGGCTTCGTTAGATTATGAGGTAACGCCAAGGTGTTAGATCAGTGGTGGTGATGTTTCTTGGAACCAAGGTGAGATTCGTGGGACAGGTCGACAGGTAAGTATTTGCGATGTAATATTACCAGTGTTATTCCTTGTAGAAAGAATGGTGTTACATTTAGTGGATAACAGTTGATAGGAAGTATTTATAAGACCTATTGTCACTGCTTGTTAAATATCCGTCCTCTAGAATGACCGTGCGTGTTCAATCTGGCGTATGTCTAGTTAACCGACTGGTAAGTAGGCCGGTCCGCCCGACTAGTTAGGTTGCAGGTCCGACCCCAAAGCGATCGTGCTTATCCGATGGTTGAACATACCCGACCGAGAGCGATGCGTTGCTCTGTAATTCGAGGCTGTTGCGTCTAGGTAGGTCCGAGATAGGAACCGAACCGAGTCTGTCTCTATTATTCTACTCTTCCAGAAACATGACTCTGTTCATGGAGTACTTGAGGTACTGCCGTGAAGTAGCAGTAGTATGTAAGGGGAATGATCCCCCCCCCCCCCAAAAAAAAAAAAAAAAAAAATATGGAGCTGAGGTGTGGTAGAGGGGAGGCTGGAGGTCTTGCTACATTGGATGACGTGACCTAATTCGTCACGGGACAAGATGCACGAGACCCACAGTAGCTATGGGAAAGTGTATTGGTGGATGGCCACCAAAGCTGTGCTCGACCGGCACAGAGATGACCGACCTGAAATGGAAGGCCAGTTAATTAAAGGCAACTTAGGTTCTGGGACAGGGATCCCAGGACTGAGTGATGGCTGTGATATGAGTTGGTTATTTAAGTTTAACAATTCATGCATTATCCTTGGTTAATACTATAGTAATGAGTTATAAGGAGTATAATTTATTATGGTCATATAGTTATTAATGTGTGTAGTTGATCAATCCATGGGTGAAAGGATTGGTTAATTGATGAGTATGTGTGGAAGGAGGTCTTGTCCGGCTGGGCACCTCCTAGATAAAGTAATCCCTACACTGAACGGGAAGTAAGTGTATTTGTTGATTGATGATGGAAGATGAAACAGGAATGGACTAGCACCAGGCGCAGGATGCTTTGACAGAGTCATACAGTCGACACTGGTGCTAGAGGGCTAGTGGTAGCCCAGACGAGTGACTTGACTATGTACAGGTGTACTATTGCTTGCTCTTACATCATCATGCCTATACATCATAGGTAAGAGTAGATCTATGATGTGATGATCTCATACATATATCTTGATTGAATTATGTATGACTGAGAGGCAGGTGTATTGGTGGAGTTGCAGTTAGTTCTTGTTGTAGTTGAGTACTCACACCACCCCCTCCGTGTTTCAGGTTTTGTTATTGGTATACTACCGGAGATTCCAGAGCTGAACCATGAGCACTAGGGGACAGGCTCACTCCAGTGCCTATCAAAACGAGTAAGGCAGTACTGGGAGCGGTCATCGGAATCTGCCGAGATCAACGTTTGAAATGTCTGAGTACAGAATGTGTCGGTAGGTCTATGCTGTGACCACCGGAGAGAGTCCGACGAGTGTCAGCAGATCCTGAGAGGATCCAAAACAACGTCTGTTGATTCTAGCTAGTGAAGCACTGGTGGAATTCGAACTCAGTGAGAACCTTGAGGATTGCAAGGTAGTAACTTTCAAAGTTGACAGAAGTAATCTCTGTTAACAGTCACCATGGCTTGTTTGTTATGCTTCCGGCCCGGCTGGGTCGTTATGGGACACCTTGTATATTATCATGCTTGTGTGGTGTGTACCTACAATGGTTTACCTTTGTGAAGCCGAAACTTGGTCCAGTGACCTAAGACATTGATTAACTGATTGGTGTGAACACCGGAGTGACATGTTTCTAGGGTAGGGATCTACCCCATTCCAAGGTGTTGAACATTGACAGTGATGGTTAGGATGTGATTGATACCCTTCGATCAGGGTAGTTACTTGTGAATTTGTGAAGATCTATTATTCCAAGAGACATGGGCATAGGTGAAGTGTTGTAGTCACCTGATAGACTTTGCAAGTGACATTGTGTTTATGTGGAATAGGTGAAGGGTGGTATTCACCTATTAGACTTTGCCAGTGCCATTGTGTTTATGTGGAGCGAACGCTCATGTTATAGGTGACGTATCAGTGTGTCAGTCACTTATGAGACAGAAGAGCATCCCGGCTCTTGAACTTTAGAGTACAGTGCTACACGTACTTGTCTGCAGTAGGGAGACAGCTAGTAGCCTAGTGGCTGCCCAGACTTTCTCCGTAGAGTGTGACGGTGATATAGTACTATATCAAGGGAGGACCCTTGATCATAGGTGCAGTGTCTGTCAGGCAGTGGTACTACGCTTGATCATCCCGGGAGTTGGAACACTGAAGGAAGAGGGAACTTTGGAGAGGCATCCGACCTTGGAGTTCCTGTCCACTGGAGGTTCCTGGGTGAGTCGTGACCACGACAGGACGACCGCACGAACTATAGTCACAGTCTCTATGATGCAGAAGAATCATCTGTAGATTTGCTCATGTACATATTGTCTTATAGTCCGGCTTTCAGCCATCCTTCTCTGTGTTGCTTTTGACGTAGTAATGAATTAAATTTTGTTATGTTAGCTATGACTTTGTGCTGGGGTATGACTTGTGTCTGTCCGAGCCCCCTTGGGGTAGGAAACCCTAGGTAGGGGAGAGGAGGTACAGCTGTCCCGGCTTGTGTGGGGCCTGGTAGATGTGAATTGCTAGTGAGGTGGTTGGAGCAAAGGCGGGGATAGTATCTATAGTAGCAAACCAGTCCAAGCCCCGGCGGTTTTGTTACACTGGCATACATAATAGACACCGCTAAACTGTGCCAAACATAGCTATACATTAAAAATAATATAACTAACTGTAACACAGGTATAGAAACATAAGTAAACACACAATCTTTACGAACTTACCAAAGAGACAAATGAAAACTACAGACTGTATTATCACTCGGGCGCCAGCCATTCTTGTTTGTCTGTTTGAGGTAAGATGTGTACATGTTAATATTCTAGAGTAAAACATAACATTTTTCCTCGTGGGTCCCTTAATTGTGGACAAAATTAACTTAACACCTATGTTTATGCAATTATCTTGCTCCACTACAGATACCCTTGTCATTTCAGAGCCAAATTCTCTTATACTCTTCAATACATTGTAGTCAGTCTGTTGACTTTTCCATGTGAGTTGTTTTAGTTTGTAATGCACTTCTCTATGTGTGTTACTTTACCGTTTTATTATGTTTTTCACACAGGATTCCAGACAAACGTAAGTGTATTTATTACTTTAACTGACTCCGCCATATATGTCCATTCCAACACCAGGTAGATATGTATTGGTTAGCTGGTGAATCGTCTGGAACTCCGAGTTTTACATTATTTCAGTGCCTCAATTTTCAGGTGGACGAAGCCATGGAAAGCATCAGCTAGAGTTAGATCGATGCTAGAGACTTGTCTGCCGCATCTGTGCCAAAGTACGGGGACTGTTACAGAGATGTCTTTCCCCTCTCCAAGTTAAACAGTCAGAGAGATGTTCACGACAGGTGCTTGGACTTCATAACCGTGAAGACTGGTATTGGGATGTTTCAGCACAGCACATGCAGACTGTGTGAGATTAAGCCTCGGTTGGTAATGTTCGTTATACAGATTTCAGGTATTTCACTATTGTCAATATTGTCAAAATACTTCAATCCCTATATATATGACGTGATGACGGTGAGAATCAGCAGTGGTTCGAATCCCATCGGTAACTTACGTGGTATGTGAGCCGGCCGCTCAGAAAGCAATTACAATCTACTGAGCGTAATCTTGCCAAGAAATCAACATACAGCGGAAAGATGCTGGTGTTGACAGCGATGTCCTGTAAAAGATATGCAAAAAAAAAATGTTGTTGAAATGCCCTTCTCCTATATCTTTGTCAACAGTATACCCGAGAAGTTAACTAAAACATTTGACATTCATGTGCTATTTTCAACATGAACAACGAAATCCGTACTGTGCAGGTGCAGCTGTAGAAAGGATAACATGATGAAACCAGTTCGGCCATTAAAAAGAGGCTACTAACTAAAAGTATACGACAACAAGCAATTATCTATGGGTGAATTGGTACCAGATGAAGATGTCGACCATGTAAAAGATGGATAGTTGGAATAACAGAGTCCATTGGAATGTCTATATGCGAAACCCATAAACAGGTTCTCTCCAGATGTTTATGTTTTACCTCGCTACCGCAAGGTACAAGAGGAACAAGACTAGATGAGATAAAACCAGAGAAAATTTAGAGAGCGTAGTTAACAAGTAATGGTATCACTGGTTATTACTGGGGATTCGTTGCCAATGCTAGGTCTTAGTAATGACTGAGCTACCGTATGACAGAAGACGGTACTATCTGTTTTCTGTTGGCGCCGGTGTTGGGTTGCGCTCACCAAACCCGACACCCCATATTGAGCCAACGGCTTCGTGCGGGGTAGCTCAATTGGGAGGGTACAAGCCGTGTACTAGTGAGAGTAAATACAACCAAACAACACTATGTCATGGCAGGAGACACCAGGTCATAAGCCTTGATCGGCAACTGGTCTAATATCGAAGCTCGAAAAGAAGGACAATTAAAGCATTGCTTCGCTGATCCCTCACTTTCTGCAGCTTATCTTGTTCCAGATGTATTGGTGTTACTTTTCCTACGGAGTAAACTAGGCAGGCCCAGACAGTATCAAGCTGTAAGGGCAACACGTAATTCAGCCCCGGATTTGTGGTTTGAAGAGGTTATTATGCCTTTGTTTGAAGCACAATGTAACAACTATTGCCTGTCAAGGCTGAAAGGTGCCAGTAGCAATACCGTAGCGAATGACCAAAGACCGGGACTGGCTGAATAAATAAGTTGAGATTTAACCATTGTACGTTAATAACTATGAAAACGCCCTTGCTGTGGAAAGCTCCATCCTTCCACCATGTGCCATGCCGATAAGCGTGGGCGGTCATGTTTTGCCATCTCACTCGATTACTAGGGTCGTGAATCAGCTCCATGTTCCTGTCTCGATCATGCCACGTGGCCAAGCCATCCAGGTATTTACTTCTCGGTCTTCTCCTTGGTCTCTTCCCTTCGATCTTGCCAGTTGTCACCAAGTTCTCCAGATCATTTCTTCTTATAACATGCCCAAAAAATGTTGACAGTCTACGTCTAATGACTCTAATCAGTTTACGATCTTCATTTGTTTCTTGAAGGACTTGTTCATTGGTGTTTCTGTCGGTCCATGGTATTCTTTGCATTTTTCTCAGAAACCATATTTTTCCATAGCCATCATATGTTTTTCTGCATGACTGCTCATTGCCCACGCTTCACATCCATACAAAAGTACAGGTTCTATGTAGCACTTCAACACTCTTTTTCTCGTTTCAGTTGATATTTTTTTTATTGGTCGGTATGTTTTTCATCTTGCAAAAGGCTACCTTCGCAATGGCAATTCTGGTTCTACTCTCTTCAGGGCATCTCCCATCAGATGTTATGACTGTTCCGAGATATCTGTACCGATTAACTTGCTTAAGAATATGCCCATTTACTCGTATATCACATTGCGGTATTTCCTTCTTCCCTTCCCAGTGACGACCATAATCTGCGTCTTCTTACTATTAAATTGTAACCCTAGTTGCTCACTGTTTGCAACATACGCATCTACTAAATGTCTCAGGTTATGTACATTGTCTGCAATCAAGACTGTATCATCTGCATATCTAATGTTATTGATGTATCTTCCCCTAATGTTGATTCCTTCCATATCTTCTATATTTCTGAAAAATATTTTCACTGTACAGGGAGAAAAGATCTGGAGACATTATATATCCTTGTATCACACTTCTTTTAATAGGCTGATATTTACCTACATCATTATCAATTCTGATGGCAGCTTGTTGTTTACAATATATGTTATTTACAAGTCTAAGGTCTTTGCTATCAGTTTGTAGATCTTCAAGCGTCCTTATCATATCAACATGTCTCCCATATCAAAAGCCTTTGTGTAGTCAATAAAGCAAAGACATAGATCTTTGTTTACTTCTATAGAACGTTCAGTAACTGTTCTCAGTATATACACGTCATTTACTGTACCCTTGACTTCTTCAAACCCACATTGTTCGTCTCCTATTTCGGATTGTATTTTCTTCCTAACTCTTTGCATGAATGCTCTCTCAGCAAAATCTTCGTGATGTGGCTCATTATACTAATTGTTCGATGTTGATCACATTCCAAGGCTCCTGATTTCTTCGGGATTGCAATAAATATAGAATTACATAATTCAGGAGGTATATCTCCAGTATTATATATTGCGTTCAGCAGTCAGGTGACTTGGTCTATTCCATATTCTTCTAAAGCATTGATAATTTCTATTGTGATGTTATCTGTACCCGGGGTCTTGCCAGTTTTCATATGGTTAAGAGCATTCTGAATTTCCATCTTCAAAATTGATGGTCCTTCATTATTATTCCAATGGTCTATTGTTCTTCTCTTGTATCATCATAACGGTCTTTCACATAATTTGATCACGCATGCAAAATCTGATCTTTTTCTATTATGATTTTGCCATCTTTGGTTTTTAGGCAACCCGTTGATGTATGTGTTCTTTTGTTAGTGATGTCATTAATTCTTTTGTGCATTAATTTGGTATTCCGGGTTTTGTGTTGGTTTTCAATTTCCTAGCAATTTTCCTCAAGCCATGTTTCTTTTGCCTCTTTGCATAGCATCCGCTTCCTAATTTTCCTGTTAATCTCTTCATATTTTTCCTTGTTATTTTTGTTATTTCTTCTCATTTCCATGAGTTTTAAGATGTCTTCCGTCATCCATTTCTTGCGTCCTGTTATCTTTATTTTTGGGATGGTTGTTTCTGCAGCTTGGTTGACTGATTTTTAAAATATTTTCCATTGGTCGTTGACATCTTGAAATAATATTTCCATATCGGACAAAGCATCAAACCTGTTCTTTACCTCTACGTTGAATTTATCTTTTATCTCCTCACTCTTCAGTGCCCGTTGATCAAATTTTGTGTTTCTTGGTGTATATTTGACTTTCTTTAATTTTATATGTATATGTATTTGGATATGTGGAAAGCTCACGACCATTTAAATGGCGTTAGAAGTAAATTCATAGGTAGTGACTGGCACTCATAGGACTAAGTGAATGAATGAGATGACACATTATATATTATGAAAATTGTTGGACATGCCATCATTTGTGGGGGACAGGTTCGATTCCGGATCTGCCTACCATCATTATCATTACGTACTTTGCAAAGTGTTATAGGCGCTAATGTTTATCCACAGATCTCCGTTCTTTCATTTCTTCTGATGACATTCATCCTGACATCGGTATAGACCAGAAAACACAGTTTGTCTCGATCTTCATGTGCATCAACTTCCTGTGATCTCACTAGTGGCAACGATGTTTTAGAATACATATCTTCTCATTATGCCATCAAGAAGCGTCTTTTTTAAAATATCTTTCTTATAGTTGTGTAAACTGATCTAATTTCACTCGCCTCTTCCAGGCAATAGTTGTTTGCTGCTCCGTGTGACAAAGTAGCCTTAATTATCATTTCCTGCATAATTACACTTTGTGTCTAGATAACACCAGGTAGGTCTAGATAGTTCTTCTTCTTCAGCGTTCCGAGCCATTGAGGTTCTTTGCTGCAAATACAATCCGTCTCCATTCGTCTCTCTGGTGGACCTTCTCTTGCCAGTCGTTGATTCCAAGTGCTTGTAGGTCTGTACATGTATTATCTCTGCACCGTCTTCTTGGTCTACCTCGGGGTCTACGGTCATTTATTTCCTGAGTGTAAGCGAGTTTTGTTTCCCTATTATCTTCCATCTTTCTATATGTCCCAGCCATTGTAGTCTATTAGCCTTCATGATACCAGTGATTAGCGGGGACTTAAACAGATCATAAATGTCTTTGTTACTT
Organism: Cepaea hortensis; assembly: GCA_963921405.1. Taxonomy (NCBI): domain Eukaryota; kingdom Metazoa; phylum Mollusca; class Gastropoda; order Stylommatophora; family Helicidae; genus Cepaea; species Cepaea hortensis. The sequence goes on along the minus strand of OY992885.1, from coordinate 53,643,998 downwards.
CTTCTTTTCTACTCTCCACTTTGTGTATCCCTAATGGGTCCAAAGATGCGTCTTAAAATTTTGTTCTCAAAGGTTTGTAACAAGGCTTCGTCTCCTTTCGTTGTACTCCAGGTTTCAGAGCCATACAGCACAACTGGTCTGATCAGTGTTTTGTATATTGTGATTTTGGTGTTACGAGATAGCGCCTTTGATTTTAGTAGATGTTGTAGTGCATAGTATAAGGTCTAGATAGTTACTTTACCGAATTAGTAAACGCAAGTTAAAAACTACACACAGACGAGTTTCACAGGAGAGTTCCGTGAACAAATTTTCGTTTTTGCAATTCTAGGCCGGCCGGCCTCCTGGCCGAGGGGTTAGCAGCTTTCTCCGTTAACCCCGAATGCTCTCGTGGTTGACGTGAGCAAACGAGAATTAGAAGTGGTTCGAGTCGCGCCCGTGACATGTGAGAGTATGGGGCCGGTCGATCAGAAAGTCGTGGCGTGCTGATGAGCGTAATCTAGCCTAGGACTCAACATACAGCTGAAAGATGCTGGTGTTGACCGCAATATCCTGAAACAGGATGGAAACGCGAAAAAAAAAAAAAAAAAAAATTCTAGGCCGGGGTGCACGGATAAATAAATGACCAGTCTTTCCCTGGATTAGCGAATGACGAGGCAGGCATAAACCCTCGTTCGGCCTCGCTACAGTCATTGTCAGCTCATCGTACTAGCCCTTCCGCCAGAACACAGTCTGGACAAGACACAAGCCAACCTCAGCAACAAATAACCAATGAGATTTATTATGAGAGTGAAATTCAATCACTTCACTAACAATTACTGAAGGCTTTTTGATCGAATTTACAGCAAAGTATACTGGGGACAGACAGAAAACCAATGAGCAAGTCCTACAAGAAACAAATGAAAACCGTAAACTGATTAAGAAATTAAACATAGACAGTCAGTATGTTTGGGCTCGTTATGAGAAGAAATAAACTAGAGAACTTGGTGACAACTGGCAAGATTTAGGTGAAAAGAACAAGGGGAAGGCAGTGAAGTAAATATCATGACACGTGGTATGGTGGAAAGAAGAACAGAGCTGATCCAGGACTCTGATGATCGTGTGAGATAGCGAAACATGACAGTCAGCGCTTATCCGCAT
>OY992885.1:53635361-53640361 GCA_963921405.1 Cepaea hortensis | reverse complement strand
ATGGAAAGGGACAGGGATTAAGAAAGGGGAGGGTTTATAGATTATATATTTTGGAGGAGAGAAAAGGTAATGAAGTGTAGCAATTATCTTGGATCTGAAAACATCAAAATCTGTCAAAGGATATTGGGCAGTGTCAGACAGGGTTCTATTCGTAAAATCAATCGGCAGACCATTTAACATAAACGTCATTCAAATATATACCCCAACGGGAGAAAGCAGTGAGGATAGTGTAGAGGAATTTTATAATGATATGGAGAATGCGTTGAAGAAATATAAAAAATTAGAAATAAACAACATAATGGGTGACTTCAATGCGAAAGTAGGAAATCAAGATTATGGATGCACAGTAGATAAACATGGTTTGGGAGAATGAAACGAGAGAGGGTACAGACTTGTAGAATGGGCAAAAGAACATAAATTGATTGTCTGAAACACCTGGTTTCAGCAACATCACAAAAGATTATGGACATCCTGGCAGCAGGATTAGAAACTAGATCGATTACATCCTGATTAACAGAAGGTTTCGAAATGCGTTAACAGTCGCAAAACAGTTTCAAATGCAGACTAATACAGTGATCATAGATTGATTATAGGCACATTGAAGGTAAAGTTAAAGAAAGTCAAGTATACACTAGGAAATACTAAATATAATCTGTGTGCATAAAAAAAAATGACAAGACAATTCTAAAATAGAAGTAAAGAACAGATTTAATGTACTGTCTGATATAGAGATCTTATTTCAAGATGTGAATGATCAATGGGAATGTTGAAAATTCAATCAATTTGGCTGCAGAAACAACTATCCCAAAATTAAAGAAAGTAGGTTGTAAAAAATGGAAGACTGAAGAAATGTTAAGACTAACAGAAACAAGAAGTCACAACAAACATAATCCTGACAAATATGAAGAGATTCACATGAAAGTAATAACATTATGTAAAGAAGCAAAAGAAGCGTGGCTTAAAACAAAATTGCACAGAAATTGAAAAACAACACAACAGTAAATACCAAAGTAATGTACAAAAGAATTCAGGAGTTACTAATTAAAGAACATGAACATTAAAAGGCTGCCTGAAAACAAAATATGGAAAAATCATAATAGAAAAACATGAGGTTTTACATATGTGGTCAGGTTATGTGAAACAGTTTTATGATGATACAAGAAAAGAACAATATGATACTCGGAGTAATAATGAAGGACCATCAATTCTGAAGATAGAAGTTGAATGCTCTTAACCATATGACATCTGGCAAGACCCCGGGTCCAGACACCATCTCAATAGAATTTATCAATGCCTTAGACGAATATGGAATTGACCACGTCACCAGACTGCTGAAGATGTTTGCAGATCTACCTATTGATTGGAAAGACCTTAAACTTGTAAAACACACATATAGGAAACAACAAGCCTATTAAGAGAGGTGTGCGACGGGGATGTATAATGTCTTCTGATCTTTTTTTCTATACAGTGAAAATATATTCACAAATTAAGAAGACATCAGAGTAATTACCATTGGGGGATGTAACATCGAACGAATGAACGAACGAAAAAACGAACTTTATTTTCAAGTGTAACAAATTGGGCACGCAGGCCTGTCTTACATTCGGTCCTTATAATCACTCATCTTTCGTTCATCAATAGTACATGACACATCCACATTTAAAAAAAACACATTTTCAAACGAATGTTGTAAACATAAACAATGCATATTGCCATGTTATGAGACACATCTCCCCCATCCACACATCCCCCAACACACATCCCCGACACAACCACATACACAGGCACACACACACACACACATGTCCACACCCACCCTCGCATCCCGCTTCCACACACATCCCCGCAACTAAACACATCTCCTCACCCACCCATCCCCCACCCACACACATCCCCCACCCACACACATCCCCCATCTACAAACATCTCCCCCACCCACACACGCACATCCTCAACCCATCCCATAACGCACCAACACTCACCCACCAACATATCCTACATACCCAGCCATCCAGCCAAACACACATCCCACAATCACACCCACCCTCGCCTCCCACTTCCACACACATCCCCGCAACTAAACACATCTCCTCACCCACCCATCCTCCACCCACACACATCCCCCACCCACACACATCCCCCATCTACAAACATCTCCCCCACCCACACACGCACATCCTCAACCCATCCCATAACGCACCAACACTCACCCACCAACATATCCTACATATCCAGCCATCCAGCCAAACACACATCCCACAGTCACACATTCCATCACCCACACACGCATCTCCCCGCCAACCCACACATCCCGCACCCACCAACACATACACATCCTGCACACACCCACACATCCCCCACTTACACAATCTCCCAAAACCACTCAGATATCTCACACCCACACACCCTCCACCCACCCAGCCCCAACCATACATCCTCCACCCACACATCCCTCACCCACACACATCCCCACCCATATACACTTCTCCCCCCTCCACACACATCTCCCCACCCATACATACATCGCCCACCCACACACATATCCTCTACCCATACACAAATCTCCCATAAGCATCCCCCACACCACCTACACACTACCTCGCACATCCACCCAGACATCCCCACCCACCCACATCCACACGTTCCACCCATACACCCCAACCCACCCAAACACATACCCCCACCTATACATACCCATCTACACACATTATAACATCAAATCAAATCAAATCAAATCAAATCAACTTTATTAGGGTCACAAATTGGGCGCGCAGGCCCGTCTTACATTCGGCCCTTCCAATCACTCGTCTTTCGTTCATCAAGAGCATTATACATTTACATAGGAAGATAAAATAAACATTGTGAAATGAATGTTGTAAACATAAACAAGGCTAATTACCATGTTATGAAGCCCATCTCCCACCTATCCATACATCACCCCACCCACACAACACCCCCACCTACCCACACACACGCGCACCAAGGGACACATACACACCCCCACCTACCGACACACACGCACACCAAGGGACACATACATACCCCACCAACCGATCCATCCCCCTCCCGCACATCCCCCACCCACACACACTGCCCTCGCCTGATCCCCCAACCAAAACACACTCGCCACCCACAAACATTCCCCCACCAACCCACACATCCTACGCCCATCCACATACACATACTACCCCACACATCCTCTCCCCACCCACACCTCAAACCACCCATCCCCCAGCCACATCTCCATCGACAACATATTCCCCACCCATGCACACAATCCCCCACCAACCCACACATCGCACATCCACTCACACATTCCCAAACCATACACACACATCCCCACCAACTGACATGTCCCTACCCCCACCCCACACACACACATCTCTCTAACCACCCATACATCCCCAATCCACTAACACACACCCCACCACCCACACATACAACTTCCACCCACCCACACATGCCTTAACCTAATCCCCCACCCGCACATCACATACACCTCCTATCATGCACTATTCCCAACCCACGCACCACACACACACATATCCCTCACCAACACATCCCCACTTACACACCACACACATATCCCCCACCCAGATACCACACAATATTCCCACCCACACCCACACAGATACCCTTACCCATCCACCCCACATACCCCCACTCACACAACACAAAAACAAAACAAAACACAAAAATCCCCCACCCACACACACATACCTCACCCACACAATATCCCCAACCAACACACCACACACCTCTCCCCACCCACACACGCATTCCCTACCCGTCCACCAACACACACTCACTCACGCATACATTCTCCACTACGCACCCACAATCATCAATATATAACATATATATATATCAAATATATATATAACAAATATATAACATCAATAACATTAGATATGCCTATGATACAGTATTGATTGCAGACAATGGGAAAGATCTACAACATTTAGTAGATGCGATTGTTGCACACAGTGAACAGCTTGAGAACAACTTACATTTTAAGAAGACACATATTATGGTCGTCACTAAGAAGAAGAAAATACCTTACTGTAATATACAAGTAAATGAGAATATTCTTAAATAAGTGAATCGCTAAAATTAACTCGGAACAGTCATAACATCTGATGGGAGATGCCTGGAAAGATTAGAACAAGAATCGCCATGGCAAAGGCAGCCTTTTGCGAGATGAAAAACATACTGACCAATAAAGTGACAGAAAAACAATGTTGAGGTGCCACATAGAACCTGCGGTTTTGTATGGATGTGAAGCGTGGACAATGAGAAGACAAGCTGAAAAACATCTGACGGCTGTGGACATGTGGTTTCTGAGGAAAATGCAAAGAATACCATGGACAGACAGAAAAACCAAATACCAAGTCCTACAAGAAACAAATGAAAATCGTAAACTGATTAGAGAAATTAGACGTAGACAGTCACCATTTCCGGACACGTTATAAGAAGAAACAGATTTGAGAACTTTTTGAGAACTGGCAGAATTGATGGTAAAAGAACAAGGGGAAATCAGAGAAGTAAATACTGGATGGCTTGGCCACGTGGTATGGTCGAGACAAGAACACTGATCCACTACTCTGGTGATCGTTTGAGATGACGAAACATGACCACCCACGCTTATCGGCGTGGTACATGATGATTGTAGCAGAGTCTTCAAAATGAGAGGGGAATCCTCACAATAAAGCAGAAGACACAAAGACTAACCCTTAAGAAAGTCTTCCCACTGTAGGAAACGAAGACCGTGTCGGTTCGTAGATTAGGGTATGGGTTTTTAGCCCAGAAAATGTCAACTTTCCTAACAATGGCATAGGACTGGAAGGTAAGATCGAAAGCTGTACAAGATTCTAGACATCAGGTCTAATGATCCAGGCTACTAACTCCTGATATAGAATTACAGCCCCCCAGAGAATTATCATCAACTCAGGTAATGTATTTTCAAATTAAGTAACCACGAATCTTACATTCAAGTTAGT
>OY992885.1:53490361-53630361 GCA_963921405.1 Cepaea hortensis | reverse complement strand
CTGGTATTACATGGCAAGACAAAATCACAAATACTGAAGAATTGGATGTGGTGTGACGGTATATTCCATGCTCAATCTCCGTAGACTTAGATGGATAGGACATGCTAGGAGGATGGATGACTGTAGAATACCAAAGGACATCTTTTTTGGTGAATTACAGGTGGGTAGGAGATCTCAGGGTCGGCCTCTACTACGATACAAAGATGTGTGTAAGCGGGACATGATTGATACAGGCAATGATAATGCACATTGGGAGCAAGTCGCCTCTGAACGTGTTGCATGGAGGGCAAACATCAGAAATGGAATAAAGACAAAGGAGAAAATTATTGCAGATAAGTAACACACAGAGCGTGTGAGACGCAAGATGTTACATGATGGTGAAAATGACCTTGTGTTCACATGCATCCACTGTGGACGAACATTTACAATGCGAATTGGCCTTATCAGTCACATTCGCTACCGCCAAGTGTAAAAGTTATTATGCCTTTTTGAAACACAAGCTATACGGCAAGTTGCCAATGTAGTTACTTGGTTGGTTAGTATGTTGATTAGTTAGTTGGTTAATTAGTTAATAAATTAGTTAGGTGTTGTTTTTTAGTTAGTTAGTAGTTAGTTGGTTATTTAGTTAGTAGGTTAGTTATGTAGCTTCTTGGTTAATTACTTAGTTATGTAGTTAGCTAGTTATGTAGCTTGTTAGTAATTAGTTAGCTATGTAGTTAGTTGTCTAGCTCAACTCAACTCAACTCAGCTCAACGTAGCTAGCTGGCAAGTTAGTTAGTTAGTTAGTTAGCTAGATAGCTAGCTAGCTAGTTAGTTAGTTAGCTAACTAGCTAGTTAGTTAATTAGTTAGTTAGTCGTTAGATTATCTTCTTGGCGTATGGAAGCATTCAGTGCTCGAACGCTTTCCTCAAGGTCTCGTTTAGAGTGTAGTGACTGACAACACCATTTCATTTTTGGTTTACTACTCCTGTTTAGTTCGCTGCCAAGCGATTTTATGTGGCTTCACCGCTTTTGACTTGATTTTCTTGCAGTTTGGTCAAGGTTACAGATTCACTGTCATCACTGTATTCGTTTAATATTCCCGCATCTCTGAAGGCATCCACACTCTCAGCCAGTCCATTGTCCGTCTGCTTTCAACAGAGCACTGGTTTGCAAACATATCAGCTTCGAATTAGATGTACTTGTAGAATCAATGAAATCTGTTGAGAACTTGGGGTCACAGTAGTTCGTAATCTTGTCCTATCAGGATGCCTTAAGATAAGTGATGAGAGCCCTAGATCATCTTATGAAACTCTTCCCTGTCACATCAGCTCCTATAAATCCCATTTTGCAAACAAATACAAGACTAGAGAATGTGTCGATTCCTTAGCATAGAAGTTAAAGGTAGTCGCATGTCCTTTACTGGACGTTCAGTCAACATCAACATTTATTGGCTGTTTGTGATTTACTAGATAATTGTACATCCTGTAGTGTGTCGTTGCCGGTCTCCCTGGCCTTGGGGTTAATTACTTTCTCCTTAATCCCGTATATCCACGTAGGGTAACGCAGCTGTGAGGGATTCGGTAGCGGATCATGTCGCGCTGGTTACTTACGGGAGTATGTGAACCGGTCGCTCAGAAAGCAAAGGCAGTCTACTGAGCGTAATCTTGCCAAGAAATCAACAACAGCGGTAAAATGCTGGTGTTGTCAAGCGATGTCCTGTAATAGGAAATGCGAAAAAAAAGTTTCTCATTGCTTTCTGGACAACCTACGGACATTATCGTTGATTTCAAAGCAAACCAGTCTGCTTCAAAATCTCCCCTGACTGATTCCAACACTCGGCTCGGTATATCAGGAAACTGTGAAAGTGCATTTCACTAACTCCTAAGTCCCGGTAGCATAGAAGCGGAATGACTAAAACACATAAAGAGAAGAGCAACTATCCGACATGAGTGTTTACCAGAGGCCTCGTAGACACAGATGTGTTTACTGGTGATGGTCTGGAAGATCCATCTGCGCTGACATTCAGAGTTCGTAATCTTGGTGATTTGAACCTCCAGCAGTTGTTGTGAAACAGGTCCAGTGCCGGACGTCTGACCCCAGCCAGTGATGACACACTTGGTGTTGGCGAACGATGTTCCTTTGGCAGCCAGATCTGCAATCTATAAGTAAAAATACCGAGAAGAGTTATTGTTTGTCATTTTGAAAATTTTAGTGAGTGTAAAGAATTATGTCGCATGAAGTGTTCCTCTTTTCATCACTATAGTTTTTTAATTTTTTTTGCATATCCTATTTACAGGACATCACTGTCAACACTGCACCAGCTTTGATGGTGTCTTGGCCCTAGACGAACATCCCTTGAAAGAAGTAAAGAGTTTTAAATACCTAGGAAGTATAATATTATCAAATGGCAGATCAGAAGACGAGATCGAAAATAGATGCAATAAGACTAACCAACTCATTGGACAAATGGCACCAATATTAAAGAAAAAACATGTATCAATAGATTTTATTAGAAAGCAGCAAGTCAAATGGTTTGCCCATGCAAGTAGGTTACCAGTCAACAGCACACCACAACAAGCAATGATGTACAGGCCAGATGGAAACAGAGGAAGAGGCCGACCACGTAAACGTTGGACGGCGGGAATAGCAGAGTCCATGGGAATATCGATACATGAAGCCCATAATCGGGCACTCTCGCGATGTTTATACTTAACATCGACACCGCAAGGTACAAGATAAACATGATGAGATGAGATGTCTTGGCAAGTTTTACATTCAGTAGTTTGCCATTGCTTTCTGAACGACCGGCTCCTATACCAACACGTTAAAACTCCAGCGCGACATGGTCTGCTGCCAAATCGGTCGCCGCCGTGTTTCGAACGTGTGGTAAGCGGCTCACGAATCGCTTTCGCAAGCCTTTGGGCCACTGAGAGAGGCCATAATTATGTAGAGTTATAACATCACCGCCTTTCAATGAAATTGTTAAACATTTTATGGCTTTCAAAGTGAATACTTACCTGTACATTGGGGTTGAGTACCAAAGACGTCAACAGGTAAATAATGCCGATATCATTGGGGACACCTGAACCGTTGGGATTGTAGCTCTCGTGCACCACGTAGGATTTGACACCAACTGTCTGCTGATACTCATTGGGAGCCTCGTTCAAGACCAGAGCACCAACCACCACGCGCATTGTAGACACTGTTTGGCCACTGAGGCAGTGAGCTGCAGTCAGAATCTGTGAAATATAAGGTGACGGTAGGGCGTTAAAATAGTTGTCTTGTCATTTGTTACTGAAAGAAAACTGTGTTGTCACCTGTCTGTCATAGAATGAGTTCAAGGGTTACTTAAATAAATATGTGCCAGCTAAAAGTCTGCTACAACAAGAGAAGACGAGTGTTGACGATCGACAATACGGAGATAACTATTGATGTTCGTACACCACACTTTCAGGGGTTCCCTCCCTGTGTCAACGGATATTTAATAACTCAAGGTACAGTGATCAACAAAAATGTTTTTTCCACTGTTACCAAATAACGGATGTTTTCTCCCTTGCTATCGCCACTTCCTCTTTTTATTTAAAAAGTGTTGTATGTTTGGTAGTAAACTACATTTCTATTCACTTGGACACATGTTCTAGTACTTTCAACGCTCAACTTGCCTTCTGTATCCCTATGTTAATATATGTACCTGTTTCCTAATCTTTGTCTATGTGGCGTTTTTCTTTTTTTTCTTTACGTTTTCATTCGCTTGCAACTCAAGCGTAGCCGTTACACACTATTTATAGTAGTAATGGACTGAATTTTGCTTGTGGGTTAGCTTTCCTTTTTACCGGTGTCCCTCGCCTTCAGGCGAACCCACTCCGACTTCAGGTGTCTACATAGCTATCTAGGGAGTATACGAATGCCAGACTCATGTTTTTAACGAAACAACCTTTAACTCTTAACGAGAAAAGTATTATTTCGGCTCTCTTACTTCTGGTGCCCATGGGTTGAGGTTCATCTGACCGCAGAGTAGCGCGCTCACCAAAATATCCTGCCTTCTGGGGAGTTTAAACCCTTAATAGGCGGACATGCGACAGCGGTAAAAGTAATGATAATCCCACATGAAATGTGGAAATTTCTTCAAAGACAAATTGTGTATCAAATCTTACCGAGCACACAGACATTTGCAATGAGAATTCTTACCATTTTCTGTTACAAATAATGCATGTTTTGTGGGGTTTTTTTGTGTTTGTTCTTGTTTTAGTTTTGAGCCTAATGAAGTTCATACACAAGTCTGAGGTTTTTGTTTGTGGTTTGTTGTTGTTGTAGTTTTGAGCCCAATGAAGTTCGTACGCAAGTCTGAGGATTTTTTGGGGGGGTTTGTTGTTGTTGTAGTTTTGAGCCACAATGAAGTTCGTACACAAGTATGAGGTTTTTGTTTGTTTGTTCTTGTTGTAGTTTTGAGCCCAATGAAGTTCGTACACAAGTATGAGGTTTTTGTTTGTTTGTTCTTGTTGTAGTTTTGAGCCCAATGAAGTTCGTACACAAGTCTGAGGTTTTTGTTTGTTTGTTCTTGTTGTAGTTTTGAGCCCAATGAAGTTCGTACACAAGTATGAGGTTTTTGTTTGTTTGTTCTTGTTGTAGTTTTGAGCCCAATGAAGTTCGTACACAAGTATGAGGTTTTTGTTTGTTTGTTCTTGTTGTAGTTTTGAGCCCAATGAAGTTCGTACACAAGTATGAGGTTTTTGTTTGTTTGTTCTTGTTGTAGTTTTGAGCCCAATGAAGTTCGTACACAAGTATGAGGTTTTTGTTTGTTTGTTCTTGTTGTAGTTTTGAGCCCAATGAAGTTCGTACACAAGTCTGAGGTTTTTGTTTGTTTGTTCTTGTTGTAGTTTTGAGCCCAATGAAGTTCGTACACAAGTCTGAGGTTTTTGTTTGTTTGTTCTTGTTGTAGTTTTGAGCCCAATGAAGTTCGTACACAAGTATGAGGTTTTTGTTTGTTTGTTCTTGTTGTAGTTTTGAGCCCAATGAAGTTCGTACACAAGTATGAGGTTTTTGTTTGTTTGTTCTTGTTGTAGTTTTGAGCCCAATGAAGTTCGTACACAAGTCTGAGGTTTTTTTATTTCCCTATTGCTTTCGCTCTCTTTGAACTCAAGCGTAGTCCAAACACGTGCTACTATTTACGGCGCACTAGATTGATGTTTGTATGTGGATTAGATTTCCTTATTACTCGTGTCCCTCGTCTTCAGGCCAACCCACTCAGACTTCTGAGGTACTTGTAATTTACGACTGCAAGTCAAGGACGAGAAGTTTACATTTTAGTCCAACTGACCGGTGTAGGGGTTGAACCAGCTACCTCGGATGTTTAATAGTAAACGCTCTTATCCATTCGGCCATGCCGAAAGACTGGTTAATATGTTATTTGACTGTGCTTAAATAATTCCAATTCCAATTTTCAAAAAAAAAAAAATTCCAAATTCGGTCTCGTCTAACTTGCTTCCTTGGCGGTGGTTATTGTTGAGAGTAGTGGTATTTGTGGGTTTTTAGTCCTGTTTCTTGCATTGTGCGCTGTTACGAGTGAGTCCTCTCTCAGACTGGTTACATAAGCGTTTGTGTCTGTGACGTCTGCTGGGGTGTTGGTCGACGGCTATCCTTTGTGCCAGTCTCCTCTTGTGGATTTCTTTGTCGGTGCAGGCTCCTGGTTCGTCTGGCTTGGCATGTTGCAGTCCTTATAAGGACTTTTAATTTGGTCTTTTTGCCTCCTTTTTGTGTATTGTTCATAGAAGCTTTTCAATGTTGTCATTTTCCTCCTTGCACCCTTTTTCACTTTCGATTTTGAGTTTCTGTTGCCTTTCGATTTCTTCCTCCGCGGTCAGCCATGGGATGATCACTCCGTCTTCTATATAGTACTTGTAGTCGGCAAAATCAGGTTCATAGTATCTATCTGGGTATTCTACCGGTTTTCTGAGTTTCTTGGGCTTCTTCTTTTCCTTTTCTTCCCAGCGCCTTTTAATTCCTGGTGTCTGCGTTCCTCCAATCTTGCCGATTCTCACTAATAGTAGTGCTTGAATAGCCTGCGACTTCCTATTTATTCGTCACTAGTGTAAAGTAGCCGGTCTCCCTGGCCTAGGAGTTAGCAAATTTCTCCGTAATCCCGTTTATCCACGTGAGCAAACGCAGCTGAGCGAGAATCGGTAGCGGTTCTCGCCGCACGCGTTACTTACGGGACATGTGAGCCGGGCGCTCAGAAAGCAATGGCAAACTACTGAGCGTAATCTTGCCAAGAAATCAACAACAGCGGTAATATGCTAGTGTTGACAGCGATGTCCTGTAATATAATATGCGGGGGAAAAAAAAGTGTAAAGTAAAAGAAGTAAAAGTAAAGAACCCCTTGACACACCATGAGCTGCATGCGGCATACGGTGCCAGACCAATATTTGTATAAACCAATCGGCGCTCGGTGGGTGATGGGTTAGTATTAAGTCGGCCACTTTTACTCCCCAAACCATGTCTTGGTACTCATTTGACTCTAGGTCGACATGCAAGTCCTGGTCAATTTAAAATACCCGCCTCGATGCGGATTTGAAACCGTGATCACCGAGTCGCAGGTGAGCGTTTAGGTATTATACTGCCTCGCGCTCCCATTCATAGATAACTGAGCTTTCAATGTTAAGAAAGCGCTTTAAGTAACAACGGATAGCTAGAGTGAATGAATTATTGTTAGAACTGTTAATGACGTATATTGATAGATAGCACTGAATGTATTTCTGTAACAAGTAACTAGAACAGCAGGAGGTAAGTATACATGCCTGTCTGCTCAGAATTGTACTTGCTAGTTCACAGAACTGAAGCTACAATTTAGGAAATAGACGGGTAAAACACATATACACACACACACACACACTAGCTGCTGGGTATATGATGCTAGCCGTAGATATACTCTTTCGCCTTTATCTGAGAAGACTAGGTGTCAGATCAACCAGACTACACTCAAGTTGAAGTCTACTATGATCAGGAGTTTGTGTGGTGTAAATATCCCTAGTGCCTTTGTGTGGTGTAAATATCCCAAGTGCCCACTTACCTTGTCCCTGGCAATGATGACAGCGCCACAGATGTGATGCCAGCCGGCACTGTTCTGGATCTGCAGCGACGCCTGGTGAGGGTGTGAGAACAGGGAGACAGGCGAACCTTGGACAATGCGTTTGTCTAGCTCTGGAACTGCCAAGGCAGTGGCTTGAAAAGAGTTAATAAACATTATGAAGGATTTTGCTATATGTTGACATCATTACTAATAGTATAAACAGCCTCATCATATCTCTTCAAATTAATATTAAAGAAATAATGTAATAATCTTTGCAATTAAAGTAGTTACTTCTGCCAGGTTTGTCTTGATTATCAATATAGCAATACGACCAACAGATGGAAGATATGAACAGATTATAACTAGAATCATTATGACTGAAGTAGCTCTTTTCAGGATATAATACATATTCGCTAAACATGCATACACTGTAAATTAGCATCATCATTATGCAGCTGACTCTTTCCAGAACATACATGACACTGTGGATGTATAACATCGTCTCATCTCTTTCTATTTCTGCTGCTGTCATGCACCCTCCAGGGAGCGGCTGTAGCGCGGTGGATATACGATCTGGTGGTCATGGGTTCGAGCCGCAACGGTCAGGATGTGAATTTATACAACTCACCCGGACTCCCAGGCCGACCCGGCTTATAATAGGCACCAGTAAATGTCCTGGGAAATAAAAGTTGTCCGTGCAGTACTGAGCACATCACTCGCCGAGTGCTGCTTGGTCTCTACAAATATGGGTCTGAGGTAGTGGTTCTCAAACTTTTCTGGCCCAAGCAACCCTTCACCATTTCAGAATGTCATTCCCTCCCTCGTATTTCCTCCCTATAAATCCCCCCCCCCCCCGGGGCCCCTACACAGTATACGTAAAAATGGAAGCTAAATTTAATAGTACATACTATAACAAGTCTAGACGTCTACGTAAAACATGATTTGCGGGCTACTGACGTTATTTTCAGAAATATTGAAAATATGGAAGGAATCAACATTGGGGGACGATGCATCAATAACATTAGATATGCAGATGATACAGTCTTGATTGCAGACAATGAACAGGACCTGCAAAATTTAGTAGATGCGGTTGTTACACATAGTGAACAACAAGGGTTAGAATTAAATTGTAAAAAGACACAGATTATGGTCGTCACTAAGAAGAACGAAATACCACAGTGTAATATACAAGTAAATGGGAATACTCTTCAACAAGTGAATAGGTACAATTACCTCGGAACAGTAATAACATCTGATGGGAGATGCCTTGAAGAGATTAGAACAAGAATCGCCATGGCAAAAGTAGCCTTTAGCAAGATGAAAAACATACTGACCAATAAAAAGATGTCAATTGAAACGAGAAAAAGAGTGTTGAGATGCTACATAGAACCTGTACTTTTATATGGATGTGAAGCTTGGACAATGAGCAGCCAGGCTGAAAAATATCTGATGGCTGTAGAAATGTGGTTTCTGAGGAAAATGCAAAGAATACCATGGACAGCCAGAAAGACCAATGAACAAGTCCTTCAAGAAACAAATGAAGATCGTAAACTGATCAGAGACATTAGACGTAGACAGTCACAATTTTTTGGGCATGTTATGAGAAGAAATGATTTGGAGAACTTGGTGACAACTGGTAAGATCGAGGGGAACAGACCAAGGGGAAGACCTAGAAACAAGTATCTGGATGGCTTGGCCTTGTGGCATGGTCGAGACAAAAACACGGAACTGATCCACGACTCTGTTGATCGAGTGAGATGGCAGAACATGACCGCCCACGCTTACCGGCATGGCACATGATGGATGGATGGACGTTATAAAATGAATTTCAGAAGGGCGAGAAGTACAGAACCGTAAAGTATGGAGGGAATAACAATATCAAGTAATTGGTTCTTTTAACGCGATCTTGAAATAATCTTAATTCCCCCCCCCCCCCGGAAACCTTAAATTCCCCCCTGGGGGAACTCCCCACCGATTGAGAACCACTGGTCTAGGGGCTATTTGGATAATGCCACTGCCGCGGAAGTAGATTAAGTAGCACCATTAATGCTGACATTGTTTATGGCGTCTCTCCACATCTAGGGCAGCTTCTACAATTTGCTGTTAGTTACTTGGTTAGTACATCAATAGCAGCTGAGAAATGCTGATGTTGAATGTAACGTCCTGTAAGGGATATGCAAAAAAAAAAATTGCTTATCCTTTACAGGACGTCGCAGCCAACTTCAGAATTAGTTTGCTGTTTGTGAACTCTTGGGAAGTTTACGTTCGGTAGTTCGCCATTGATTTATGAACGACCAGCACCCATTCCATTTCGTAACAAACTAACGCAAGGCGGTCTGTTGCCAAATAACCTGCAGCTGTGTTTGGAATGCGGTATGCGGGATTACGAACTGTGTCCGTAACTCCTTCGCCACGGAGCGGGTAATGTTTAATTTATATGTCCTTATTCTGAGTTTAATTGAGAAACAGTGACCACAACTTGTTAGCGACACCCATGTCATTGAGAAACAGTGACCACAACTTGTTAGCGATACCCATGTCATTGAGAAACAGTGACCACAATTTGTTAGCGATACCCATGTCATTTAGAAACAGTGACCACAAATTGTTAGCGACACCCATGTAATTGAGAAACAATGACCAAAACTTGTTAGCGACACCCATGTCATTGCATTGAGCAACAGTGACCACAACTTGTTAGCGACACCCATGTCATTGAGAAACATTGACCACAATTTGTTAGCGACACTCATGTCATTGAGAAACAGTGACCGCAACTTGATAGCGACACCCATGTCATTGAGAAACAGTGACCACTACATGATAGCGACACCCATGTCATTGAGAAACAGTGACCACAACTTGTTAGCGACACCCATATCATTGAGAAACAGTGACCACAATTTGTTAGCGACACCCATGTCATTGAGAAACATTGACCACAATTTGTTAGCGACACTCATGTCATTGAGAAACAGTGACCACAATTTGTTAGCGACACCCATGTCATTGAGAAACAGTGACCGCAACTTGATAGCGACACCCATGTCATTGAGAAACAGTGACTACAAATTGTTAGCGACACCCATGTCATTGCATTGAGCAACAGTGACCACAACTTGTTAGCGACACTCATGTCATTGAGAAACAGTGACCACAACTTGTTAGCGACACCCATGTCATTGCATTGAGCAGCAGTGACCACAACTTGTTAGCGAAATCCATGTCATTGAGAAACAGTGGCCAGAACTTGTTAGCGACACCCATGTCATTGAGAAACAGTGACCAGAATTTGTTAGCGACACCCATGTCATTGAGAAACAATGACCAGAATTTGTTAGCGATACCCATGTCATTGAGAAACAGTGACCACAACTTGTTAGCGACACCCATGTCATTGATGTGGGCGCGCTAGCAAAGTCGATAGAAAACTGCGCTGGTAAAACCATTCTAATGGTCGGACGCTGATTCGACGATAGGGCTCGTCGCTGGCCATAGTGAGGGAGATATTGACCAACTTTTCATCCCTGCTCTCGGGTTTATAACATGTGATAGCGCTATCCCACCACAATCCCATAGCGGGAAACTGCTTGAGGACAAATTATGAGTATTATTATCTTATTATTATCATTATTGTAATTGCTGCCATGTTCCTGTCTGGATGGGTACTGTGTGTATGATGCTAGCCACACATTTTTTAATATAACAGTCAGCAATCGCTGGGTGATGTGGTCAATAGTCTTCTTTACTTGTCAGAACATTTATTGTACCTAGTGTAAGCTTGCTTGGTCGATATAGAAGCCCAGGTCAAAGGACATTTCTACAAGCCTTATGGGCCTTGGGCATATGGTTGTGGATTGATCATTTTGTCGACCAGTCGGCACTCGGTTGGTGATGTGCTCTGTGTCACATCGGCGGCCTTCACTTTCCCCGAGAGATGTCTTGATACCCATTAAGTTTAATTTTTAAAATCTGCACTGATGCGGATTCATTGGGGGAGCGTCTTACTACTGCCCTACTGTAACTATCGAGACCAGTACAAATGTGAGACAATTCCCGTCTGCATGGGCATTCGAAAATATGACCGCATGGCGATTACCGCTCCATTTCTTGCGATGTAGTGAGTTCGTTGGGTAGTAAGTCGACAGATCGTTCAATTTGCTGTTCTCGCAACCTGAGCATGGTTGTAGATTCACAATCATTACTTGTTTCTCACAAAAGACTTACTTCTCGAAGAGCATTCCGAATATCAGCCTGGTCCATGGCTAGTCCACCTTCTACGGTAGCCTTACCTGCAAGCCTATCAGTTTACTCATTTCCTTGTACACCCGCATGCTCTGGCACGAAAATGAAATTAATCTTTGCCAGCCGAGACCGCTCCAAAGACAGCAACCACTCTCTTCGGATCCTCCCTATCTCTATCTTCTTTAACATACTCATTGAGTCACAAAGGAAACATGCCCGAGTGAAGGTCTGTGTCTCGAGCCATGTTATTACTTTACTTACTGCCATGACTTCCATAGTCAGGCTACTTGTGGTCAAAGCAAAAGCATCAGAATTTTCTTTCACAAGTCTCCCTCCGGCATGAGCCCTAAAGGCCAATGAACATCTCACTCATCTAACGACCGACCCCTCAGTGTAATTGACAGTTTCACCCTCTAAAGAATTCTCGAAGATCAAAGCCTGTACTTCCTCCTCCACAGAAACATGATTGTCTTGTCTGCATTTTCTGACTAGTTGGATGCAAACTGAAAAAGACGTACAGAACTCTGTTGGTACCTGTACACACTCTTCGCCTCGTTTTAAGTCCTCAAGTAAACACAGCTGTTGATTGTCTTCGGCTTGACCCATTCACGCATTTCCTCTTCTTAACCTGCTGCCATTTACCTTCGTAATTTTACTGTGTAGTGGATGCTGTGTGTTTGCATTGACTCTGAGGTAGGCACGTGCTCTGCAAATTTGTATTCTGTCCCCAGTGGTTGGAAAATCAAGAAAGTAGCGCATCGTTCTGCATGCCGTATCTCTTGTACATCGAAGTATCTCTTAAAGCAATGTGGCCTCCAAAATGTGACGGCGTCATAACATCACTTCCCCGTAGCAGGATAACTGTTTCGGGACACATTAAGGAGAGAAAACCGCGAAAACGATAACTGCATTGTGAGCGTATTGTCTATCGTTTAAAGGGGTCCACTTCATCAGGATCCCATCGGGTCCACTTGGCAACGTGTCAGCTGACACTTTGGCTAATCCGTCAATGAAGAAACGCAAAAATTTGTATTTCTCAATGATGAAAACATGTAAAAATACACATACCCACGAGGGAGAGAAATACTAGGACCTTCATGCTATCGGTTAATCTCTGTCAGACTTTGCTGTCTGTGGCAGATCAGATCTGAACACTGTAGCAAATTGTGATGTATTAAATATTCTCCCCACAACTACCATTAAACCACTTCAGGTGTTCTAATTCTGAACAGCTCATAAATTACAACAGTCAAAGTAAGCACAATTATCCTAACATTTATGGCTATGTTCTAGAGTAGTTCAGTATACAAATAACGTTCAGGTGTTGTGTCACACCAATTACCTGTTATCACATATGTACTGCGTGATTAACAGGCGTCTTAAACCCAGGAATACAGTTCTAGCGGGAATAGTGGGGGAGTTTCCAATAATTGTTCCGTTTTTTTTAACTGTTCAACTGACAACGTGAATGAGAATATAACACTGTGTATATTTGGCATACTAACTATCTCTCTGCCTTTCTTTCTGTCTGTCAGTCTACCGACCTACCTACCTAATTACCTGCTTCTCTGCCTATCGGTCTCTCTCTCTATGTATATTTATCTGTCTGCCTATATGTCGTCTCATGAGTAACTATAGGCCAATTTCCATATTATCCTCACTATCCTAACCACTAGAAAAACACATCCACAAAACAACATTAGAACACTTAGTTCGCCACAAACTAATAGTTGACAGTCAGTCAGGGTTTCGGCCAAATTATTCTTGTCATACGGCCCTAACAAACATGATAGCATACTAACAACACTAATCTATGTGGAGCGGTGTTTATAGACTTTAGAAAAGCATTTGATATTATAGATCATACTATTCTAATTAAAAAACTAGAAACAATGAAAGCAAGCTTTAATATTTTTTTTTAAATTGGCATATCCTTTACAGGACATCGCTGTCGACACCAGCATATTTCAACTGTATGTTGATTTCTTGGCAAGATTACGCTCAGTAGTTTGCCATTGCTTTCTGAGCGGCCGGCTCACATACCCCGTAAGTTACCGATGCGATTCGAACCACTGCTGATTCTCACCGCCATCACGTTACCAACGAGAGTATACGAGATTACGGAGAAAAGTCATAACCTCTAAGCCACGAAGCCAGCAAGCTTTAATATAGTGACGTTTAAAAAAAATCATTTTTATTAGACAGAAAACAAGTAATGTCACACAATAAATCTTTATCTCAAGTCATCACCATTAATATTGGAGTACCTCGGGGGTCTATACTTGGCCCTCTGTTATGTGCCATTTATATAAATTATCGTCCTTTATATCTTTCGTCGTCCTGCGATCTATTTGCAGAAGACTGCACAGTATATACAAACGCTATTGATTGTAATAAGCCAGAATCATCATTGCAACAGAAAATAAATAGTGTAGTTAACTGGAGTCATGCAAACCGCATGCAAATTAATATTTCTAAAACAAAATCTATGGTAATAGCATTCAGGCAAAGACTTCACACTCTAAACTCGCAGAGAGTTCTTCAGCTGCACATTGATAGCACGCCTGTAAGTAACCGAAAGTGTAACCGAGCACAAGGCAGTCGGTCTCATCGATAATCAAAATCTAACCTTTAACTCCCATGTTCATGCTCTCGTTAAACAAGTAGCCAAAAAAGTATACCAACTTGCCAAAATTAAAAATGTCCTTGACGAAAACACAAGAAAGATATTCTATACTTCCCACATACAAACACATATTGATGATTGCTCCACAATCTGGGATGGATGCTCCAAATCAATAACAAAACGCCTTTATTCACTCCAGAAAATGGCAGTGCTTTTAATTAATCGTGAAAAGCTTACCGACAATTCGAACCTACTTAAACGTCTTCAGTTACTTCCACTCCACAAGCGCTTACTTTTTAATAAAGCTAAACTAATTCAAAATATCCTATTTCAAAATGCTCCAAGCTATCTTTGGCCATTGTTCAAATATATCGCAAGACATAGAGAAGTACTAAATATACTTCATGTCCCTAAACCTAGGATAAACTTATATAAAACAAGCTTAGTGTACTCTGCCGCTCAGTTGTGGAACAATATTCCACAAGAAATCAAAGACACCACCAATCATTATACGTACATTCGCAACCTGTTTGAACACTAACTCAGTACAGACTACATGCCCCATAAACAAAGACAAAAGATAAACAATAATAATGGTAAATTATCTCGAACGACAACTAGCCAATAAACATTCCCATATGTATGGCACGTTACATCTTCCTTACGTATTTATAATGCCCATGTTAATCATTGCCTCAGTGCAGTGAGTATTATTGATTATTTCTCATGCGTTTTAATGCTTATTATTCGTTTGTTGTCAAAGATTAGCTACATAAGTGATGTTGAATGAAAGAATGTATGAGAGGAAATAGAGAAGAAAGGCAGAATGTCGGAAGGGCCAGCGTGCCCTATTCTTAACTCTTTGAAAATAAAGATTGTTCGTTTGTTCGTTCGTTCGTTCGTTCTGTCTTCTAAGCCTGTGTGTATGTACAGTACACCTATTCCAGTACATCACGCAAGATGTCTTTGTACACACAAACTCAGTCTTATAATAAACATGTACCAAAGACAAATGTGATGTGGTCTGACCACTATAGTTTGCAGGACTGAATTCGCGGAGGAATAGAAAGTCAAAACAATGAGGTATGTCTGAATAACAGAAAAACAATGGGTGGTTATTTCAAACGAAATGTGTGTGACGAAACGGATAAAGATCGGCAGATCTCTGCATAATATCCCTTTGAAGGGAGTGCGATGCGTTGGTCTCCCTTGAATTAATATCAATTAATAGGGGATTCCCCATCGAAAAGTAGTGCGGGGCGGAGCTATTCTAGTTATTTATAGAAAAATCTAGAATGTTCCCTCAAGTGCGTACGTGGTAGAGATCTCTAAGTTCACGAGTGCTTCATGCAGCACGGGTTGGTGGAACTTATCGTGACTCTGGTTTTCTTCATGAATCATGAAAGTCACGCGGCCCGTGTAGGCGAGTGGAAGGCGCACTGACTTTGTCGTGGGCAGTCGCCCACCAAACCTCAGCGTAGACAGATCGCAGCCAACAGGCTGATGTAATTTTGATGTCAATATTCGCGACCAGTGCGGACATCTGCAGTCAAGGTTGTGATTCTTCAATCACAGGATCTGTTATTACTAGACAGAAGAAGATTCAAGAGCTGCACCATGAGCTCTATGGGCCCACTCATTCCAGTGCCTATCCAGAAGTTGATTGAGGCCATACTGGGAGTGGTTGTCTGATTCTGGAAGATCAATGTTGGAAGGAGCTGAGTGCTGAATAAGTCGGTAGGTCTAGGTTAGGACCTCCGTCAAGAGTCCGACGAGTGTCATCCGATCCTGAGAGGATCCAACACTGAAACGTCTGGTGATTCTGGCCAGTGAAGCACTGGTGACATTCAACCTCTGTGTAAACCTTGGTAATTGCAAGGTAGTGACCTTTCAAGTTGAGCAAAGTGATCATTGTTACCGGTCACCATGACCTGTGTTATATGCTTCTGGCCCGGCTGGGTTATGGGACACCATGTATCAGTTGATGCTTAAATAGTGTTTTTACTTTGGTTACCTTTATGAAGCCAACATGTGGTCCAGTGAACTAGGACATTGATTACAACATTGGTGGAAACACCTGAGTGAAATGTTTGTTAAGGTAGGGAGCTACCTCATGCCAACGTGATGAACTGTTGACAATGTTTGTGAAGGTAGGGAGCTACCTCATGGCATCGTGATGAACTGTTGACAGTGTATGCTAGGTTGTGATTACTACCCATTGATCAGGGTAGTTACATGATACTGTGTGAAGATCTATTCGTCCAAGGACATGGAAATAAGGTGAAGTGTTTAGTCACCTGATAGACTTTACCAGTGACATTGTGTGTTCAGGTGGAGCAACCGCTCATTGTGTAGGTGACATATCAGTGTGTGGGTCACTGATGAGATAGAAGAGTGACCTGGCTCTTGTGTATTTTGAGACGGTGCTACATGTACGTTTTCTGCAAGTGGGAGACCGCTAATGTTATAGGGTCGGCCCAGACTTCATCAGGAGTGTGACGAGTGAAATAGTACGACAGCAAGGAAGGATCCTTGTTCAACGGTGCAGTGTCAGTCAGGCAGTGGTACTGCGCTTGATCAGCCCTTGCTTGGTTCTCTGTGTGAAGAGGGAACTTTGGAGAGGCAGCAGACCTTGGAGTTCCAGTCCACTGGAGGAGCCTGGGTGAGTCGCTACCACGACTGGACAACCGCACGAGCTATCGTCCGCCTCCATGATGAATACTCATCTGCGTCTTTGATCTTGTACATAGTTCTTCTAGTCTGGCTTTCAGCCATCCTTCTCTGTGTTGTGGTTGACGTAGTTCAGAATTAAATTTTTGTTCTCTTAGCTATGACTTTGTGCAGTGATATGACTGGTGTCTGGTCCGAGCCCCCTTGGGGTTTGGAACCCTAGGTGAGGGAGGGAAGGTTAAGCTGTCCCGGCTTGTGTGGGGCCTGGTAGATGTAGAATGCTATTGAGGTGGTTGGAGCAAAGGCAGGGGATAGTATCTATCGTGGCAAACCAGACCAAGCCCCGGCGGTCTTGTCACAATGTGAAAACCTAAATGCAATATCAAAGTAAATGGAACCAATCTGAGTTGAGGTGAGTCAAGAACCGACATCACTGCTGTCGGGGCATTCCCCCTGGCGCTCAGCCCTCGTCTTCAACAGCCAGCGAAAAGTTCCAATATTAATGGTGCCCGTTGCAATTTGATTATATGTCCGAATTGCTTTGCCTCTGAATGACGACTGTCGACCAGATCCTCTGACCACCCCTTGTTGTTGCATTCTCTCATGATTATCTATCTGTTCTTCTGCATTAAACACATTCTCTCAGAGGGCCTTCACCCATCTGCCTTATCGTGCATCAAATCCCCCCTTAATCATGCAGAACCAGCCAATACGTCTGCCTGTTCATTTCATACCACACGAGTGTCCTGGAGAAAAGATCCAGCGAATGCTTGCAATCCGCGACCTCTGAATCGACGCATGCCATTCTGCACGAAGCATGCGAGTCTTCCCCATTGCCAGCATGATTTGTGAATCAATTACAATCATAACATGCGTATACAATTTGTTCTCCATTCATTAACCTCCTCCACCTCCATTCTCAGACTTGAGAATGTTGTGCCATATGCAAAACTCTCCTTTACCAAACATTGGTCACTTGCTGTTGCTATGAATCCCTGGGCACTTAAAAAATTTTTTTTTAATATAGAGTCATCAATATAGGTAATCACAAGGCCAAGACGAGAGCAGTCTTGAATTAATTGCTGAATTTCAGCTTCCTTACAGTTTTCAGCTCCCTATAATGGGATTATAATTTTATAAATTTCAGCTCCCAATGTGATTATAACTCCACACAAGTCTGAATTTATATTCGGCACTCTAACCAACTCCATGCCTCTGAGACTCTTCTCAGATGTCTGCACACTTCTCTGATGATATATTCTGCCTGCGCCATCCATGATCTTCCTATTAGCAGCCTGTGACCTTGACTGCATCTAGAGAATCATGCAGGAGGAGTTCTTGTCCGCAGCTACCTTGAGATACGGATTGCCTGTAACACGTTGCATCTGTCCACGATGGTCGCCAACACAAGAATGTATCGCATACGCACTATTGGGGTGTCCCTTGTACATCCCAGAATCACCCTCAGGGCTTCATTCTGCGCTGTATGCTCTCTAGTTTCACTAGCTGACATTTGAGACTAAGTATTTCCAGTCCACATACTTCTACCGAATTGATCAAGTGCTGAAAAAGTGTGAATAGTATTTTCTGCTCCATGCTCCGTGCTGCCACAACCGTCAGTGTATTGGGCCCTTTCTGAAATTGTGTAACCACAACTTCAACATAATCCCTAAAGGACAGACTTCTATCAAAAGTGATTCCCTGGTACTTCAGTCTGCTTTCTCTATTCACAGTTCTGCCATTTATTGTGTAACTTGTGATGTCATCTTTAGCAATCCTACTGTCCAGAGAATACCATAAGAAAGTCACCGTTTGTGGCTTAATGACAGGATTAAACTCCGCACACCAATCCATCGCTATGTCTATTGTCACCTGTAGCTCCTGAGCTGTTTGATTTATGTCCCTCCCCTGCCTGTATGCGATAACACCATCTGCACATGTTAGTATTCTTCCAGCCCATCTTGCTTCGAGGCTTGCAAACTTGTTTGTATTCACATTGAAAAGCACAGGTCAAATTGCTGACCCCTATGGTGGTACGGGGGCTATGATACATGGATCAGAGATCCATGTACCCAGTCGGAGAACAGCTCTAAAAGAAAAAGAACAGCTGCAATCTAATTCATCAACGATGGACAGACTTTCTTCTCCATAAGAAAAATGTTTTGCATATCTGTCGTATATTCTGAAGGGACTGGGGATCACTGTTGTGCATTACCCATATTCTGGTTTAAGAAGCTGGGCCCCATCCACTTCCAATATGTAAATAAATCAAGAATACGACCCTTGATGTATTACAGACTCGGTTTCATTGTTTGTCTAGGAGTTAGTGGTCCTCTTTTGGGGAATAGTGAACACTAGATGTGACTCTGCCCCTTAACCAGGATTTTAATAGCTCTCGAACCCACTTGATATTCTGTGAAATGTCTGAAAAGACTTCCTCAGTTAGAATGAGGTGAAACGTAGCATGGGTCTGGAACAGTCAAAACATATACAGTCTCCTCTTTTCCCTCTTTCTTAATTCATTTGAGTTATTTAGTTTGCCAAATAAATTATTTAACAAATACTGGTAGACATTGACATCTTGTTTACACAAATAAACAGGTAATTAACAGACAGGTTGAACTGACAAATGAATATGAGCTTCAGTTACTGTTGATGTCATTTATTGATTGGGCCTGTTTGTTTTGGCCTTTGAATACATTTCTCATTTTTGGCATCTGTTCGACATAACTGTCGTGTCCTCCTTTAAAGTGTCGTCCCTGGAGTGAGGGGAGTCAACACCCACATTATAATTTTTTTCCCTATCAATATCCTGCAGAATCCACCAGCTTCCGTTCAACACACTCCTTCAGTTCATGGACACCTTTTCCTTTCTCTATCCCTGTCGTACTATGCCCCCTCTAATTCTTCCCCACGCAACATATTCAACAACTCTTGCTTCTAAAAATTAATAAAGATTAATTTATTAAAAGAAAAGTGTAATGTACGTGAGACGTGTATGCGAAGAAAATGTGTGATGTGTTCTATAATATGTGTAGGATCGGACCCTCAGATAATAGCATAGTCAGTTCATCCTTGCAAGGACACACCACAGCACGTTAAGTCAGAACAAGTCCATCTCAACCGGTACTGTATCTCTCATGCCGGACACCGACTGTCATCTGCAGCTACCTAGTAATCCATCTTCCTGATCATCCGAAATAGATACTGTTTGTAAATTACAGCTGATCATGGACCGGTTGCCCACTACACATAAGTTCCTATCGTTCCTAAAGAATGCACAAATCCTTTGTAGTGAGTATTTAGGTATCACTGTTATTGTTAATATACTTGATCCTAACTAGTGTCTATTTAGTTTCAAGTATCATGTCGTGTGTACTATTTCACTAGAATATATCACACCATGTGACTATTATATTTTAATGTTCTTGTTTAGGTACCAATGTTCTTATGCTGTGTGTTGCATCAACAATCATCACCCATCTTAGGTGAACCATCTTCCTTCTAGCGTTATCTAATTTCCGTAAGAAACATGTTACTGTTCCACTGAGGTTCTTTCAAATTGGCGTTGCACCTTTTCTAAAACAGGGTTGAGCTTCCTCGTAACTGGTAGGGAACCTGTGAGAGAAACAACACATCTGGTGATAGTACTAGTCACTGATCCTACCGGCTGAGTGTAAGCCTATTGCCTTGCTCAGTTATTTTACAGCTAACTAAACTCTGTCATAGAGCATATTAGCTCCTCACCTACGTCCGAATCAGGCGATGACAAGGAAAGACCCATAAACAGAGTGCAAAACTTCAGTGGGCAAACCACTGAAAGATCCCCCCCATTGGACACTTTCCCAATCTCCCAACCCATATTAAATCTCTCCAAATATCACCCCACTATCCTATTCATCCTAGCAGAGCCAATCATCACTCATCCTCTAACTAGTTTTCCACTAACAGTGCTAATCATCACACTCTAGTTTTAACAAGGTTACTGCCTATATTAATTAGAACTAATTAGATAATATGTTCTACCTTATACGGCACTGCAGTTTACTCAAACACATCTAAGTTTGCCATGACAGGCACGTGTAAAATAAATCTAATTAATCCCGCACACGTTAGATGTTTTTAACTCCCTAACTGCCGTGCCAAAGCACGTCTACCTAGATCAACGGTTCGAGTTACTCTAGTTGTCCCCAAATCGGGTTTTTGGCAAACGCCTAAAATTGGTCACGTGACGTTATTCTTTATGTCCACACAGGTGTTATTTTGGGCAGATCAGCCCTTGTCAGGAATCTATCTTCCCTGGCTCAATCAATGTCAGATTCGTCCTCCCATGTTTTGACATCCACAACAAGCTAGCGAGTTACTGTATGGTCCCAACAACAGTTTTCAATAACAAGCCGCCAATCTTCTGTCGAGTGGTGACAATCACATCCGCCATTTCGCTTGATGTCCGGAACTCTAAATGACAGACGGACTGTTTTCTCCCGAGCTGGGCACTTCCGCTTGAATCCGACCTGTTTATGAACTGTCAAAGTGTTGTATAGATTCATCTCACTCACCACCGAATGTTCCTATTTAACCCACCAAATATAAACACGTGCAGCTGCAACCCCGACTGTTTTTACTGTATTTGTTGAAACAACCTGTGGCCTCGAACATGTCGTTAATCCGAACGCCTTTTATTGTCATCACTGGTTACTCACCGTGTTTTTCGTGACAATAACATATGTTTAAATGGGAAAATGCACATCAGTACCAATTACAGACAATCAATAAATAAATAATAATCAATATGATCATGAGTGTTGTAAATCTTCCTCTAAATAAAGAAATGTTCTACATCATAGTGTGGCTTGAGTTATTCAAATGTTTTGTATAAATCATTTTTCCTGTGAGGGATTGTGTTTGTTGGCATTGAGAAAGGTCACCTCTGAGTGGTAGATTTGGGTTAAGCCTGGGTCCATTGACTGATGGATCCGTTTCAGTACTTGCCAGTGAAGCTACCCTGAATGCTGCCCTTGCTCTGCTCAAGGCCTGAGGTTATCTTCCATCTCATGTGTGTGGGTCAGCTTTTCTCTCTGCCTCCCTCTTCTGGTTATGTTGCCACCAAGAACATCACTGTGCAAAAGTTACATAGGCATGTATAATCTTACCAATGTAATTTTACAGCATGTTATTAAGTGTGAACACAACATAACAGGAAGGATAAGATCAGAAGAGCTGGTGTTGTGTTAATTTGTGTGGGGTCAGAGATTATTACACTGGATGCACATGCTATCATCTTGTACCTGCTATATGCATTTTCTCAGTGTACCTGTGGTTCATTGAGAAGTGTACAATCAGACATAGATAGGAGTGATGATGTTTTGTTCCTTGGGGCATTCAAGTCAGGCTGATAAGGCAGGACCAAGACAAGGATAAGATGCATTTTTATTTAAATGACATACAATTAAAACATCTACATCAACTAATTTGGTTATGCATAGTGTATATAAATGTTTCTCAGTACCTTTCAAATTAACTACTTGTCTTCTTCTTCTTATAAATCATTTCCTTTTGCCTGCTGGTGTTGTGGTGTTGAGTGGAGTGCTGTGTTGTGTAGTGTAGAGTTAACTTCTGTTGATTGGGTTCTCATAGCTTGTACTATCTTTCCCCCCATCTTCATCAGTTAATATGAGTTTAACTCATCATGTGTTTTATTGTTATTCATGTCCAACATACAGAATTTCTGATGTGTTTTTGTTACAAAATGTAATCTATACAAGATCATGACAACAATACATTAGTAAGAGGTTGTTACTTAAAGTACCTCTCCTAATCCACCTCTCTTCTTCTTCATATTAATTTCTTCTTCTTCGTCTGTTAACAGTGCACATCGTGTCCCTTATGTTGGCGATCAACAGTTGGCTATAGACCGAGGTTTAGTTTACCTTTTGGTCTGGACAGATTAACTAGGCCGTCTGTCACAAATGGCGTCTGTAAAGCGCATCCTGTTCTAGGCAATGCATTTAATAAGTGCTTTGTCTGAGTGAAAATCTGACACATAAATACAATCATTTTCTATCAAACCCTATTATTTCAATTCGTAAAGAGGAAAGGCAAGATATAATCCCTCTCTCAACTCCTTAGACTGCGAATAGGCAGAAATAAGTACGATTTTAAGTATAACAGAGTGGGGTTTGGTTAGGTGGCATGGCGTCCAAAGGGAAAGAGTCAAGTAGTGGATGCACGCGTGAGCACCCATTAGGATTTAGGTAGTTAGGGACGCTCACGCGCTGACGTAGAGGTAGGGGGGCAGAAACCAAGTTAGTGACGACCAAAAACTCATGCCAGCAAGACGTAGTCCGGATTTGTATCCTATGTATTTATTTTGATACCAGATGACAACGCTTGTAATAAACTTGGATATTCTCATCTAACTACTGCTTGGCCTCCATTCAGTTGCATGCAGTTGCTTTTGAGTCCTGTCGCACTGTTAAACAAGCGAGGCAGTGGTTCTTGTGCACAACTGTCTTGTGTTTGCAGAAAGCGTTTTTAAACAGTTTTGATGAAATGCATCAAAGTGTGCTTGAATTCTCACCTCGTAAAGTTTTCTGTAATAGATTGTTGTAGTATGCACATAGTAAAGCTAACAGATGTAGTGAAGAACTTCAGAGTTTTCAGTTTTGAGAAAGTTTGAGATTGTTAATTTTGCCCGGGAAAGGATCGGTGTAGCTAGAAGTATGCAGTCGACAATTTTACACTTCAGAGATTTATTAACAAAAAATTAACAATCTCAAACTTTCTAAAAACTGCAAACTTCAGAGATTTATTAACAAAAAATTAACAATCTCAACGGAGATTTATTTTAAAAAAATTAACAATCTCAAACTTTCTCAAAACTGCAAACTCTGAAGTTCTTCACTACATCTGTTAGCTTTACTATGTGCATACTACAACAATCTATTACAGAAAACTATACGAGACCTTTTTAGACCTACAAGCACTTGGAATCAATGACTGGCAAGAGAAGGTCCACCAGAGAGACGAATGGAGACGGATTGTATCTGCAGCAAAGAACCTCAATGGCTCGGAACGCTGAAGAAGAAGACTTGTTATTAGCCATGTGGAATATACTGGCCTACCAAAAGGGTACTGGCTGTTATACTAAGATTTTGTTATTATTATTATTATTATCTCTATTATTAAGGGGGAATAAACCTATGAGAACAAAATTTTCAGACGCATTTTTGGACCCATTAGGGATACACAAAGTGGAGAGTGGAGAAGAAGAAGTAACAAAGACATTTATGATCTGTTTAAGTCCCCGCTAATCACTGGTATCATGAAGGCTAATAGACTACAATGGCTGGGGCATATAGAAAGAATGGAAGATAATAGGGAAACAAATCTCGCTTACACTCAGGAAATAAATGACCGTAGACCCCGAGGTAAACCAAGAAGGCGGTGGAGAGATAATTCATATACAGATCTACAAGCACTTGGAATCAACGACTGGCAAGAGAAGGTCCACCAGAGAGACGAATGGAGACGGATTGTATCTGCAGCAAAGAACCTCAATGGCTAGGAACGCTGAAGAAGAAGAAGAAGAAGAAGAAGCAGAAGAAGAAGAAGAAGAAGAAGAAGAAGAAGAAGAAGAAGAAGAAGAAGAAGAAGAAGAAGAAGAAGAAGAAGAAGAAGAAGAAGAAGAAGAAGAAGAAGAAGAAGAAGAAGAAGAAGAAGAAGAAGAAGAAGAAGAAGAGATTTATTTTATAAGTAATACATTTTATTTTGACGCACAAACACTGGATACCTCTGCTGCACACATCTGGGTATCACATTGATCTGAGGATTCACAAGCTTACCTCGGATTTAGGATCAAACTGCCGTTCTTTCATGTAAAAGACAGGTCACATTGGCTCTCTGACTGTCCGTCAGGGCTGAATTGGAAGAAGTGCTCGGTTTTGAAGAAATGAACGCTTTCGCAGGTCAGAGTTATATCACGTGACCCGCTCCTTCCAATAATCTCCCTAGTTGCAGACTCTGTAATTTCCATAAATAGCCGACATCTGTCCATCTCGAGTGTCAAGTTGATGTTCGTTCCTCTTCGTTCGGTCAATTGTAAAACGTTCTCTGTTTTGGTGTGTAAATGTTGACGCACTGTATAATGATGATTGGTGATTATGTCACAATATCCTTTACAGGACATCGCTGTCAACAACAGCATCTTTCAGCTGATTGTTGATTTCTTGGCAAGATTACGCTCAGTAGTTTGCCATTGCTTTGTGAGCGACCGGCTCAAATACTCCGTAAGTTACCGACGCGGAGAGAAGCGCTACCTATTCTCGCGCAACGTCACGTTACTTACGAGAGTATACGAGATTACGGAGAAAGTCTTGTAACCTCTAGACCAGAGAGACCAGCATTCTCCATAAGAGCGTACATAAAAATATCACATCTGTACGCATTCTCGAGATTGGATGCTGCCCCGCCGTCTCCTGTCTGTTGTGAAACCTTTCATAAAAATCATAGGCACAAGTAGGGAGGTAGCGTTTCAGGGGTATCCTCCTATCGGCTGAGAAGTAAGGCGCCTCCTTCCTCCTGCTAGCCTACATGACACAATTGAGCATGATGAAGTACCCTTTTAGGGTTACCTCCAAAGTTCAATGCGTATTGTGAGTGACGAGGAACTGCTGTGGTGAGCAAAGTCAATACAGGAGCAAGGGCCGGCGTTTGGCCAATGGAAATCTTGTCTCGGGCCTCTTCTCCATCACGAGGGAACTACTGGGGTGGCCATGTGTGAACCCTCACATACACATGACCAAATATGGTATTAAACTTCCTTTCTAAGAAATATCACTGGAGCTACGGAGTACGTGCTCTGCACTTGATATCATCTTCAGATGGAGTGATAAGAAGAAGGCGAGGGAATGAAGAGAGAAGTAGAAATAGAAGAGCAGGGGCCAGGAGAGTAAGGAAAACAACACAGCGCCTAGGATTAACTTATATAAGAGTGTGCTATTGGAATTGTCGCAGTGCCAGGCAGAGAGGACCTATACTGGAGAAGCTGATTATTTCTTTAAATTTGATGTCATCATGCTGCAAGAAATGAATGGAGATATTTAACAGTGCCATGGTTATGATAGCCAAATTAATCCGACTGAACCGAGGGGCGGGGTGGGGGGGGCATGGACATGGTCTGCTGGTGAAGGAAGGATTAAACCTTGAGTTTCTAGATTTACGTCAGTGGAATAAAAATGCAAGAGAGGTGGAAGGTATAAAGATAGAGATTGGGGGTCTGATCTGGAACTTAATAAATGTATTTGCCGCTGTAGATTCTTTTGTCACAAAGTAATGATGGGACATGCTTAAAAAGCTGGAGGAGATCCCAGGCAGTTGGTTTCTCACTTGTGGAGACTTTAATGCATGAAACAGACAGTGGGACAATATTGTGGAAAACCGACAGGGAAATGACCTTGCAGAAGTCCTGAAGAATTCAGAAGTAGTCTGCATAAACTATGGGAGGCTACAAGAATGGGAATGAGTCCTTGTGATGCAGACACGACTATTGACCTGACATTTGTTACCAAATTGGCAGTACCAGATGTCAAATTAACTGTCCTGTGTGATCAGGATGTGACCATCATCCCTGTTCAGTATCGATTTCTAAGTCCAACAAGACCAAGGCTGTGAGAGCACATAAAGCCCTTTAAATATGAGAGGGAAAACACCCTTCTGGGACGGCTCAGACAGAGGGCATGCAGTCTCACTGGCAGTCCTACTTATGTGCAACCTCTATGGTGGACATCTGAGGTGGAAGGGGCAAGGAAATTAAAGATAGCGGCAGTTAAACAGGTACAGAAAGTGCAGCAGACACAGCAAACTGACATAGGAAATAAAGAAAGCTTCAAAAGAGCAGAAAAATAAGGTGTAGGAGTTCAAGCACTGCGCAACAGAGGCCAAAAGAGCGAAATGGGAACACTTTATGAATGAGATTGGCAGAGATAAAACACTGGGAAAATTCTGAAAATTACACCGAAGGTGCACAGGAGCATTCGTCCTGCCACAGAGGGTACAATATACAGAGATAACGGCTCGCCTTTGTCAACAGACAAAAGGAGAAAGGGGAAGCTTTTCTGCAGAGATGTATAGCACAGATAGATCAAAACGATGGGGAATTCAGAAACACAGTTAGAGAGGATCTCTCAGGTACCATTAAAGACACCTACTGTGTAAATATCATACATCCAGATGATATTAAAAATGTATTGAAAAAAAGCAAAAGACACCGCACCAGGGCCCGATAGGGGTAGGTAAGCCCACAAGAGGGATATGAGTGATAGAGAACTTATGGAGATGGCTGCTTGCTTTAACCTGAGCATCAGGACGTCATCGGTACACAGATTGGGTGCAAAACTATTTAAAACCACTTCCTAAACCAGAAAAAGATCATTCAACGCTAAATGGGGTTAGGATTATCACCCTACAGAATACTTTTGGCAAAGTACTGGAGAAGATCGTTGCTGTTAAGCTCCAGGAATAAATAGAAAGTGGAAAGCTCCTTCCGAATCAATCTGAAACAAGTCTATGTATTTAAGTATTTGGTTACGTAACTACAATGAGAAGTCATTAAGTAGCAAAATTTCTAAAAATAACTTGTTTTTATTATAGCTAGTTAGTTAGTTGCATATCCTTTACATGACGTCGCAGTCAACCCCAACAGTTTTTGGCTGTTGCTGATTTCTTCGCAATTTTACGTTCAGTAGTTTACCATTGCTTTCTGAACGACCGACACACATATTATTTTATGAAAACTAACACAAGGCGGTGAGCTTCTAAATCATCCATAACCACGTTTCGAATGTGGTACGCGAGATTGCGAATTGCGTCCTTAACCCCTTCGCCGCTATTTACAAGAAATTATGTGTTTGTTATTTTCCAGCATCGTTCCCCCTGCCTGGCAACAGACTTAGTCCACTAGGGTGTTGATGCCTTCTAGCTGTATGTTTTTGGGTGTGACCTTAAACCACTTTTGCATCGCCCACATTACCGGTTGTTCTCTGCAAACCTCAGATCTCGCACATGTTCTTTCAAGGATCCGAACAAGATAAATGTCTGGACTGAATATTTCAAGACCTCAGATTTCAGTGCGCTTAATGTATCTACTGTATTCCCAGACGATTGAGGACGGGCGTTGTGGTGCAGCAGCTGTTTGATCCTCACGACCCCAATATGGGAGATTGTTTAAGAGCCCTTTCTCTCCTGAAATAAGATTTTTCGTTGCCCGAACTCTTAATTGCATTTTATAATAAAATGCATGTTACTTAATGACTTTTCCTTATAATAGCGGATGGACGATGTATTAAGGAAGTTACATGTAGAATAGAACAAGCAAAGGCAACATATCACAAGATGATGAATAGAACAAGCAAAGGCAACATACCACAAGATGATGAATAGAACAAGCAAAGGCAACATATCACAAGATGATGAATAGAACAAGCAAAGGCAACATACCACAAGATGATGAATAGAACAAGCAAAGGCAACATACCACAAGATGATGAATAGAACAAGGAAAGGCAACATACCACAAGATGATGAATAGAACAAGCAAAGGCAACATATCACAAGATGATGAATAGAACAAGCAAAGGCAACATATCACAAGATGATGAATATAACAAGCAAAGGCAACATATCACAAGATGATGAATAGAACAAGCAAAGGCAACATACCACAAGATGATGAATAGAACAAGCAAAGGCAACATACCACAAGATGATGAATAGAACAAGCAAAGGCAACATATCACAAGATGATGAATAAAACAAGCAAAGGCAACACATCACAAGATGATGAATAGAACAAGCAAAGGCAACATATCACAAGATGATGAATAGAACAAGCAAAGGCAACATACCACAAGATGATGAATATTCTCTGTAATTTATCTTCGTTGACCCAGGTGAGTAATAGAGTTCTGATGTACGTAAATGAATCATGACCAAATAGCAGACAATTGAGGAATTATGTGGAGGCTGTGGAGGTGTGGTTTTATAGAACAATGATGAGAACATCGTGGACGCACAGGCAGGACTATGTTGTTTGTCCATCAAGAATGATGATGACCATTAATTTCATCCAGTGGGGTTGAAAGTTTGGAGCCGTGAGTCCTAAGATGGCTTATGAGGCCTATTTTGGCTCGAAATATACTTTGACAATGTGGACAAAGAATGCTTGACGTTTCTGGAGGAGGATTTTCTGCAGTGGTTTTTATGTTCTGTCTTTTCTTCACAGCTCTTGCAGTCCTGGTTGTCTCACAAGTGACTGCACCCTTGCGTAATGATGCACGCCACGAATTTCGGTCTCTGGTTGCAGTCTCCCAGGTGTCAAGATGAATTCCAAAAGCTTTCAGTGAGATTTTCAGTGCCTTTAAAGCGTTTCCTCTGGCTGCCTTGGCAGCGTTTACTACAGCGCAGCTCGCCGTAAATTCGTTTAGAGAGCCTGTGATCTGGCATCCGAATTAAGTGACCAGCCCAGCAAATCTGATTCTTCATTAGTGGAGTGTGGATACTGGGCATGGACGCTCTTTCTAGAACTGCAGTGTCAGTGATCTTGTCTTGCATTGAATCTTCAATAGCTTCCTAAGGCAGACTGTGTGGAAGTGGTTTAATTTCCTAGCATGTCGCTGATAAACAGTCCATGTTTCACACAGCACAATACAGATATCTTGAAAGAAGTCGCAAAAAGATTTAGTATCACATATCAGAAGAAGACAGTTTACATTCTTTGGGCATGCTATAGGAAGGGGAAAACTGGTGTATGGCAATGGAAGGTAGGAGATGCAGGGGAAAACCAAGAAAGACGATGCCGAACAGATTGGCAACATGACATGAAGTAACATCAGAATCAGAAACGATTGGCACCACACATAACAATGCTGTGCACAGACATGACCATTATCGTCAGATAGCAAGGGCTATAAGATGAAGGATTAATAATAGTGCTCGTATTAGTCATTTGTTTGTTTTTAAAATGAGAAAGGTTTTGGTAACCAAAACGTTGGATATCTTTTAAATATGTATTACTAATTTTCTTAGTTATTAACAGACACATATTCATTTCCATAATACATTTCACTGTTCATTCATAAGAATATTACTTACCCTATCTTAGGTCCAAGCAATGTATGTACATGTGCTTGTACTTGCTGCTCCGCCGTAGAATCTTAAATTACCTGTTTGAACACCCATCCATCCATCCATCCATCCATCCATCCATCCATCCATCCATCCATCCATCCATCCATCCATCCATCCATCCATCCATCCATCAGTCCATCCATCCATTCATCTACCCATCCATCCATCCACCCATCTCTCCATCATTCCGTGTATACATCCACTCATCCATTCATGCATTATTCCCTTCCTTCATTCATCCATTTGTCCGCCTGTTAATTCATTTATCCACCTACCAACATGTCTGTCTGTTTGTCTGTCTGCCTGCCTGTTTGGCTTTCCGTTTTTATTTACTACTACTTCTTTTGACAGTCATAACATATATAATATTATTAGTCTTTTGAGTATAGTACATTAATAATAAACTCAACAATCTTCGCACTTGTTATCAAATAATGTTTACTATTATTCACATCTTTGTTCTGAGTAATCAAACAGAAACAAACACAAGATAATGCCAACTGGCAAACCGACATCTCAAATGTAAATTACTTACAACAATACAGTTGAAAATCATATTAACTAACAACACTTTAGCTCCATATTTATCACATATGGAAACAGTTGAAAAGAAGCACAAAGCGATTGGCCATAGCCTTGCAGAAGTTGAACACGTTGAAGAATCCATGACACAAACAAGTAAACAAATAAAAAAAAATGTATTCTGATAACGTACATATCTACTGTGGCAGCGAGCGGATGTGAATCATGGACAACTTCACAAACACTAAATAAAACTGAGGTGGAGGTCAGCAAGGCCGAATGGATAAGAACGCGTGATAAGTGGTTCAACCCCTACACAGAACATTTGGATTTAAATGTTTACTTCTCGTCCTTGATTTGGGGACGTCTATTACAAGTACCTCTGAAATCGGAGTGGGATCGCCTGATGGCGAGTGACACTGTTAATAGGTAAAGCTAATCCACACGCATAAGGCAGTCCAGTGCTTTAAATAGTGTATATGGAATACGCTTGAGTTCAAAACGAGAGTGCGCAAAACAAAGCAAGCAAACAAAAATAAAATAAATAAAAAATAATCTGAGGCTTTTTGAACTTAGAAAGTAAGCAAAAGTAAAGGACCCATTTCCCGCCTTAAGGTACATTGAATAAATGGTCAATCAATCAATCATGTGCCATGCCGGAAAGCGTGGGCGGTCATGAATATATGGTGCTACACCAATATCTTTATAGATCAATCGGCACTCGTTGGTTGATATGGTCGGTATCACTCCGGTCGTCTTTAATTCCCAAGACATTTCCTGGTACGATTTTAGGCTGGGTCGACTTTAGACAAGTAACTTTTAACAACTTGAATCCCCTCCTACTTAGATTTAAACCATGACCATTGGGCCGACAGTCGAGCATCTAGCCACTATGCCACCGCGGCACTCTGTCAACTAAACAAGATACAGAAACATGAAAATACCTCGCAGTAAGAAGAATGAAAACAACAACAACAAAAAAAGAGTACTGATATTCTAAAAGATGTGAACATCAAAGAAAACGTTTTGGTAAATGGTATCAAGTGACGGAAATTACTGTTCGTAAAATAAAAAAGGTCTTAGAAAGAGCGTCTTATTCCAGTATCCACACTCTACTAATGAAGAATCAGATTCGCTGGGCTGGTCGCTTGACTGACATGCCAGATCAAAGGCTCTCTAAACTATGTTTTTATGGTGACCTGAGCTGTAGTAAACGCTCACAAGGCGACCAGGGGAAACGCTTTAAAGACACTGAAGATCTCACTAAAAGCTTTTGGAATTAATCACGTCACTTGGGAGATTGCTGCCAAAGACCGAAATCCGTGGCGTACATCATTACGCAAGGGTGTAGTCCCTTGTAAAGCAAACAGGACTGCGAGAGCTGTGAAAAAGGCTGGACCAAAAAAAAAAATCCACTGCTGAAGATCCTCCTCCTGGAACGTTAAAAAATTTTCACATTGTCAAAGAACATTTCGAGACAAAATAGGCTTTACCTGCCATCTTAAAATTCACGGCTCCAAACTTTCAACCCAACTGGATGAAATAAATGGTCATCATAATTCTTAATGGAACAGACCAGCAGCAGCAGCAGCAGCAGCAGTAGCAGCAGCAGCAGCAGTATTAGTAGTAGTAGTAGTAGTAGTAGTAGTAGTAGTAGTAGTAGTAGTAGTAGTAGTAGTAGCTGTAGTAGTAGTAGTAGTAGTAGCAGTAGTAGTAGCAGCAGTAGTAGTAGTAGTAGTAGTAGTTGTTGTAGTAGTAGTAGTAGTAGTAGTAGTAGTAGTAGTAGTAGTAGTAGTAGTAGTAGTAGTAGTAGTAGTAGTAGTAGTAGTAGTAGTAGTAGTAGTAGTAGATGAAGACGTAGAAAAAGAGAAAAAGAAAACAAGATAAGGAGATGCTGAAAGCAGAAGAAAAAAATAAGAAGAAGAGAAGGATGAGGAGGTAGAAGAGGAAGAAGAAAGACGGCTTGGTGGTGAAAATTGTGTATAATGTTATGTTCTTTCACTTATCCAATCAATGTACTCAAACACTATACTTATTCTATTTGCGTTTATTTATCCAATGAAGATGCTGCAGCAATCGGATTATGTTAATTCTTTCATTCGTCCAGTTTAATTGCTCCGGCAGTCTTCTGTGTCTTACAGGCGTGCATCTATCCAGTCGCGATACGCCGACACTCGTGTGTACACGCTTGGGAAGTTGCCTAGGAAATCAAATTGAACCTTATACATTCTATAAGCCATGCAAACGTGTAATTTCTGTCATACACACATGAAAACCGTACATTCATATGGAACTCAGGTAATGCGAGAGATCGGACAGGCGAGTAGAATAATGTTTAAGTGTTAATCAGAGTTTAAATTCACTCTTATATGTGACAAAGAAAGAGTCGTTGGCCTAGGTGTAAAACTGTCTGCTTTACACGTCGCAAGGCGTGTTTCGATCACTTGGAAGGCTATAATTTCTTTAAATATCCCAGTTTTCACACTACCTAGAGACTGTTTGGGCCTTAAATCTGTTTTCCTCTTCTACTTTTGTCGTTTCCAACACGATATTCTGGCGTTTGATGTGGTACTGGTGTGCTCTTCTGAGCCAAATAGGAAGCTACTGTAGCCAGTCCTTGCTCCCTAACCCGTTAATGCAACACTCTCTTGGTCTTTGTCTTATTCTGCTGCTCTAATATCAGTTGTTATATGTTTGCGAAGCTGGGAAATTTGGGGGACATCTTTGCTAGATATTGAAAGCATTCGAATCTCTGTCTTTCTGTGAATTCTATAAATTTGATTGTATTTACTTTTTGTCAGATTTCATATTTTGTGAACCCTAACTGCTTTTCCTCAGCACTTCATTTCACATGCAATTATTGAATCTTTGTCTTTGGCAGTGGTACATCTTTGCAGCCGGTAAAAGACACTTGACACATTAATATAAATAATGTGATGGCCCGTGTCACCTGCATTGAGGCGTAATGGGTGTGTGATGTTATTGTACGATTTAATGGTTGGGATATGTCGCTGCATCTCGTCGGGTACATACTTGACACATTACACTGCTTGAACTAAAATAATTTGATGAATCCTTCCAGCGGAAATATACAATATTTATAATTGATTTCTGCAGTATATACCTGGCGAGATGCAGCGAAATACGACAGGCAATAAATCGTGCAGTCTATTGTGTTTGTCTTCGTTATCCAGATACACTACAGGCAAACATTGGTTTGAGTATAAGATGTTATGTCTATATTTCACGGACCAGTCGGCACTCGTTGGGTGATAAGGTCAATAATATTCCGGCCATATTTACGTATGAGGACACTTCCTGGTGCACATTTTAGGTCGAGTCGACTTGGTGGCCGAGGCACATTTTAAACAATTCGCCAAGATTGGGGATTTGAAAACATGACAAGCAGCCCGGCAGGTAAGAGTGCTAGCCACTATACTACCCCATCTTCTGGTATAAATAGACTGCTGATCATTTGTCTGTTTGTCGCAACCCATAAACAACACTACCCTGCAAACACAGAAGCAGTGGTGCAATAATGTAATGGAAACAAAGATAATTACACTTAAAATAAAACAGATAACGGTAGCCGTATGGAAGGTACTCCAGTTGGATTATCAAGTGTTACATCTTCAGGTATTCCCATCATCATCCTATTGATTTTGTTCGCTGGCTTTAAAGTTGTGTTTCCAACTTACACGTGCAAGTACTTCTAGTGCACTGGACTAATATTTGCGTGTGAATTACTTTCCCTATTTCCAGTGTCCCTCAAAATCAGTCAAACTCACAAGGACTTCAGATGTACTTGTACTTTACGTCCCCACGTCAAGGGCGTGAAGTGAACACTTTAGGTTAACTAACCCGTGTAGGGGTTGTTCCCGTTACTTCGACATCAACACACTGGGTGTTTAAGAGCAAAGATTCTTAACCATTTGGCCATGCTAACCTCATCATCATCATTTTATGGCAGATCCTTTGCGGACTGCCGCAATAAATCCCTGTCGCATGCATTGTCATACCCAAGACGTCATGGTGTGTTGCATTCATTTAGGGCTTATCGGACGCTGCTTTTTCTAATTGGAAAAATTACTTCCATCACTCTTCTTTTCAAACCACTGTGGCGTTTAATATAGCTAGCATATTCAAGACCATACATTAATTAGGTGGGATCGACAGTTGCATCCCTTCCGCTTTCCCAATAGACACAATAACCTGAAATGTGTAAAATTATCCCGCACTAAATTTATTAGACTTGGTCGACCCCAAACCTTTGCTGGTCATCGTTATCATCATATACACTGCCAGCTGGTGAAGGTGTTCATGTCTCTCCATGTATCTCCGTGTTTGATGTTCTGGATCGTTCATTGACTCTGATTTGTCAAAATTTCTGAATTTTCGAGAAGATAATTTGGTGATTTCCCCTAGCCTTCCACATCTACATAGGGGGTCTTTTGAATCTGCCTTTGAAAGTCATTTCCGACTGTCATGACAAGTGAGTATCTTGCTTTGCTCATCTGCAGAATTGTCCACCTGTCGCGATGGACACTCGATCCCCAGGGCTGCGTTTATCACACCTTAGTGTCTTGCCCATCCTCTAGTGTCTTTCCCATCCTCTAGTGTCTTTCATATCCTCTAGTGTCTTTTCCATCCTCTAGTGTCTTTCCATCCTCTAGTGTGATTCCCATCCTCTAGTGTGTTCCCATCCTCTAGTGTCTTTCCAATCCTCTAGTGTCTTTCCCATCCTCTAGTGTGTTTCCCATTCTGTAGTGTGTGTCCCATCCTTTAGTGTCTTTTCCATCCTCTAGTGTGTTTCCCATCCTCAAGCACTTTTATAAGACCCGTGCTGGTCGGGAAAGAAAATATTTCTGCATTATTGAATCGGTACGATGACTGACAAAGACGCGTGCTAATCTTTATCTTACCTCGGCTCGTTAATACCTTATAAGATAAGGTAAGTAAGATAAGATAAGATAAGATAAATAGAGACAAATAAGTAAGCAAATAAAGGATCATTGTGCACGCCTTAGACGCAGTGGACATATGGTAATAAACCCATGTTTGTTAGACCAATGGGCACCCGGTGGCTGATGTGGTCAGTATTACACCAGCTGATTATACTTCCCACGACATTTTCTGGTATACAATTTAGACTGGGTGGGCCTGGGGGTCAATCCGCCCCGAAGCCTATAGAACACATGATTATCAGGCCGGGAGGCGAGTGTCTAGCCACTATCATTGCGCGGCTGCTTCAATCAGACAAGAAGCAACTTGTAAATGATTCCTTATACTAAAGCTTTGGCAAAGGAGTTACCAAAGCAGTTCGAAATTTCCTCGTACAGCGTTCGAAACACAGCTGCAGGCAATTTGTAAGCTGATTGCCTTGCGCTTTTATGTATACAATGATATGAGTGCCATTCGTTTAGAAATCAATGGCAAACTACTGAATGTAAACTTGCCCAGAAGTCACAGACAGACAAATAATGCTGGGGAGTCACTGCCACGTCGTGTAAATTGTATGCAATTAACTTTTAAAATAGTAAATATCAAGTCTTAATTTTCTGAAATAGCTGAACTTGATAAACAATTCTTCGGAGATTTTCTAAATTACTAAGGTAATTTCCCATTTTTAAAAGCAGTGTAAATTATCTGAAAGAGTGAAGTAATATACCTACAAAAATGGATATATTACTGAAATCCAAGCTTATAGCCACAACAGTGACGCGATTTTAGAAAGAAGTGTACGCGAATGTTCAATACAAGACAAGATGATAGCTTACCATCGCAGGTGGACGGCCCAAAGGAGGTGATGCCATCCAGTTGTGTAAAGTTGCCACCACACATCATGGGACCACCGCCGTCACCCATGCAGGCAGACGGGCGTTGTCCATAGGGAGCTGGTAATTGAAATACGTGTACATATTCAACTTACTTTACTTCTCTGACTTAAATCTTTATGCCAAAGAAGCCATCTTAGTTCTATGCTCGTTGTTTTCGTACTTCAATTCCCGATTTGCATAATTTCTCCGAGTGATAAGTCTGGTCAATGGTCCAGCATCAATCTGCCGTGTGTTTTGTAGTCCCAGCATCAATCCCCGACAACTGTCTGTGGTTCAGCGTCAATCTCCGATAAGTGTCTACGGTCTCAGCGTCAATCTCCGATAAGTGTCTGCGGTCTCAGCGTCAATCTCCGATAAGTGTCTGCGGTCCCAATGTTAATCCCCGACAACTGTCTGTGGTCTCAGCGTCAATCCCGACAACTGTCTGTGCTCTCAGCGTCAATCCCCGACGCCCGGTCTGTGGGCCCAGCCTCAATCCCCGACAACTGTCTGTGGTCTCAGCTTCAATCCCCGACAACTGTCGGTGGGCCCAGCCTCAATCCCCGACAACTGTCTGTGGTCTCAGCGTCAATCCCGACAACTGTCTGTGCTCTCAGCGTCAATCCCCGACGCCCGGTCTGTGGGCCCAGCCTCAATCCCCGACAACTGTCTGTGGTCTCAGCGTCAATCCCCGACAACTGTCGGTGGGCCCAGCCTCAATCCCCGACAACGGCCTGTGGGTCCAGCTTTAATCCCGGACAATGGTCTGTGTGCCCAGCCTCAATCCCCCACAACTGTCTGTGGTCTCAGCGTCAATCCCCGACAACTCTCTGTGGTCTCAGTACCAATCCCCGACAACTGTCTGTGGTCTCAGTACCAATCTCCAACAACTGCCTGTGGTCTCAGTTTCAATCCCCGACAGCTGTCTGTGGGCCTAGCGTCAAACCCCGAATACGGTCTCTTGTCCCTGCGCCAATCCCAAGTAGAGGCCGGTTGCCTCAGTGATAATACCTGTTAGTGACCAGTAGTTCCTACGCTATGCCAGGTAGCGACCAATGACCCCAGTGTCCTCGGTAGTAGCCAGTGGTCATAGCATCAATCCCAGGTAGTGGCTAGTGACCCCAGCGCTATTCAAAGGTTGTGGTCACTGGTCCCTGCTCCAATCCCAGGTAATAAATAGTGGTCCCAGTGCCAGACATCGGTAGAGACCAGAGGTTCCAGCGCGAATCTCAGATAATGGCTAGAGGTCTCAGTGTCAGCCCTTGGTAGTGGCTAGTTGTCCCAGCGCCAGACCTCGGTGGTGGCCAGTGGTCCAAGCGCCGTCCTTGGTAGTGGCCAGTGGACCCAGCGCCAATCCCCGGTAGCGGCCAGTGGTCCAAGTACCTGTGTTCGGTAGTGGCCAATGGTCCAGCATCAATTCCCGGTTATATTAGCCTCAATCCTAATTTATATTGTGATCAGTGGTTAGAGCGCCAATCCTTCGCAGCAGTCAGTGGTACCAGCATTAATCCCCTTTAGTAGTTAACGTATCCCGTAGTGGATTTCCGGTATTATTTAATAGCCTCAATTCCAATCCACGATAGTAGCATTTGGTCAGGGTTCAATCCGTGGTAACGATCAGTGGCCCTAGCGTCATTCCTACACAGTGGCCAGTGGTCCCATCGTCAGTCTTCTGTAGTGATTGCTGGTCGGAGAGTCAAACCCAGGTAGTGCATAGTGGATCAGGTGCCTAATTCCGATACTGGAAACTGGTCACAGCGTTAATACACGGCGCTGATTAGTATTTCAAGCGTCAATCCGCGGTAGTGGTCTAAGGTTAGAAGGTCAATACCCTTCTTTCGCTTGATTCTGTTATTTATGTATACGATTATAATCGACAGTGTTCACACTTGTCATGTTACGCCAACATATCAGATCCCTTCTGTCTCTTGCTTTTGTTATTTCTGTATACGATAATAATTGACATGTTCACACCAGTCATCGCACCTCAACATTTCTGATACCCTCTGCTGATACTCCCAAGCTTCTCAAACACCACATTTGGGTTGTTTCTAATTCCCACTTGCTCTGAAATTAATCCTCTAAGGATACTTTCATTATACGATTCTGTTCGTGTCCAATGATACCTGCATTTCCTTTAGAACAACTAACACATGATCATGTAATTTTGCCTTTTGTATCTGCCGTCCATTCATAGAGAATGGATGGGTTTTCGTCGGAATT
This sequence comes from Cepaea hortensis, assembly GCA_963921405.1. Taxonomy (NCBI): domain Eukaryota; kingdom Metazoa; phylum Mollusca; class Gastropoda; order Stylommatophora; family Helicidae; genus Cepaea; species Cepaea hortensis. The sequence goes on along the minus strand of OY992885.1, from coordinate 53,592,026 downwards.
GGGGTTGACATGTGAGCTGTCAAATGTAATTTCTAATCCTGTTAAAGTTTGTAATATTTAGGTAGTAACAGCAATGCATGTTATTTATTGTACTGTAGTTTATGTTTAGTTTTTCTTTAGGAACATATATTGCAATACTCAATGTTTAATCTTCCTTAGATCAACCCATGCAAATTGTGAAACAAATAGTCATTTATTGTTTAAGTCTTAATCTTTATTTGTACATTTGGTATATCTGTAAGAATATGACCGTGTCACGTGGATCTAGCACCAAATGCCTAAAACATCTTAAGGCGTGAAAAAGGTTCCTTTACTATTTACTTTCACCTGTGTTCGGGTATCTTTAATGAGTTAAAGCGAGGATACGCTCGTACTGAAGGATGTGTGTGAAAGAAGAGTTGCTTCAGACAGCGTTTGTCACAGTTAACCAACCAGAACACGTACGTATGCTGTGGTTATGATTGGCAAATAACATGAGACATATTTCCTTACAGCTTCTGGGAGCCTTTGCCAGTCAACCTACCAGAATCCTCGTAAACGCAGGTATGTTTACTGGTGATGCCTTGTCTAGGCCACCTGGACTTGCAGTCCTCTGTGCTGATCTTGGTAAGAGTAACCTCTAATAATATTGGTGAGGTTTTAGGATTGGAGCCCGATGTTTGGCCCCATCCAGTGATGATACATTTAGTGTTGTCGAACGACGAATACGCTGAAGCCATTTCTGCAAGCTGTCGTGAAACAAGACCAGACATTATACAAAATAGAAACACTATAAAACATAATAAAACATTGTCTCGTAACAGATTCCTGCTGTTGGTGTGTGATTTTTAAGCCTAGAGCAAAGATGAAGTGGCGTCCAGTCGTTTCCTTCTTGTGTCAAGCGACACGCCTTGGAGTGGAACCTGCGTTATACCCTGCTTACAACATTATCAGCGGAGTTCCATATCAACTATCTATCGTGTCCGTCACAAATAAAATTATATACACTTAAATGTTGTTGTATCTTTCACTCAAACCTTATTTAACCACTGTGTTTCGTCACTGCTAAACTATTACAAAATCCCATGCATAAGCACGTCATATCCGTCGATCTTACCGCACTATGACCAGACTACACTGAGATCACGCAATGTCTGTTACTATGAAATCACAAAATGTCTGTCACTATGAAATCACACAATGTCTGTCATTAGGAAATCACACGATAATTATCACTAGGAAATCACACAATGTCTGTCACTAGGAAATCATACAATGTCTGTCACTAGGAAATCACAAAATGTCTGTCACTATGAAATCACACAATGTCTGTCATTAGGAAATCACACGATAATTACCACTAGGAAATCACACAATGTCTGTCACTAGGAAATCACACAATGTCTGTCACTAGGAAATCAAACAATGTATGTCACTAGGAAATCGCACAATGTCTGTCACTATGAAATCTCACAATGTCGGCTACTATGAAAGCATACAATATCTGTTACTATGACATCAAGCAATGTCTGTCACTATGAAATCACACAATATCTGTCACTAGGAAATCACACAATATATGTCACTATGAAATCAAACAATGTCGGTTACTATGAAATTATATAATATCTGTTACTATAAAAACACAATGCCTGTCACTAGGAAATCACACAATGTCTGTCACTAGGAAATCACACCCTGTCTTTCATCGGTGCACTCTTTGACTGATTGTTATATTTCCTGACTTCATTCAGAATCCACCCTTGTCATATGTGTGGTCTCGTCGGCTGTTATGTTTCATTCAGAATCAATCCTTGTCATGTGAGTGGCCTCGTCGTTAAGCTGTTATGTTTCATTCTGCTTAATAATTTTTTCGCCCAGGATTTCGGGGTATTACGCTTTGGTGTGGTCAACGTGGTGTCTGTTTTGTTGTTTATGTTGTTGAGTTTCTTTGTTTTTTATTTTTCTTGTTAAGGCTGGACGACTCAACCCTCTCTGTCTTTTCCGACTCTATTCATGCTGTGAATCCGCCGTCAGTTTCGTACTTTTAAACAGTTGTCTTATTGTTTCAATCGTTTCAAATGTTCACAGCTTCGCCGCAATGTTGGCCACCTTTGTTCACTCTTGTGTAATTCGTACACTCTATCTGTGTATTCTCCCATTACATTTTTTTTTTGGGGGGGGGGGGGGGGAGGGGGATGGTGGTATATTTTTTTCTCATCCCACGTGTGTAGTTACTGGTGAGATTGGCATTTTCCCCATCCTTAAATCCTTTGTTGCTCATCCCACGTGTGTTGTTACTGGTGAGATTGGCATTTTCCCCATCCTTAAATCTTCTAGCGGGCTCCGTGGCGAAAGTGTCATGGACGCGGTTTGTGATCCTGCATACCCGCGTTCAAAACACAGTTATGCGCAATTTGGCAGCGGACCACGTTGCGTTGATTTTTTACGAAATGGTATGTCTGCCGGTCGTTCAGAAAGCAATGACAAACTCCATTCATCCATGTGCCATGCCGGTAAGTGTGGGCGGTCATGATTCGCCATTTCATTCCGTCACCAGAGTCGTGGGTCAGCTCAGTGTTCTTGTCTCGACCATGCCACATGGTCAAGCCATCCAGGTTTTTACTTCTGTGTCTTCCTGTTGTTCTCTTCCCCTCGATCTTTCCAGTTGTCACCAAGTTCTCCAATTTATTTCCCCTCATAACATGTCCAAAACATGTTGACTGTCTGCATCTAATTTCTCTAATCATTTTACGATTTTCATTTGTTTCTTGTATTATTTAGTCATTGGTTTTTCTGTCTGTCCATGGTATTCTTTGCATTCTCCTCAGAAACCACATTTCCACAGCCATCACATATTTTTCAGATTGACTGCTCATTGTCCAAGCTTCACATCCATACAAAAGTACAGGCTCATTGTAGCACCTCAACATTCTTTTTCTCGTTTCAACTGACATCTTTTTATTGGTCAGTATGTTTTTCATCTTGCTAAAGGCTACTACTAATGGCAATCCACTGAACGTAAAACTGTAAAAAGATCACAACAGCAAAAAATGCTGGTGTTGACTGCAACGTCCTGTAAAGGATATGCAACTAAAGTTTTTTTAACATTCCTTACATAATAACGACCAGCAGAACCACTGCGATGTTGGAGGATTGTTTTATTTCTATGCCTTTTCAGGCGACTGGAGTACACCAGTTAAGTGACAACTAATTGTATACCCTTTACATGGTGTTGAAGTCAAACCAATCATTTTTTTTTTTGCTGTTTGTGATTTCTTGGCAAGTTTTCTTTCAGTAATTTTCTAGAGCTTTCTGATCGACCGGCACACATACCATTGTATGAAAGCCAGCGCAAGGCAGTCTGTTGCCAAATCGCCCGCAGTTGTATTTCAAATGCGGTATGCATGATTATGAATTGCGTCAGTCATCTCTTCGTCACAGAGCCGTTAAGTAACTTATGTTATTGTTATGTGGTTGTATCAGTATTATTAGTTGTCTGTGTGCCAGCTAAAGGTTTCTAGTCGCACCGTCTACTCAGTCAAACGTGATTGTATTCTTGCAAAAGTGACAAATTCCTATTCTCTTTAAAGTTGAGCTACTCGTGGTAGAAGACAGAAAGTACACAACCGCATGGCAAACGCAGCGATGTGGTCTAGTTAAGTTAGTTGCATAACCTACAAAGGACGACGCAGTCAACCACATAATTTTTTGGCTGTTTGTGATTTCTTGGTAAGTTTACTTTCAGTAATTTGCCTTTGCAAACCAGCGCAAGGCGGTCCACTTCTCAATCTACCACAGCTGCGTTTCGAATGTGGTATGAGAGATTACGACTTGCGTCAGTAACTTCTTCACTACAGAGACGGATAGTATCCAATAAGTGAACAAGTGGCAGCTGAGCAGAGCAGAAGATTGACTTGTCCCAACAGTCAGAAATTGCTGTCAAATACATGCAGTTAACATTTCCCCACGGTGATGTACAAGGCCAGGGACAGCCACCACATTTTATTCTCAAATTTTCATGAAATTCTACAGATGAGAATCAGAGAACGAAGTTAGTGGCCATCTTGAGACATTCTTTTCTAGTAGAAACTGCCACAAGCAACAAGTGACACAAGACCGTCATCAAGCTACTGATAGCAAAACTAAAGCAATTTTAACCAAGTTACAACATGTCAAAACCAATGGGCAATCATAACGTCAAATGAAAGAGCGTAACAAAAACGTTTTAATACTATTTATCAAAGAAAATGTATATCTTCATTTACGGAGTATAGACAACTATAATCACAAATCACATTTATTTTATTCTTTAACTTATTAAGTGCCATGCGATGATAAATCGTCTTATTCGAACTTTCCGTAACTGCCATGGGTTTTTAAATCACACTATAGTTAAAATATCACAACATTAATTTTCACTTAAAAATCCCCTTGATTTGATATATAATACATGTCTGCTACCTTATTAACAATGTTATAGCCATAACTATGACAAATATATAATTGACATATTTCGCTATCCATTTTTCTGTGTCCAAACCTACTTTTTGTTTGGCACTAAATATTTTTTTTTTTTACAAAAACCATAACTCCTGCATATTTTTCTGCATCTCATTAGGCGCATGACTGGCACCTTGCCGTCTTGACAGAAATGGAGATATACTTCTCCATAGCACAAAGCCAGGGCTATATTTAGAGACAATGTGTTGCGCATTCTCTCTCTCTCTCTCTCTCTCTCTCTCTCTCTCTCTCTTTCTCTCTTTCTCTGTCTCTCTCTCTCTCTCTCTCTCTCCCTCACTCTCTCTCCCTCACTTTCTCTCTCCAGAGAAATAGTAGCAAGTATACGTCTGGAACAAGACAATGTACAGAAGCTGCCGGATCAGAAAAGCAATGTTCTGCCAATCGAAGCGTCGATCCTAGACCAGTTGCCGACCAAGGCTTAAGGCATGGTCTGCCCTGCCATGACATTTAGCCTTTAGGTTGCATTTGCTCGCACTAGAGTATGGCGTGCACCCTTCCAATTGCGCACCTCCACATGAAGCCGCTTGCACAAATTGGGGTGTCGGATTTGGTGAGCGCCGCCCAACATTCGGCGCAAACAGAAAGCATGTAGTCCTTTCTAATGTTAGCTCAGTCATATCTGACTAAGATCTAACTATAAGCTGTTCTGCATACTACAGAATTATATATTATTTAAAGAGAATAAATGAATTATACTTTATCTGAAATTGTACATTTCAGATAAAGAAATCGATCCAGTAGCTTTACAGTTGATCATGTGATGCGACGCTTCAGAAATTCAAAACACTGCACACCTATAATGAATTGTTTGTGGTTTATGTTTGTAAATACATTGTCTGATATATAATTCTACAGTATGAACTTGACGAGATGCAGCGAAATGTGTTGGGCAATAAATCGTGCACCAGTTTGTTTGTGGCTTCTGTGTTAAAAATAACTATTACAGGTGCTTACCTTGACGTTATTATTCAATGTAACGGGTGACGACAGGGTAATAATCCCAATATCGTTGTGCAAACCAGGAAACTTGCCCGTGTAGGCCTCGTGGGTGACGTAACTACTGATCGCCATAGTTTGCTCATACTCGAGGGGCGTTGCATTCATGTCGCGTACTCCCATTTTCACACATAATTGACTCGCCGGTATCTTGTGAAGGCAATGAGCGGCGGTCAAAACCTGCACGATATATGTGATTTCATTATGGCACATTTGGTTTATTTATGAGACATGTGTTTTTATGTATGTTGCATGTGGCAAGATGTAGATGATCAATGGGAAACGATGAAGAATTCAATCAGTTGCGCAGCAGAAAAAACTATTCCAAAAGTAAAGAAAGTGGGCCGTAAGACATGGATGACTGAAGCAATTTTACAACTAATGGAAACAAGAAGACAGAACAAAAATAATCTTGCCAAATATGAAGAAATTCACAGAAAAGTGAGAACCTTATGTAAGGAGGCAAAAGAAACATGGCTTGAGAAAAATTGCAGAGAAATTGAAAAACAACACAACAGTAACAATGCGAAACTAATGCACAAAAGAATTCAGGAGCTTACTAATCAAAGAACACGTACATCAGCAGGCTGCCTAAAGACAAAAGATGGAAGAGTCATAATAGAAAAAGATCAGATATTACATGAATGGTCAGATTACGTGAAAAACCTGTATGACGATAACAGAGACGAACAGTATGATGTTCAAAATAATAATGAAGGACCAGCAATTTTGAAGATGGAGGTTCAGAATGCTCTTAACCATATGAAATCTGGCAAGACCCCCGGATCAGACAGCGTCACAACAGAAATGATTAATGCTTTAGAAGAATTTGGAATAGATCAAGTTACCAGTCTGCTTAATACAATATATGATACTGGAAATATACCTCAGGAGTTATGTAATTCTGTATTTATTGCAATCCCAAAGAAATCAGGAGCCTTGGAATGTGATCAACATCGAACAATTAGTATAATGAGTCACATCACGAAGATTTTGCTAAGAATTATCATGCAAAGAGTTAGGAGGAAAATACAACCTGAAATAGGAGAAGAACAATGTGGGTTTGTGGAAGGCAAGGGTACAGTAAATGCTGTGTATATACTGAGAAACATAATCGAACGTTCTATAGAAGTAAACAAAGATCTACACCTTTGCTTTATTGACTACACAAAGGCTTTTGATAAAGTGAGACATGTCAACATGATAAGGATGCTTGAAGATCTACAAATTGATGGAAAAGATCTTAGACTTGTAAAAAACATATATTGGAAACAACAAGCTGCCATAAGAGTTGATAATGAAGTAAGCCAATATCAGCCTATTAAAAGGGGTGTGAGACAGGGATGTGTAATGTCTCCAAATCTGTTTTCCCTGTACAGTGAAAGTATTTTCAGAAATATTGAAGATATGGAAGGAATCAACATTGGGGGACGATGCATCAATAACATTAGATATGCAGATGATACAATCTTGATTGCAGACAATGAACAGGACCTGCAAAATTTAGTAGATGCGATTGTTACACACAGTGAACAACTAGGGTTAGAATTAAATTGTAAAAAGACACAGATTATGGTCGTCACTAGGAAGGACGAAATACCACAATGTAATATACAAGTAAATGGGAATATTCTTCAACAAGTGAGCAGGTACAATTATCTCGGAACAGTAATAACATCTGATGGGAGATGCCTTGAAGAGATTAGAACAAGAATCGCCATGGCAAAAGTAGCCTTTAGCAAGATGAAAAACATATTGACCAATAAAAAGATGTCAATTGAAACGAGAAAAAGAGTGTTGAGATGCTACATTGAACCTGTACTTTTGTATGGATGTGAAGCGTGGACAATGAGCAGTCAGGCTGAGAAACATCTGATGGCTGTAGAGATGTGGTTTCTGAGGAAAATGCAAAGAATACCATGGACAGCCAGAAAGACCAATGAACAAGTCCTTCAAGAAACAAATGAAGATCGTAAATTGATTAGAGAAATTAGACGTAGACAGTCAAAATATTTTGGGCATGTTATGAGAAGAAATGGATTGGAGAATTTTTTGACAACTGGTAAGATCGAGGGGAACAGACCAAGGGGAAGACCTAGAAGCAAGTACATGGATGGCTTGGCCTTGTGGCATGGTCGAGACAGAAACACGGAGCTGATCCACGACTCTGGTGATCGAGTGAGATGGCAGAACATGACCGCCCACGCTTACCGGCATGGCACATGATGGATGGATGGATGTGGCTATTATGGCATCAGTGCAAGATTTCTGTGGTTTAGAACTTTGAAAACTCTAGTCGCAAACAGTTTCGAGGTCCCCTCTTGTTTAAAAAAAATGTAAACCAAGGATTAAACACTCATTACATCGTTACCCAATGGTTTCTCCACTGCAGTACTGTGCCTCTATAATATCGTTTTTGACATTTCTCTCTATCAAAAGCCAATGTCCTGCGCTGCTGCCGCCGTATCTCAACTGCCTGTCACATCTTGAGTTGTTCTACGGTGTGGTCGCCTTCTTCTCCAGTTCCCCAGTATGCCTTCCGCCATAGACTCATGTCTTCTTACATATCCACAATATTTCTATGTTCGTCAACATTTCTAAAACTGCTGATGTGTTCTAAGCATCTGTAAAGAGGGTAATCAGCCATTCCTTTGTTTTCTGGCAAGGACCATAATGGGCAATAGTCATTGTCTCATTGAATAGGTACACATCACACACATACACACACACACACATACACACACACACACGCACACGCAAACACACACACACACACACACACACACAACAAGAAGAGGACACCGAGATTCATAGCTGAATAATTCTGCCAAATGGCGTAAAAAGACCACGAGCACAGAAGGGATGCGTGACTGGTGATTGTCAATCAAATTTACTAAAAATACACAACAGAAAACAAAGAAATTGTACATACAATTATTGGAAGCCAAGATGGCGCAGTGGTAAGCAAATTTCCCTTCCGGTCCGGTAATCAAGAGTTCAAATTCCACCTTTAGGTGAGGAATTCATAAAACATTAACCTGTACTTCCAATCTCGGAAATAAGGTGACCGTTGTAATATTGACCAAATCAGCCACCGAGTGGAAGCATCTGTAGCTTGTATGATTGGCGGACCGATGGTTATGTATTGGAAATCACATCGAGGCGAATGTTTACATTGACTTGGCCTCCAGTCGACCCAACCTAAAAATAATTATCAGGAAATATATATGGAAGTAAAAGCGACCGGCATTATATTGACCCCATGAATGCCAATTGGTCTATTCTATAAAAAGAAGAATCAACAGTTGCACCCAGAAACCAGCATCCATGCACTTCAACAGCCCTGACCACTGTGGCGTGGCTGACTTACAGGTCACGGCCATCAAATCGTGCGCATCCCACGAACGTGACCGTAAGACATTGGAAAACAGTTTCATCTTCCAGTTGGGTTCACTCTCCCCTCACGGCCTCAGTGTCCAACACAGTTTCATTTAACTTCCAAACCCCACCCCTTTCCACCCCTAGTTGTATAATCCACTATTAAGGTAGTTGTATGTCCTTTGCAGGACGTCGCAGTCAACCCCAGCATTAGCTTTGCTGTTTGGGATTTCTTGGCAGTTGCGTTCAATGGTTTGTAATCTTTTTCTGAGCGACCGCCACCTTAGCCCCTCTGTGAGGACCAAAGCAATGAAATCTTCCGCAGCTGTGTTTCGAGCGCGGAGCGAGAAATTGCTAATTGCGAACTGCGTCCGTGACATCTTCGCCAATCCTAATTTTTATCCTTCCGCTCACATGGGCGCCTCTCCACCCCAACACTTACCCTTTTCTCGCTTATTCTCCCGCCGAGTGGCTTTGCCAATACCCCAGCTTTTGACGATATGGACCTTTGACCCCTTGGCCATACATCCGGTTCATAGAATCCACTGATAGTCGTCTAACGCGTGTCAGTCACTCCAAGCAAGGATACAGATTCAGATAAGTACCCTTAATATAGTCATGTGGTGTGTTTCATGTAGTTTTGTGTCGGTTTGTGTTTGTTTGTTCTGAGCTGACGAATGCTTTGGCCGCAACGTCCAATTTGTGTCTTGTAATCGTGACATCTTGCTTATGATCGAGAGGTTTTCCTGAAGGTTGTTATGGCAGCGAGGTTCTGCAAAGGACATGCTACTGAATGAATGAATGAATGAATGAATGAATGAATGAATGAATGAATGAATGAATGAATCGTGTTTTAATAAAGCTCACATTCTACTTCTCGTTTTGTGTGTGATTCATTCATATTCTATTTAAAAAAAAAGGAAAAAAAGGGGGGGGGGGTATCACCTTATACTAAATATGGTTGAAGTCATGGCAATGAATTCTGTCCTTTAAAACAATTATTGTTTTCCCGAACGTATGCATTTAAATGTTATAGGCGAGTTCTAAGAATATCTTGGGTAAAGAAAAGAACAAATGCATCCATACTTCAAGAGCTGAAAATTGAAGAAGTGTCAGAGTCTTGCATACAGCAATAACACAGGCTCGTAATCACCAACAAGTGTGATACAAACACGGTCAGAGAATGACTTGACGTGACGCACTACAACTACAATTCCAACACTTTATTCACACATATCACTCATCACAACCATTACATGCATCGTACAATTACAATGCGATGCAATAATACATTCAATAGGTATATCAATACAATGTATACAACTCACAGGCGCACAGTCTCCTATATTCATACAGGCGTTCTCTCTATTCGCGTTCATACACTCAAGTATACGAGCACCATTCATTCTGTCTGTCTTGTCCAACGCTCCCAAGCCGTCAGCCCGCTAACCACTGTGAGTCTCGCTAGTCGGGGTTGCATCCCTGCGTGGACTTCATGACCCACGCATTCACCGACTGGCTATTCCTGACACAGTGTGGTTAGTGTTGCTCACAGGTGGACCTCTGGCCGTACTCGCCAGACGTCGTTGGCGACGACGCGGTAGAACTAATGGGGAGATTATGACAAGAAGGTTGGCTATTAAAGACGAAAAAACAAAGAAAATTGAAATATTTTGGTCAATTGAAACGTCACGAAAGTTTGGAGAGAACAATATTGGAGGGGTATATGCCTGGGAAGATAGGAAGAGGAAGGCCAAAGAGAAGATGGGTGCAGGATGTGGCAGATGATCTCCAGATGGGTGTATCGGACGCTGGACATCTTGCTTATGATCGAGAGGTTTTCCGGAAGGTTGTTATGGGAGCGAGGTTCTGTAAAGGACATGCTACTGAACGAATGAATGAATGCATGCAAAATATAATGGCGTTTAACCTTTAGCCCCGGAGACCATCCAGGCTGGACAAATGGACACCAGCCTGGAGAGAATGGTGCTTCAAGGAGTGGCAAGTGGGTCTGGTCTACACTCAGAACTCCGAGGTAAGGCCAGAAGGAAACATAATCAGACAGCAGCTTGTACCATTAGTATTGAGACTCTTCGCTTGTTGTTGAAGATGAGGAATAAGCGCGTATGGGAATTTATTGAGTGCCGTGATATCGGTTCCTGATTCAACTCAGCTCAATGGGCACCACAGGCTAGTCTGAGAAAATTAACGGCAGTAGGTGTCACACAGACCACTTTACGACTGGTGCATCGTTGTGACACGTCATATATGGGCTTAATACCGTACCCTCAGAGTTTACAATAGCATGCTATGGGGTTAACACCATCTTCTCAAGATATAATATAAAGGGATTTAACCTTGAATGCTCTTCGTTGTGGAGATGGTCTCTCTTCTTATAATCCATGCCGTGTGACGTTGGTGACCAAATTTGTCAGCCTCATGTCTCATGTACTGCCAATCATTTCTGATACCGATGCTCCTTCATGCTATGATGTCAAATTGTCCAGAATATTCTCTCTTAGTCTCCGCTTGCCTCTCGTCCCCTCCATCTTGCCCGTTGTGACGTCAATTTCCAGCTTTCCCCTTCTCACGAAAAGCCTACCCCAAAGAATGTGGGCTTTCTTCTTCGTTTCCGTATAACCAGTTCTCTTACAGTCAATGATACCTTCTTTTTAGTTGCACATCCCTTACAAGACGTTGCAGTCAACACCAGCATTTTTCAGCTGCTGTTGATGTTCTTGGCAAGATTATGCTCTGTAGTTTGCCATTGCGTTCTGAGTGACCGGCTCACATACCCCGTAAGTAATTAACGCAGCTGTGTTCCTCACGTGAATATACGGGATTACAGAGAAAGTCGTTAACTCCTTCTCCAGGGAGACAGGCTATGATACATTACACGAAGCTTATATTTTGAATTATCAGTGTGCTATATGCGTTAAACAACCACAGAGCAGAGGCGGGATACATGTGTGTACATTCACAGACAGTATGGATTCTCACCTTGTTTCTGGCAATAAGCGTGCCACCACATATATGGATCCAGGTACTGGCATTATACTGAAGTGACACCTGAAAGGCTGTGGCAACAAGTTTGGCAGGACTACCATTCACAATACGTTTCTCTGGGTTAGGAATTGCCAGTGTCGAGGCTTGTCATGGGAATAAGAAAACAAGTAGATATTAAAATATTAAAAAGTTAGTTAAATGTAACGAACAACCCATGGCTGATTTACGACAGGATTGTGAAGTAGTTGATGTTGAATTATATAGCAGCGAATATCTCGCTTTAGCTGAAGGGTTGGTGTAATGATTACGACGTTACGCTGGCAGCAATATAAGGGTGGCCAGCAGGGCTTCAGTGTCAGTTCTGGACGTTCGCTATGGGAGGGAAAGACTGACTGTCTATTTCTGCTGCCCTCAGGCCTATAAAATGTACTGCTCTTAACACATCACATACCCACATTATGTTTCCACCATGGAACTATATCGTTATTGCTGCTCTTTTGTCTCGAAATAAAATTGCTGTAGCCATATAATGAGCTGGGTGTTCTTAACTCTTTCTCTGCCATGCGCCCATACATCGCCACAATTGATCGACAGTGACGCCAGTGGGCCCTTTAATAGCCACAGTTTAAACAGTGGTTTATTTGTCCCTTGTCTTATGTTTCCGCAATTTTTAGTTAACTTCGGTAACTTAAAATTGAGACATAAATATTTCGCAGTTTGAAGCAGGCTGCTGATAACCATATTTGGCCGTTAGAAAGCACTAGATTCTTGATTCGAAAAGATTGTTTTGATTTGAACTTCGAAATGACAACACCTTCTGGTTTTGGACCTCATATATTTTAATACAATTATCGTTTTAAACAATTTTAAATTATAATTATAGTGATTTCAAAGACTTTGTGAAAGATTCTAAGACTTAAACCACGTGCAGTATTCAGTTAGTCTGTTAGTTTGAAAGCGAAAAACTGCAAGCGAAAGTTCGTCATAATATGTCATAATATGATGGCACATATCGAATTATGAATGCGCTAATGGGCCACATTTATGTCCCTAAATTTGTTTTGCCTATCACAAAGTATTTAAGGAGTATTTAAATAATTAAATTTAAAATAATAATAATTATAACTAAATATAAAATAGTGTTCTTCTCAGTACAGTCTGAGTGGTGTGTTATTGATATTTTCCATTTCGTGTGAAAATTATGTGCCGTTCTGGTGGATATCAAAGTTTGCAATTATTGGACCTCGCAAAAGCCTCAAAAAAAGGTACTTCCATACTCGGAGCACACGCCGTACTCATCAAGTATTACACAAATATGGTGAGGGGAATTAGTGCAATTTCATGTACAAGCTTTTATTCATAAACACAGCCATGTGTGGCGAGTCCTGGCCAAAACGACGAAAAGGCAGGTGCACCGTCAATATCTTGGAAAACCAGTTATCTCAGGACTCGGTTTACTAATGCATTTTCTCAATGTTTAGGCTTGGAAGACATGGTTTCATCATCCAGCAAATAAGTTCAGTGCTTGGTGACAAAATCTGAGTTTTTTGACTGTATGGTGTAATGCAAATTCAGAAAATGACGGACGCTTGCTTTCCTGCTGGCATCCGCCTTATGCGATTATGCGTAAGTTGCTGTGTGTTCGCCAAACAGCTGTCTCCTTCGACATAAAAGGTGGATTATTGTCTGTGCTTTCTCAATGCGATGTGGTCAAAGTTAGGGTTTCTTACATGAGTTCACATGGCATTTCGTGTTGCTTTTCGCTGGCGCAGGATTGGGGCAATTATGGTTCGACCCTTTGCTGTGAAGTTGGAACCGTACGGTGACTACTACTACTACTACTACTAAGACTACTACTACTACTACTACTACTACTACTACTACTACTACTACTACTACTACTACTACTACTACTACTACTACTACTACTACTACTACTACTACTACTACTACTACTACTACTGCTGCTGCTGCTGCTGCTGCTACTACTACTACTATGAGTATTATTACTACATCTGCAGCCGCTGCTTTTACTACCACGATTACTACAACTACTACAATAGGGTGTATTCTTAATGACTGTGCAGTGTTTTACAATATTGCCGGTCCAAGCTTTGTACTCACCCTCTGTAAAGTTCATGCATCATAATAGGTAAATACAAAACTTGGACCGGCAATATTGTAAAATACTGCACAGTCATTAAATATACACACTGTACTACTATTACTACTACTACTACTACTACTACTACTACTACTACTACTACTACTACTACTACTACTACTACTACTACTACTACTACTACTACTACTACTACTACTACTACTATTACTACTACTACAACTACTACTACACTACTACTACTACTACTACTACTACTACTACTACTACTACTACTACTACTACTACTACTACTACTACTACTACTACTACTACTACCACCACCATTGCCCTGTATGATATAGAAGAAAATTAAGTCTGAAGTTTGTTAGTGAAAGTATTTTGAATCTTTCATAGTCCAGGAAATAGATGACTGACGGTCCTCGCGCCGTAAATGGGCGTGGATTTCTTCTGAATTTAACTGTCAATGTTTATATAATAAGAGTTTTAATAAAGGCAACTATCTATACGTACAATGCTTCCGGTACAATGGCGACGACGTGACGCATCTATTCTTCGGGACGACACTGTTTTAGTGTTGTTTTTTGTTTCAGTGTTTTTCCTGTGGATTATGTGGTGTTATTTTGTTTTGTTTTTATTGGAAATGTTCAAAAGAAGCCACGGAAGGCAGGTGGTGGATAAAAGTTTGAGGGCAGCCGACAGATATTGGTTGGTTATGGTCTCAAGTTTCACGACGGCAGGCAGATTAGCTCTCTCGAGTCAATGGCTGCGGTCAAATGACCAGTACGGTTACTGTCATAGAGGAATGCAACGGCAAACTACCTCTTTAAAAGTGCCTAGTACATTATGATTCGCCTAAAGACTGATCATCTCAAGACAAGGACAGAGACGTTAAAATTAGCAATATGGAACGTTAGGACGTTAAACGACGACGAAAAATTAGAGAACATACAACAAGAAATTGAAAGAGAAAAAATTTATATTCTAGGGATGTGAGAAACGAGATGGACAGGAGCAGACATCAAGATAGATGAAGATGTTAAGATTATTTATTCTGGAGGTGAAGACCGACAAAGGGGAGTGGCTATTATTTTGGACCGGAAACATCAAAATCTGTTCAAGGATATTGGGCCGTGTCGGACAGAGTTCTACTAGTTAAATTAAGTGGCAGACCTTTTAGTATAAATATTATTCAAGTATATGCCCAAACAGGGGAATCCAGTGAAGATAGTGTAGAGGAATTTTATAATGACATAGAGACTGTCTTAAAGAAATGTAAAAATTCAGAAATAAACATCATAATAGGAGACTTCAATGCTAACGTAGGAAATCAAAAGGATAGATACACAGTAGGATATTATGGTTTACGTGAGAGAAATGCAAGATGATACAGACTCGTAGAGTGGGCAAAAGAACAGGAAAAGATTGTAGGAAACACCTGGTTTAAGCAACACCCTAGAAGATTATGGACATGGAGGAATCCTGATAGCAGTATCAGAAACCAAATTGACTACATTCTGATTAGCAGAAAATTTAGAAACGCGCTAACAATAGCAAAAACAGTTCCAGGGCTGATTGTTATAGTGACCACAGACTACTTACAGGAACACTGAGGATAAAGTTGAAGAAAGTAAAGTATATAACAGGAAACACTAAATATGATTTGTGTACATTGAGTAATGACAAGGAAATACAAAACAAATTCAACATAGAAGTACAGAACAGATTTGAAATTTTGTCTGATCTAGAGATCCTATTCCAGGATGTGGATGATCAATGGGAAATGTTGAAGAATTCAATCAGTTTGGCTACAGAAACAAATATTCTAAAATTAAAGAACGTGGGTCGTAAAAAATGGATGACAGAAGAAATTTTACACCTAATGGAAACAAGAAGACTCAACAAAAATAATCTTGCCAAATAAGAAGAAATTCACAGACAAGTCAGAATATTTTGCAAGGAGGCAAAAGAAGCATGGTTTGAGGAAAAGTGCTTAGACATTGAAAAACAACACAACAGTTAAAATACCAAATTAGTGCACAAAATAATTCAGGAAATTACTAATAAAAGAACAAGTACATCAACAGGCTGTATAAAAACTAAAAATGGGAAAAATCATAATAGAAAAAGATTAGATTCTACATGTATGGACAGATTATGTGAAAAACCTTTATAATGATAACAGAGAGGAACAGTATGACATTAGATTTAATAGTAAAGGGCCGCCAATTTTGAAGATGGGGGTTCTTAAGCATATGAAAGCTGGCAAAGCCCCCAGTGCAGATAACATCACAACATAAATGATTAAAGCTTTAGAAGAATTTGGACTAGATCATGTCACCAGACTGCTGAACACATTGTAGGATACTGGGGATATACCTTCTGAATTATGTGACTCTGTATTTATTGCAATCCCAAAGAAATCAGGAACCTTGGCATGTGATCAACATAGAACAATTAGTATAATGAGCCACATCACAAAGATTTTGCTACGAATTGTCATGCAAAGAGTGAGGAAGAAAATACAACCTGAAATAGGGGAAGAACAATGTGGGTTTGTAGAAGGAAAGGGTACAGTAAATGCTGTGTATATGCTGCGAACAGTTATTGAACGTGCTATAGAAGTAAACAAGGATATACACCTTTGCTTTATTGACTACACAAAGGCTTTTGATAGAGTTAGACATGTCAACATGGTAGATATGCTTGCAGATCTACAAATTGATGAGAAAGACATTAGACTTATAAAAAACATATATTGGAAACAACAAGCTGCCATAAGGATTGATAATGAAGTGGGACAATATCAACCTATTAAGAGAGGTGTTAGGCAGGGATGTGTAATGTCTCCAGATCTTTTTTCCCTATACAGTGAAATTATTTTCAGGAATGTAGAAGATATAAATGGAATCAGCATTGGAGGACGAAACATCAATAACATTAGATATGCAGGTGATACAGTATTTATTGCAGACAATGCACAAGATCTACAACAATTAGCAGACGCAGTTGCTGTACACAGTCAGCAGCTGGGGTTGGAATTAAATTGTAAGAAGACACAGGTTATGGTCGTCACTAGGAAGAACGAAGTACCACAATGTAATATACAGTAAATGGGAATATTCTTCAACAGGTGAATCGGTACAATTATCTCGGAACAGTCATAACATCTGATGGGAGATGCCTTGAAGATAATAGAACAAGAATCGCCATGGTGAAAGTAGCCTTTAGCAAGATGAAAAACATTCTGACCAATAAAAAGATGTCAATTGAAACAAGAAATAAAAATTGTTGAGGGGATACATAGAGCCTGTTCTTTTGTATGGATGTGAAACTAGGACAATGTGCAGCCAAGCTGAAAAACACCCGATGGCTGCAGAAATGTGGTTTCTGAGGAAAATGCAAAGAATACCATGGACAGTCAGAAAAACCAATGACCAAGTACTACATGAGACAAATGAAAATCGTAAATTGATTAGAGAAATTATACGTCAAAATTTTTTGGACATGTTATGAGAAGAAATGGATTGGAGAACTTAGTGACAAATGGCAAGATAGAAGGGAACAGACCACGAGGAAGACGGAGAGGAAAATACCTGGATGGCTTGGCCACATGGCATGGACGAGACAGGAACACTGAGCTGATCCACGTCGCTGGTGATCGAATGAAATGGGGAGTCATGACCGCCCACGCTTTCCGGCATGGCAGATGAATGATTAATCTATACGTGTATATTTTCACAGATTCTCCTTTTTTGGTGTGCTCTTTTTAAAACACTGCCTACACCAATAAGATGCTTGGAAACACCCGAGAAACATAGTTCGCAATCAAATAACCAAAATAAACTATCGTAATTTTTTCTCCTTTCTTATGGTGAGTCGAGTTAAGAACCGACATCACTTCACTCAGGACATTCCCATACGTGCTCTGTTCCCTCGCTCAACAGCAAGCGAAGAGTCATACTACTAATCGTTCCCACCACTATTTGATTTAAAGTTCTCCTGGTCTTCCCTTTTAGTTTTAACATTCTTCCAGAACCCCTGCCAATCCCCAGTAATCTCATTCTTTCTACATACGGGTTCTCAATCTGTTCCACCCGCCTTCTCCACCTGGTCCCACAAGCGCACGACCACCTCCCCCTTGTCCATCGGTAATTAACCACCAAGAGGTGCATTCCCTGCCAGCCTATCAGCCTGTTCATTCCCCGCACCCCCGCATGGCCAGGGCAAAATATCCATACAATTCTCACAGTTTATGACCTCTGAAACGACGATAGCCATTTCACACGAACATTCCTTTCTCCACCTAACTAAGCATACTCTTTGTATCCATAATGAATACAATGTGGGTTGCAGTAGTCTCCCTTAACCAAAGGAATGCATCTCCTCTAACCAATGGCATGCCGCTGCTACTGCTTCCACCTCGATTCTCATGCTGGGGGTCGTAGTCTCATATGCGAGACTCTCCTTTTTAAAGACTCGTTCATTTGCCTTTGCAATGAAACCCCAACCACCACTTTTTCTCACCACTGACCCATCGGTGTAGAAGACTATGTCACCTTGATGTGTGTTACTCTGGATCAGTTGTTGCACTTCAAACTCAGTGCGGCCCGCTTCCCATTCTCTACACTAACGTCCCAGTGTGCCTATTACATCGTGCCAGTCCGTCATGTCTTCCGGAACTTCAACAAACTCTTTTTCACGATTGAGTGTTTCCAGATCACACACTTGACGAATAGATAATTCTGCCTGTGCCATCCAGGGCCTGCCTCGTCTTTGTCTATAACCTTTGACCGTATCCGTGGCTTCATTTGGCCTGAAGAACCCTATCCCTAGCAGGTCATTGTTAGTAGCGCCAGAATATGTCTCATGCATATAATTGGTGTCTCCTTTATGCACACCAGGATTACCTGAAAGCATTCGGTATGCACTCCAACCTTTCAAGCTGGCTCTATGATACTATTAGAAGCCCTACATCATACGTAATGACATAAATTATTAACTGCTGGAAGAGCCTGTAAAGTATTCTCTGCTCTACCCCGATTGCTGCCACCGCCCTCAATGCATTAAGTCTCCTACCAACCTTCACCACCAAAGCCTCCACATGATCCTTGAAAGACAAACACTTGTCAAAGGTGATACCCAAATAATTCAATTTTCTCTCTCTACTAAGACGACATCAATTCAATATAATACCTGGAATATTTGCCTTGACGATTTGGTTATCCAGGGAGTACCACACAACTGATACATTGTCTGGATTTATAACGGCCCCTGCGTCCCTGCACCACCCTGTTTACTGCCACCTGTAAATCTTCAACCAAACTGGCCCTGTCTCTGCCCTGTCTGTACACCAGCACATCATCAGCAAATGTCAAGATTCTACCAACACCTGGTGTTTCAATAGCTGCGGTTGTTTGTTTTTTTTTCGCGTTTCCATCCTGTTTCAGGATATTGCTGTCAACACCAGCATCTTTCAGCTGTATGTTGATTCCTAGGCTAGATTACGCTCATCAGCACGCCACTACTTTCTGAGCGACCGGCTCCATACTCTCGTAAGTCACTGGAGCTGCGATTTTGCTGGTGTAAATATTAGAGCACTGGGGACAAGGCAGATCCCTGTGGCAACCCAGGTGTAATAGTGCAGGGGTCAGAAGTCCAGGAACCCATGCGCAGCGCAACCTTAAGCTCATAGGGGACTGTCGCAACCCATCTGACATGGCAAGGGCAGACCTCCATGTCCAACAGTGTGTATATCAACCGATCATACCTGACCCTGTTATACGCAGCCTCCAGGTCAAGAGCTACGACCACCATCTCTTGTTTTTCCTGGAAGAACTGGTAGATATCAAATGCAAAAGTTGCCGCATATGCCCAGGTGTCCTTCCCTGGCTGGTATCTCCCGAGCCCTTTAGGAAACAGATTACGAAATTCCAAATGTCGCTGGTGCCTGCGTGCTACTATCTTTTCGAGGACTTGCAATACGTGTTTTGCAGGGTTATGGTTCGGTATCAATTAAGTCTGAAGTGATCCTTAGCTTTCTTTGGGGGTAGGACTATGTAGCTATGCAGCCAATCGTAAGGTATTTCCGCGTATTGATTCTTAGGTTAAAACAACTAGCCATCTCCTCCAAGTCCCCATCATTTGTGTTACTCATATGGGTGTACCTCACCCCATCTTGGCCTAGCGCTGTGTCTTTAGCCCTCTTAAGTACCCGTCTAATATCCTCCACTGTAACCTCACAGTCCTCTTCTCTAGTGACAGGTGACAAGACTTCTCTGACCATATCTCTAATAGCTCTGGTCATTTATAAACTGTTCCCACTTCATCCTTTTTGCATCTGCTGCCTGGAGTTTAAAATCCTGCCCCTTTACTTGTTTATACCTTTCAGCCTCCTCCAGTTATGTGTCAACTGAATTGGTTGCTCTCCGCACCCTCTGCCAATCCCTTATGGCCACCCTCTTTTCCCTCAATAAATTCTCCACCTCTGGTGTCCACCATGGTGGTTGGGTGAAGATTCTTCTTGTTGATTTAGATCTTCCCTGTGATCTAAGGTGCCCCAAGAGCTAAGAGTGGTCGCAATCATAGTTGACTGCCCTGCTGGTCCTTATAGGACTGTGCTGGACTTAGGTATCAGTACAGAGCAGGGGAGGTGGTCACTACCATGGTCCCCAAGGACACTTTATTTTATGTTTGATGCCGCCTCTTGGGATACAAGTGCCAGGTCGATGGCCGTGTCAGGTTTACCCCCCCCCCCCCCCCCCCACCACCACCACCACCCAGTCTCACTGCCAGCCTAGTTAATGTCCCGCCATTTAAGCAGACATCCGTCTCAAGCAAGGACTCGGCAAGAGCAGTACCCTGCCTGTTCTCTCCCGACCTGTCCCACTCCTTGGCGCGGGCATTGAAGTCCCCATGTATCAGATACCTGGTACCAGGGGTATCCACTGAACCTTTCAAACAGTCCTAACTCTCTCTCTCTCTCTCTCTCTCTCTCTCTCTCTCTCTCTCTCTCTCTCTCTCTCTCTCTCTCTCTCTCTCTCTCTCTCTCTCTCTCTCTCTCTCTCTCTCTGCTTTCGCACGATTCCTTACATATATGTATTTATTAGGTTCCAACTGTATCGTCCGATTTTTATGTGCATTCCCTGCACCTCTTTACTTTCCTGACCCCACCCACTCATATCCAGTATTGAATGCTGTAAACCATCCTTGACCACCAGAGCCTCCACATAGTCTCCCCCTACCCGGTTGGGTTATTGTAACATGTATTGCCAGGGCACTTAACAGAGTTTGTCTTCAGTTATTGTTAGATCTTTTTTCCCCGCATAACTTTTACAGGATATTGCAGTCAACACCAGCATTTTTCAGCTGCTAGTGATGTCTTGGCAAGATTTTACATTCAGTAGTTTGCCATTGCTTTCTGAACGACTGGCTCACATACCTCTGTAAATAACCAGTGCGACGCGATCCGCTGCCGAATCTCGCGCGGCTGTGTTTCCCATGTGGGTATACGGGAATACGAACAACGCCCTTAACACCTTCGCCAGAGACTATTGTAACATCAGGACATGAAAATCGTAGAACAGTTTTTCCAATATTGGTCCTCGCTGCTTTGCACTACGGCATTTCCATTACCCAACTCGTACATTACCTAGTCCCAAATGATCAGTATTACTCATAACCCTTCTGACTCCAGCTCTCATCTTCCTTTTCCTTCTCCCCTCTCCCCTACCTCTTCTCCTCCGCTTCACTTTCTCCCCGCTGGCTGTTGTCAAAGGTATCGAGCACAAAGCACGTTTCTTTTATTTCTTAATCTGCCCTATATCTCACTGAAACAGCTCATGCCAAGGCATTTTCTAGCGGTTCTCTCCATATCTACCCGTACCCACATATATTATTCTTTTGTGTTTCAAATTCTCTTTTTCGCGAGCTTCAGGTATCCCTCTAATTTTGTTCTGTGCTTTCCAGAAAAACTTTATAGTTATGACATTATCAGGTTATCTCAATGTGTGGGAGTCTCTGTGGCGAAGTGGTCAAGCCGTTTGACTCGTGCTCCGAAGGTTGTGGGTTCGATTCCGGGCCGCACCCTTCGGTTTACGAGGTAAATGTTTCGGAGACTCCTGTGGGACGTCGCTAAAAGCTACGGAGTTCGTGCTTTGTGCGACGCTTTCCGTGCTGCGGAAAAAGACTGAGCCATATGGGATAAAACCCGGTGCAATGAAGTCGACCCTGTCGACTTTTATTTATTTTAGGGGGCTGCGTGGTCTCGAGGTATGGTGTCCGCCTCGAGTGCTGGAAATCCCGGGTTCAAGCCCCGGTGTGGACCGGAATTTTTTCACGTGGACTTCTAGTAATAAAATTTCCCCTGGTCTCTGGGTAGTGAGATCGGACGCCTGTGTGTATTGATGCGCACGTAAAAAAATCCCTTGGCAGTTGGAAATCGAAAAAGAGTAGCCTAACGGCGCTGCCCAGGCAAAATTTCGAGTTAAAAATCTACCCAAAGTATTTCAGGATCCTCGCCGTGCTACGGAGTTCGTGCACTGAACTGAGTTTCTCCAAACTCAGGTTTGAGTTAGGAGAAGAGCGGAGCACTTATGGGTTACACCCGTGTGCCGTGATGTTGATCCATTGACTAAACTAAACTAAACTAAACTCAATGTGTGTCCGGTACGATCTGCTTTTTGTTAGCCCCGAATGTTAGGCGGCGCTTACCAAGTCAGTCAATCAGTCAGTCAGTCAGTCAGTCAGTCAGTAAGTCAGTGTGAGTCCTAACCAACATTATCATCTTTTCTTCACCCCTTGATCCTCTGGAATATGTCCAGTTATTTCCCCAGTCCCCGCATTAGGGATTTTGTCATTCTATTTTAGTTCTCCTATTCTGCGCAGGCCGGTCTCCCTGACCTAAAATTTTGCGACTTTCTCCGTAATCCCGTATATTCTCCTGAGTAACGTAACCTGCGCGAGAATCGGTAGCGGTTCTCACTGCGTTGGTAACTTACGGAGTATGTGAGTCGGCCGCTCAGAAAACAGTGGCAAAGTACTGAGCGTAATCTTGCCTAGTACATCAACAGCAGCTGAAAAATGTTGATCTTGACTGCAACGTCCTGTAAGGGATATGCAAAAAAAAAAAATAAAAAAATTCTGCGCAGGCACCAGTTGGTTAATAAATGTTTGAAGTTTAGTTGTAAGTGTTGTGTTCATTGCATGTTTCTGATCCATACAGCAGTAATGGTTTAAAGTTAGAATGTTTAAGGCGGGTCTCACTTGACGAGACGTGTTCTAATGGTCTTCTCGTGCTTTTACCTAGATACAACTGACAAGAAGGTGATTTCCATGAAAGGTATTACTGGACTTACAAGCAAACAACAGTACTGGTTCTGAGTTGGAGTTAAGTATTCTAAGCTTTATAGTAGTTTCAATAGCGAACGAAAGAAGAAGAAGTAGTTTTAATTGCTTTTGACGTCCACAATTTATTTATTGCCTTTAAAGCCCCTCTTGCCTTCAGTAAACTTATTTTAACAAAGCCATCTGTTCTCTTATTTTTGTTCACAGTGCTGCCGAAATAGATGTATTATTCCGCCTCTTGAAGTGGAGTGTCACACAGAGAGATTGGGTTCTCTGAGTTTGTTTGATTCTCATATATTAAGATCAACTCGGAATACATTATAACCTTATGTCTTTTGCTGCGATCGGTTTAGTCACGCTCGTATATTTAGTAAATTATGACCTTCTTTCAACTCCGATATGGTCACCTGTGCTCTTCTATTTAATAAGCTGTTATAGCATGCCTGCTGTTGTAGCTTTAGTGGATGTATTGTTAACTATGCGAAGTTTTCACTGATGTTATATTATTTGAAAAATCCTTAACTTCTGTCTACTGTGTAATATTCAGTTGTGTTCTTCTATTAGATACATTGTTGAAGGTTACCTAACGTCGAAGAATTGCATTATAAACTATATATATATATATATATATATATATATATATATATATATATATATATATATATATATATATATATATATATATATACACATTGATAACTAACGTATGCAGAAACCACATTACCAATGAAGCACAGAAACACTACTGTTTTCATTCTAACGGCAGGTCTTTCTCAGCGTTAGTACTATTTAGAATCGGGCAACAGGGCTGTAGTAGGCTTGCAAGGTTCACATAACAGTTTGGATACCCAGTCACATGCTATTTATATTCCAATGATTTTAAATTAAGCACCACATATATTATTTATAATACTCACAAACATCTATACAGTTTCATAATCCGCATGGCCGTTAAGCTGTTGTGTCTAAGGAGTGAAAATTTATAAGACATTTTAATTTGGCTGAATTCATTAATGAGTGAAAATGATGTGTGACGTTTAAAAATTTAAACTACATTGATGGCTTTGTGGCTGGCTTTTACTAGGTGTACTTGAGAAACGTGTATGGGCGATGTATTTGTTTCCTGAAACTAACTCTTTCTTCACCATTGGTTCAAAGGCTGTCCCGGGGTGCCGCCCTAATGCAGTTAGAAAGCATCTATTTTGCATATTTTCTCTTTAAAACATCGCACCCCGGTTGTCCTCTAGCCTCTAGTCTACCACCCCCATCCATGTAGACTAGACCATTGCTGCCCTCTTGCCTCTAGTCTACCACCCCCTTCTCTGTAGACTGGACCATTATTGCCCTCTTGCCTCTCGACCGCATCTCCGCTGAACCCTTGCCTTTAGGCAACATCCCCGCTAAACCTTGGCCTCTATACAACATCTTCGCTGAACCCTTGCCTCTAGACAACATCTCCGCTTAACTCTTGCCTCCATCTAGAAATCAACTCCGCTGAATCCTTGCCTCCCTCTAGACAACATTTTCACCGAACCCTTGTCTCTATAATACATCTCCACTGAACTCTTGCCTCTATGCAACTTCACCGCTGAACCCTTGCTTCTATACAACATCACCGCTCAACCTTTGCTTCTATACAACATCACCGCTGAACCCTTGCTTCTATACAACATCACCGCTGAACCCTTGCTTCTATACAACATCACCGCTGAACCCTTGCTTCTATACAACATCCCCGCTGAACCCTTGCCTTCCTCTAGGCAACATCTTCGCCGAACCATTGACTCCCTCTAGACAACATTTTCGCCGAACCCTTGCCTCTAGACCGCATCTCTGCAGACCCCAGCCTATAGATTGCATCTATGGCATCCCCTTGCGCCTAGACTGCATCTCTACTCTACTGCCCCTTGCACTAGACGGCATCTCTGCAGCCCCCTCGCTCTAGACGACATCTCTGATTCCGCCTTACTCTAGACGGAATTTCTACTGCTCTCTCGGTCTAGTTGGTATCTCTACTGCCCCCCCCCCTTCTCTAGTTCTAAATTGCATCTCTGTTGCCCCCTTTCTCTAGACTGCATCTCAGCTGAGTTTTGCTCTATTCGGCATCTCTGTTGTCCTCTTGCTCTAGATGGGATCTCAGCAGCTCCCTTGCTAAGTACGGCATATATACTGCCCTCCTTGCTCTGAACGGCATCTCTGCTGTCCACTTGCACTAGACGGTATCACTGCCACCCTGGCTCTAAATGGCATCTCTGCTGCTCTTTTCTTTAGAAGGCATCTCTGATGACCACTTGCTCCAAATACCATCTCTGCTTCCCCTTTTCTCTAGAAGGCATCTCTGCTGACTCCTTGCTCTAGACGGCATCTCTGCTGCCCTGGCTCTATTTGGCATCTCTGCTGCCCCCTCGCTCTAGATGGCATCTCTGCTGTTCCCTTGCTCTAAACGGCATCTCTGCTGCCCTCCTTCCTCTGGATGGCATCTGTATTGACCCCTTGCTCTAGATGGTATCTCTACCACCCCCTCGCTCTAGACTGCATCTCTGCTGTCCCCTTGCTCTAAGTGGAATTTCTGTTGCCCCCCCCCCCCCTTTGCCACATAGCTATTGCCAAAGCACACTATACAGAGAGGATAGAAGGAAAATCCCGAAGTGGACAGCGAAGTGGACAGTGCATCAAAACCAAGGGATACGAAGAGACGTCACACCAACGCCAGCGTGACATCGAAAGGGATACGCTGTGGAGCCATCTAACTGAGCGGTTGTGTATTTCGATTGTGGAAACAAATTGGTGTGGCAATTGGATGTTTGGATGTAATTGGACAGTGGACTTCAAGTGGATAACAAATAGAAGCATTGATTGGAAAACGCCATGGATCCACGAACGACGGGCAGAAACTAGACGAATCTCGGATTAACATAACAGCAAGGATCTGAAGGAACAGAGGGAATAGGAATAGTCTGAGCGTCAAGGTGAATATGAGACAGATTTATATATTGAAGGTTAGTGCTCGCTTAGCGTAGATGTTATCCCGGTCAGAACGGGTGCTCTGCGAGAACACTATAATAATATATTATAATGCTGTTAACACTGAATTAAAAAGGTGTTGAAATTTCGCCTGTGCTCCATTGATCATTCTCGTATTCTCCATTTCACCAGTGAAGACTGTTCTTGTTGATCCAGTTAACGAGCTAGTGCATTTTGTAGGTCCGAACACGTTCTCATGGCACAACACTGCGGACTCGGACTTTCATTACAGCACCCTTGAACTAGACGACTTCACTGCCGCCCCCTCGCTCTAGACGGCATCTCTGCTGCCCCTGGCTCTATTTGGCATCTCTGCTGCCCTCTCGCTCTAGACGGCATCTCTGCTGTCCCCCCTTACCTTTATACTGCACCACTATGGCTAACTTCCTCTAGATTGAAATTCAAACCCTTCTTTCACCTCACCTGTGCATCTCTGCTACCCCTTGTCTTCAAACCTCACCTTGACACATGCCTGGGGTCATTGACATTAAGGAGAATGACCGTACTAGTACAGAAACAAGTGATCGGGCATGAGAAATAACAGAGGAAAGTTGAAGACAGCAAGGTGAGTGACCTGGCTACGAGTAGAACAACCAGCCATGAGAAATAATGGGGCGGGTGTGAGTGGAGAACCCCAGGGTGGATGGGGAGAGAGAGTTTAATTGTGGGTGAAGTCAGAAGACTTGGGGATCAGTTGATGTTTTAGCGCCGAACGGATCGGTGGGCTAATACGTGGGAGTTTAGACTGGCTGCGGTCAGATCTTTTGTTGTGTTGTTCTCCCAGTGGTGAATACAGGCTTGAAACCCAGTGGGGGTTGGATAGTTAATGGAGGCCTGAACCCAGAGTGGGTTTATAGTTAGGGGAGACTAGACCCAGTGTGTGGGTTGTGATGTGTGAGGTCCAGCTGTGGATAGTAGCTGGATTACCTGTCGTGTGGATTGATATGAAGCAGGCCGTGAGAAGACAGTGATGTGTACGGGTTAAGTTGTGAGGAGGATATTTATATTTTATGGATTATATTGTTTCTGGATATATAAAGATGTTCCGTTTGTCGGTGTTCTTTCTGTATTAAAAGATTATGTGCGCCAACTCAATCTTGTTTCATGACTGGTGGATGTGCACTGCGGGGGTGAGTCATAGTGTAAGACAGTAAGAGAGCTCAATTGACACACCAGGAGTATCGTTACCTAGACAACGACCATCGCACGCACTTATCATAAAGAACGTCGTGTGATACACCTATTCCGCCACTTCCCTCTAGACCACACCTCAGTAGCTGTTAAATTAACGCACAATAAAGTACACATGATTCCCTTTGTATTAAAAGCACTAAGAACTGAACACTTTTAAGGTACTGTCAGAATGTTTCTACCCTTACAACCCCTTGGGTTTTACCTTCCAGTTTGAGCATCACTTCTCCCCCTAAGCCAATCAGCATTCGTTAGTCATCCCTTACGTTATCTAACAATCTGGGACGCAGAGGTGTTTCCAAGGCACCAGGGCCGGGTTATATACTGGCCAAGACCTATTGACGCGTTCTCGTCGAGCGTCCTGGGCAACGGGTCCCTTCGGGGTCCTGGCTAAAGTCAGTAGGATCGCCGATTACTCCGAAGTCGGAGAGTGTCTGCCTGTACAGCGAGGAACCACCAGTCTGCACACCAATAAGCCAGACATGGGACAACGGATACTCACGCAAAACTCAGGTCCTGTATGACATCACACTGATGTTGGACAACAGGATGCCTTCATCCGACATACAGGACTTCGCGTTGGAGCTCAAGCCAACGAACACAAGCAAGCAAGCATCTAACAATCTTTTAGTGCTCTTTATTGGAAAATGCATTGTAAAGGGGAGATCATTAACATAAGTGAGTTACTCTCAATGTAACAAGACTAGAGACTAGGTGTAGTCAATGATCAGTCTAAGATGAGTTGTTTGGCGTATACGTAACATTAATCCGGCTCCGCGGCGAAGGGGTTACGAACGCAGTACGTACCCCGCATACCTGCGTTCGAAGCACAGATTTCTGGCGATTTGGCAACAGACCGCATTACGTTGGGTGTTTATGAAATGGCATGGGTGTGGGTCGTTCAGAAAGGAATGGCAAAATTAAAGTTAAGTTAGCTACATATCCTTTACATGACACTGCAGTCAACACCGGCAATTTTTGCTGTTGTGATCTCTTGGCAAGTTTATGTTCAGTAGTTTGCCATTGCTTTCTGAAAGACCGTCACCCATACCATTTCGCAAAAACCCAACGCAACGAGGTCTGCTGCCAAATAGCTCGCAGCATTGTTTCGTAACCCATTCGCAAACTATTGAACGTAAACTTTCCCGGGAATCATGAACAGCCCAAAAATGCTGGGGTTGGCTGCTACGTCCTGTAAAAGATATGCGATTAACTAACATGAATAAATTCAAAGTTATTGATTGGCACTTGTAACAGTTTTAAGGCACAAGGGGTTTGAAAATGCCGATGCGGGTAAATGCGACAATGCCTCTCTGAAGAAACATGTTACTTCGACGGACGGCCACTTAGTATCCCTAAACAAGGTGTCATCAATGACCAGGTTTTCACCTTCGTAAACCCCACAACAAAGGAATATAATAACGTAACGCGCACTCACATGTTTGTATAGCACATGAAGAAAATAGTCCCGTGGCAGGAATCTGCTGTGTGTTTGTGAAGTGTTCGGACTACCACATTTTGTAGGCCGGGGTACACGGGGGAACAGGTGGCTAGTTTTGATTCCTGTAGCGAACGTCGAGTTTAACAGCACTCAAGCCATTGTCAGTGTAAACTCATAACCAGTATAACAACGCGTCCGTTCTAAAGAACTTTGAAATGCATATTAACTATGTATTGGTCAAACAACAAACAGGCACAAAAAAACATCTGACCATTACACGGGTTTTGTATATTAAGAAAGTGTATTGAAAGACATGATTGGCTGGTTCCGTTGCGTCAAACACACAAACCTCAATGGAATCCCCGCGTGCTGTCTTTTTCACTTTTCTTTTTGTCTCTTGTGCAATATGATTTCTTCTTCTTTCAGTGAATTCTATGAGAGTCAGGCCATATCTGTAAACTTTATTCCCTGTGTTATTTAAATGGACTCCAGGCTCGTCAGCCATATACATTTTTTATAAAATTGTCGTATGTATTAATGTATTTTTTATGGGAAACTATGTGCGTTTATTGTGTGCTTTTATATCTAACGGGGTATATCAAAATCACATCAAAATGTCCAATAAAGAAATTTTTTTATCGCTGAAACTGTGACTCGATAGATACATTAATTACACACGTACAGTAGAATCAGTGATTCAATAGACACATTTCCTACACATGTACAGTAGAATCAGTGACTCAATTAGACACATTTTCTACACATGTACAGTAGAATCAGTGACTCAAGAGACACATTTCCTACACATGTACAGCGGAATTAGTGACTCAAGATACATATCTCCTGTACATGTATAGTAGAATCAGTGGCTTAATAGACACATTTCCTACACATGTACAGTAGAATCAGTGGCTTAATAGACACATTTCCTACACATGTACAGTAGAATCAGTGACTTAAGAGATACATTTCCTACACATGAACAGTAAAATCAGTGACTCAAAAGACACATCTAGTAGTATATCTGGGATTAGAATAACAGGACCACCCTCACACTCGCGTTGGCCGGTTCTCGCCCCAAGAGTCTCGAACCAGACTCCCGCGAGAGGTGCGAGCCTCTGTAGTATCATTCTAATCCCGGATATACTACTCAGAACTAGAGCCACGCCAAGTACCGGACGGACCCTTGCGGTAGTATCATTCAGATATATTACTCAGGAATTAGAGATGCATAAAGATATAGGGGTACGCATCATGCACACGTGTCGGTGGCTACTGTTGGGGACGATGCGTAGGTGCGAGCAGCAGTGTGTGTGTGTGTGGGGGGGGGGGGAATACTGTCGGAAGCACAACTCGAGTCTCAAGAAAGAGGTGGGGGAGGGAGGGACAGTCAACTGCGCGGGCTGCGGCATCGGGGTAAAAACAACCTTAGCCCTCTGCCAGCCGTGCGGTGCCAAAAATAAATACCCCAAACTGCGATACCAGCAGGAGGGACCGTTCTGTTGCGAATGGAGGCGCCTGAAAAGAATCAACATTTAAATTTCGGCAAAAGCAATTTCCATTTAGAGAGAAGTGAAGATTTGAGGGTACGAGACCAGCAGTAATCATGGTCCAGCTGTTGGAACAGACAACAATAAATGTGGAGGTCCAATCAGGTATCCAGCTGTTGGAACAGACAACAATAGATGTGGAGGTCCAGTCAGGGATCCAGCTGTTGGAACAGACAACAATAGATGTGGAGGTCCAGTCAGGGATCCAGCTGTTGGAATAGACAACAATAGATGTGGAGGTCCAGTCAGGGATCCAGCTGTTGGAATAGACAACAATAGATGTGGAGGTCCAATCAGGGATCCAGCTGTTGGAACAGGCAACAATAGATGTGGAGGTCCAGTCAGGGATCCAGCTGTTGGAACAGACAACAATAGATGTGGAGGTCCATTCAGGTATCCAGCTGTTGGAACAGACAACAATAGATGTGGAGGTCCAATCAGGGATCCAGCTGTTGGAACAGACAGCAATAGATGTGGAGATCTAGTCAGGGATCCAGCTGTTGGAACAGACAGCAATAGATGTGGAGGTCCAGTCAGGGATCCAGCTGTTGGAACAGACAGCAATAGATGTGGAGGTCTAGTCAGGTATCCAGCTGTTGGAACAGACAACAATAGATGTGGAGGTCTAGTCAGGGATCCAGCTGTTGGAACAGACAACAATAGATGTGGAGGTCTAGTCAGGGATCCAGCTGTTGGAACAGACAACAATAGATGTGGAGGTCCAATCAGGTATCCAGCTGTTGGAACAGACAACAATAGATGTGGAGGTCCAATCAGGTATCCAGCTGTTGGAACAGACAACAATAGATGTGGAGGTCCAGTCAGGTATCTAGCTGTTGGAATAGACAACAATAGATGTGGAGGTCCAGTCAGGGATCCAGCTGTTGGAACAGACAACAATAGATGTGGAGGTCCAGTCAGGGATCCAGCTGTTGGAACAGACAACAATAGATGTGGAGGTCTAGTCAGGGATCCAGCTGTTGGAACAGACAAAAATAGATGTGGACGTCCAGTCAGGGATCCAGCTGTTGGAACAGACAACAATAGATGTGGAGGTCCAATCAGGTATCCAGCTGTTGGAACAGACAACAATAGATGTGGAGGTCCAATCAGGTATCCAGCTGTTGGAACAGACAACAATAGATGTGGAGGTCTAGTCAGGGATCCAGCTGTTGGAACAGACAACAATAGATGTGGAGGTCCAATCAGGTATCCAGCTGTTGGAACAGACAACAATAGATGTGGAGGTCCAATCAGGTATCCAGCTGTTGGAACAGACAACAATAGATGTGGAGGTCCAGTCAGGGATCCAGCTGTTGGAATAGACAACAATAGATGTGGAGGTCCAGTCAGGGATCCAGCTGTTGGAACAGACAGCAATAGATGTGGAGGTCCAGTCAGGGATCCAGCTGTTGGAACAGACAACAATAGATGTGGAGGTCCAATCAGGTATCCAGCTGTTGGAACAGACAGCAATAGATGTGGAGGTCCAGTCAGGTATCCAGCTGTTGGAACAGACAGCAATAGATGTGGAGGTTCAGTCAGGGATCCAGCTGTTGGAACAGACAACAATAGATGTGGAGGTCCATTCAGGTATCCAGCTGTTGGAACAGACAACAATAGATGTGGAGATCCATTCAGGTATCCAGCTGTTGGAACAGACAACAATAGATGTGGAGGCCCAGTCAGGGATTCAGCTGTTGGAATAGACAACAATAGATGTGGAGGTCCAGTCAGTCAGTGACCAAACTGCTTACTGTCCTATGGTGTATGTATAAATTTTTAGATGAACATATAAGCGTAGATAGTTTTAAACTAAAGACAACTGACCTGATTAGGTTCAGTGTCAAATCTGAAGTGTGTTTCTGTGAAATGTCTGCCACCTTCTTTAGGCGATATGGCCTGTTGTTACATGAAGTTATTTACAGTCCAAATTACATGGCGATATATATATATATATATATATATATATATATATATATATATATATATATATATATATATATATATATATATATATAGAAGGGCCGAATGTAAGAGACGGGCCTGCGTGCCCAATTTGTTACTCTTTGAAAATAAAGTCTGTTCGTTCGTTCGTTCGTTCGTTCGTTCGATATGTTAGTTAGTTAGTTAGTCGCGGTTCCAACTTCACGGTAAAGGGTCGTCCCATATTGCTCCGTTCCTGTGCCAGTGAATATCACAAAATGCTCCTCACTGCCCCATGTAAACAATGGAATAGACAGGAGTGTAGGCAAGCCAACAGCTCGCACAGGTACACTGTGCATAATGCCGCCGACAGAATGCCAACACAAAAGTCCTCCCCGAAAAATACAGTTCATCGTCGATGAAAACCGCAGTCACCAGAAAGACTTCATTGACCGGGGTTTTATCCCATATGGCTCGGTCTCTTTCTGCAGGGCGACCTCCGATCCACCGAAAGCACCGCACAAAGCACGAACTCCGTAGCTACAGCGGCGACTCCCAGGATTCTCCTGAAAAATGCACTCGTGAACCGAAAAGGCAAACCAGTCAATCCAGAAAAAGCTGGCCATCATCGTTCCGAACATGCGGTTCGCTGGAAAAACAACCGCGGACAGATGCAAAAGCATTCCACGCAATATTCACAGCTCACAGTGTCGCGTCACGCACTCACTCAGTAGCAAGGCGACGGAACCATAGCCTTCTTAGTCGCCTCTTACGACGTGCATGGTAGGCAACAGTGTTACTATTCTTTGCTCCCCCGTATGGGCCCTGACAACACACGGGCGTAGGCGATGTGTGTTTGGTGTTAATATATTGCAACTTATGCCGTGTTGTTACATGAAGTTATTTACAGTCCAAAATCAAGAGTTGTACTCCAGCCTGAAAAGTAAATGAAGAATAGCAGTACTGCAAAGTGCCATATGTGTCAGAAGAAACCACTAAGAAAACTTGACGTAGGACTGACTAGTCAACTTATGTAGACAACGTTATCTCTACACACAAACGACCTTTGGCATCGTCATGTGCCATGAGGATAAACATGAGAGGTCACGGTGCGCCATCTCATGATCACCAGAGTGCTAAAAAGGACCTGTTTTCTTGTTCCGAATATGCCAGTTGATTGAGCCATTCAGGTATTTCAACTCTTCTTCCAGGATAGCGTCATTAATTTCTGTTTCATGTGCCTCTCTTAGTTCCCTGTCTGTTGCTTTCCTTCTCATTTCTCTATATGTTACTGTCCATCTAATTTCTCTGTCTCTTGCTGCCTCTCTAATTTCTCTCATTTTCTGTTTCTAATGTCTCTCTCTTGCTGCCTCTCTAATTTCTCTCTCTCGCTGTCTCTCTAATTTCTCCCTCATTCAGTCTCTCTAATTTCTCTCTTGCTGACTCTCCAATTTCTCTCCCATGCTGCCTCTCTAATCTCTCTTGCTTTCTGTCTGTCTAATTTCTCTCTCTCTCTCTCTCTCTCTCTCTCTCTCTCTCTCTCTCTCTCTCTCTAATTTATTTATCGCTTTCTGCCTCTCGTTTCTTTTAGGGTATTTTGCTACCTCTCTCAGTTCTATGTCTCTTGTTACCTCTCTAAAATCGGTATCACTCCGAAAAACTATGTACAATACAAGTACATGTACAACACATCACAGTAACAGCACCAAACACAGTGACAGTACCACACACTTGTACAATACAAGCAGACTAGACACTTTTAAATATAAGGGAATGGGAATGGCAACACTCGTGGGCTCCTGGTATGTGTTCCAGACCAAAATGTTCACACCACCAGACCATTATGTGTAATATACGGTATAGTACACACACACAGCACAGAGTCTGTGATAAAAGTATAGCATGTCCATCTCTAACAATGAATAGCTATAGCTAGTGTTCCTTTGAGCCATCTCACTAGCCTAGGTTTTGCAATTCAGATTTTGTGTGTGCATTGTTAGAATGGAAGGAACACAAATATAAAACTAGAGTACTTCTATGCCCCGGGATAGAAGAGAAATAGGTGTTTGTGAATTATTAATGTTGATTGAATGAATGATAATACACAAGCAGTCGTATTGTGATTGAATGAATGATAATACACAAGCAGTCGTATTGTGATTGAATGAATGATAATACACAAGCAGTCGTATTGTGATTGAATGAATGATAATACACAAGCAGCCGTATTGTTTCTCTGTCTGACATCTAAAGATGGTTCGGCATGCTACTTCAAGTTTTACATTTGCGTATTGTATCAAGAAGCCATAACCGTGTCAAAAAATTCATTTGTATTAAACTGACTGCTACTTCTGGCTTGTTTTTGGAATATTCATGTTTCGCATCTGTTGTATCATACTAATGTATGTCATTGGTTACAGAATATCCATCATTTCGTTGGTTACATAGTATTCTTAATTTCATTGGTTACTCAATATTCATCATTGCATTGGTTAAAACAATATTCATCATTTCATTGTTTACACGATATTCATAATCTCATTGGACATAATTTCATTGATCACACAATATTCATCATTTCATTGGTTACACAATGTTATCATTTCATCGGTTATACAATATCCTCAGTTTCATTAGCTACACAATATTTATCTTTTCATTGGTTAGCACAATAATTTATCTTTTCATTAGATATATCACGTTTGGTTATTTAAATGTTTTATTACATAATATTCTTGATTTTGTTTATTATTATATTTGTTGATTATTATATTTGGTTATTTGAATATTGGGGTAGGGAAATTTCATTATAAGTGATATGTTTGTTTTTAATTATGTTTTGAATATTTGGTTTTCTTTTATTAACTATACGTCTTTTTTCATTTTATTAACATCATGATGTTTTAAATAGGTATGTAATATTTAGTTGCCTTTTGTTAATTACATGTTATAATTATTAACATAAATTTGATTTAAAAGGGTTGTAATATTAGGTTTTCATATGTTTCATTACAATTGTAATTAGATTCATAATATTCATATGTGAATTTTATGTAATGTTCATATGTTTAAGTCCCCGCTAATCATTGGTATCAAGAAGGCTAATAGGCTGCAATGGCTGGGGCTTATAGAAAGAATGGAAGATAATAGGGAAACAAAACTCGCTTACACTCAAGAAATAAATGACCGTAGACCCCGAGGTAGACCAAGAAGACGATGGAGAGATAATATACATACAGATCTACAAGTACTTGGAATCAACGACTGGCAAGAGAAGGTCCACCAAAGAGACGAATGGAGACGGCTTGTATCTGCAGCGAAGAACCTTAATGGCTAGGAATGCTGAAGAAGAAGAAGAAGAAGAAGAAGAAGAAGAAGAAGAAGAAGAAGAAGAAGAAGAAGAAGAAGAAGAAGAAGAAGAAGAAGAAGAAGAAGAAGAAAGAAGAAGAAGAAGAAGAAGAAGAAGAAGAAGAAGAAGAAGAAGAAGAAGAAGAAGAAGAAGAAGAAGAAGAAGAAGAAGAAGAAGAAGAAGAAGAAGAAGAAGAAGAAGAAGAAGAAGAAGAAGAAGAAGAAGAAGAAGAAGAAGAAGAAGAAGAAGAAGAAGAAGAAGAAGAAGAAGAAGAAGAAGAAGAAGAAGAAGAAGAAGAAGAAGAAGAAGAAGAAGAAGAAGAAGAAGAAGAAGAAGAAGAAGAAGAAGAAAGAAGAAGAAGAAGAAGAAGAAGAAGAAGAAGAAGAAAAGAAGAAGAAAGAAGAAGAAGAAGAAGAAGAAGAAGAAGAAGAAGAAGAAGAAGAAGAAGAAGAAGAAGAAGAAGAAGAAGAAGAAGAAGAAGAAGAAGAAGAAGAAGAAGAAGAAGAAGAAGAAGAAGAAGAAGAAGAAGAAGAAGAAGAAGAAGAAGAAGAAGAAGAAGAAGAAGAAGAAGAAGAAGAAGAAGAAGAAGAAGAAGAAGAAGAAGAAGAAGAAGAAGAAGAAGAAGAAGAAGAAGAAGAAGAAGAAGAAGAAGAAGAAGAAGAAGAAGAAGAAGAAGAAGAAGAAGAAGAAGAAGAAGAAGAAGAAAGAAGGAAGAAGAAGAAGAAGAAGAAGAAGAAGAAGAAGAAGAAGAAGAAGAAGAAGAAGAAGAAGAAGAAGAAGAAGAAGAAGAAGAAGAAGAAGAAGAAGAAGAAGAAGAAGAAGAAGAAGAAGAAGAAGAAGAAGAAGAAGAAGAAGAAGAAGAAGAAGAAGAAGAAGAAGAAGAAGAAGAAGAAGAAGAAGAAGAAGAAGAAGAAGAAGAAGAAGAAGAAGAAGAAGAAGAAGAAGAAGAAGAAGAAGAAGAAGAAGAAGAAGAAGAAGAAGAAGAAGAAGAAGAAGAAGAAGAAGAAGAAGAAGAAGAAGAAGAAGAAGAAGAAGAAGAAGAAGAAGAAGAAGAAGAAGAAGAAGAAGAAGAAGAAGAAGAAGAAGAAGAAGAAGAAGAAGAAGAAGAAGAAGAAGAAGAAGAAGAAGAAGAAGAAGAAGAAGAAGAAGAAGAAGAAGAAGAAGAAGAAGAAGAAGAAGAAGAAGAAGAAGAAGAAGAAGTTTTTCATACGTTTTGTAATATTCATGTTTAAAAATTACTTAAATAATATTCTTATTCTTAGTTATATGTTTGTCATAATTTAAATTGGATACATAATTTGTATGTTGTAGTAGTTAGCGTTTTTCATATTTATCTGTCACATAATCATGTTTTTGTAATTATATTACATATTTGTTTTTACATTAAGCTCTTCTTTTTATTTATTTATTTATTTTTTTAAAAAACATTTTAGATACATAGTATTCATTTATTATGTCATGTTTTCATTAAGTACGCAACGTGTATATTTCCAGTAGTCTGTTAATTGAGTACCTAATATGCCTGCTTTAGTTAGTTCCTGGCTATCCATAGATTCATTATGTCATTGTCATTCATGCTTTTAATTTGTTGTCTAATATTAATGGCTTTTTAATTTGTTGCCCATGATCAGGTGTCAGTGTTTTGAACTGCTGGGTCTGTATCATACATTTTCTCAGGAAGTTGATGATAAGTGATGCTTCTATGGCACTTGTATTAGTATTACCGTATTCTGGATAGTGCTTCCAATATTTGCGAGTAACTCTAGGTCTAAATAGATTGGGGGTGTCTTGTCTATAATTTGGTGATTTTCAGTCTAAAAGTTGCCTCCACATAGAAATCTGAGTATAGATTATTCATTGATGATATTTTTTAAAAATTATTATGCACAGCGACACAGATGTATTCTGAAAAGTTTGGGGTGAATTTAGAGCCCTAGTAGTGTCTGTAGTATGCCACAGAGATGCAGCCACTAGCATGTTTACCTGC
The DNA here is from genome assembly GCA_963921405.1 of Cepaea hortensis. Classification (NCBI taxonomy): domain Eukaryota; kingdom Metazoa; phylum Mollusca; class Gastropoda; order Stylommatophora; family Helicidae; genus Cepaea; species Cepaea hortensis. Next base: position 53,554,208 of record OY992885.1, on the reverse strand, counting down.
CAGCTCAGTGGTCATGAGTTCAAACTGCCTTTAATGCAGGGAATTTTTTGTCATTTGACTTGTTTGAAACCAGCCTAAAATGGGTGCCTTGACATTTCTAACCAACCCAGTGGTGTTGTGTTCGAGTCCTCTTTGATACAGGGAATTATAGACAAGGGTTCCCAGGTAGACCTTGGGAAGTACAGGTGACTGGTGTGATATTGATGAGATCACCCTTGGGGGGGGGGGGTTTGGTCCACAAGTCTGTAGCCGGCACATATACCCTGTATACCTCGAGGTATGGTGTCCGCCTCGAGTGATGGAGGTCCCGGGTTCAAGCTCCGGTGAGGACAGGGATTTTTTCACGTGGACTTCTAGTAACAAAAGTTTTCCCTGGTCTCTGGGTAGTGAGATCGGAAGACCGTGTGTATTGTTGCGCACGTAAAAAAAATCCCTTCATTCAAAACGCTCAGATAACCAGAAATGTAAGATATAAATCAGATCTTATGGATCTGCTACCGCCATACCTTCAGTTGAATATTTCCAAGTTCTTCTTTTAAAATTACAAAGTTGCTAAAAGTGGACTTTGGTGATATTGAAAGCAATAAGATTCTGGCTATCATTAACAATATTATCAGCTATGTCATTTTTTTGTCAAAGCAGAGAATAAGAAGTTGAAATGTTTGCCAAACAATCCATCAATAATTGTACTGGGTCGCGTTGTCCTGATGTTACAGATAACCTGATCAAGAAGTTGAACAATCCTGTATATGAACTGAATCCAAAGCCAAATTGTACTAACAACTAGATTCACAAACTGCCATTGATGAAAGTGGCATAACTGGCTCTACAAGAGTTGAACATATCCCGCAATGGCTTCGCCAGCAGTTTTCAATGAGTGACAAAATATACACACTGGTTTTATCTGGATCATACTTCTAGTAATCTAGAGGAAACTTCTGCAGACCTGGTTAAACTTAAGTATTCACAGAAGACATTATACTACCTACACGTTTACCCATGGATCATATTCGGACACTGTATTGTCTCGTGTGGAATTCACCAACCACTGCTGCTATGTGGTGTGTTGCTTTCGATTGAGTCCCGACTAATCATGACATGGAAGGTCTCAACTAGTATGACACAATGTTTTCTTGGGAGAACACAAGCGTTGCATGTGAATAACATATACACCTTATGGACGGGGTACATAATCTTGTAACATGATTTCCCCCCCCCCATCCCCACCCCGTTTCCATCCTGTTTCAGGATATTGCGGTCAATACCAGCATCTTTCAGCTGTGTGTTGATTCCTAGTCTAGATTACGCTCATCAGCACGCCACGACTTTCTGAGCGACCGGCTGCATACTCTCATAAGTCACTGGCGTGACTCGAACCACTTCTAATCCTCGTGCGCTGACGTCAACCACGAGAGTATTCGGGGTTAACGGAGAAAGCTGCTAACCCCTCGGCCAGGCAGCCGGCTTTGTAACATGATGACTAGTGTAATATGGATCTACGACTTAGAGACTATATATTTTGTTCAGTAAAGTGACATGACAGTGTTTGTCACATTTCTGAAATCAGAAAAGTGTCAACTTTTAGAGAGGTGTGGATGTCACAGCTCCATATTACACATATTGATTAATCTAATATAACACATAACTACTGGCCCAATACATGCTTGGGTTTCCGCACTGCTCGGTACATACGGGGCGAGCACCATTTGTATAAGATAGAGAACGGAAGATGCCATTGTTGTTAGGATGGTTAGCGTTTAGAATGGCGATAGACAGGGTCGAGTTTTAGCAGAAGTTTAGGGGTTGGTTATTAAATGTCATTAGCGCGTTATAGGTGATTAGGTGGTCCTTGGGGTAACATTCTGGTTAATTTGGAGTAGATATATTAACCAAAATGTTAAATGATATTTATAGCAGTGGATATTTATCCACAAAGAATGCATTATATACATTACGGACACTAATAGAAAGGTCAATAGAGAAACAGAAAGACATATATTTATGCTTCATAGATTATACTAAGGCATTTGATAAAGTAAAACATGATGAGCTGATTAAAATATTGGAAGATATCAACATTGATGGGAAAGATTTAAGAATAATAAAGAATATTTACTGGAACCAAATAGCAGCAATTAAAATTGGAAATAAAGAGGGTAGTTACGAACACATAAAGCTAGGAGTACGACAGGGATGTGTCTTGTCACCAGATCTTTTCTCCCTGTATAGCGAAGTAATAATGAGAGAGATCAAAGAGATGCCAGGAATACAAGTTGGAGGTTATAATATAAATAATATACGCTATGCAGATGACACAGTATTGGTGGCAGATGCTTGCTTGCTTGCTTGTGTTCGTTGGCTTGAGCTCCAACGCGAAGTCCTGTATGTCGGATGAAGGCATCCTGTTGTCCAACATCAGTGTGATGTCATACAGGACCTGAGGTTTGCGTGAGTATCCGTTGTCCCATGTCTGGCTTATTGGTGTGCAGACTGGTGGTTCCTCGCCGTACAGGCAGACACTCTCCGACTTCGGAGGAATCGGCGATCCTACTGACTTTAGCCAGGACCCCGAAGGGACCTGTTGCCCAGGACGCTCGACGAGGACGCGTCAATAGGTCTTGGCCAGTATATAACCCGGCCCTGGTGCCTTGGAAACACCTCTGCGTCCCGGTGGCAGATAAATCAACAGACCTACAACAATTGTTGGACACTGTAGTAACAGAGAGTGCAAGGAAAGGACTATCATTGAATATCAAGAAAACAGTTACAATTGTGATATCAAAGAAAATGGTGACACCAAAATGTGACATCGAAATAGAAGGACACATTCTTAACCTAGTGGATAAATTTAGATACCTAGGGACATTTATATATCTCCCCCGATGGTGTTTCCACCTTGTCTTGGTGGGGGAGCTTGAGTTTCTCAATGACCCTGAGAGCTATGCCGGCGGTAGCGTAGCTACCAGCAGGGCCTCCCAAGCCGGACAGGTCAAAGGGTAGAGAACAGACAAAGAGAAACACCCTGGTCCTCCAGGTTGGGGGTTGAAGCGTGGGGTTAACATCCCCACCTTTGTAAAAACCTTTCTTTGTTACGAAACAAATACATGAGCCTCGATATCGGACTGACTTATCTGGACAACGACCTTGGAACGTTAAAGGACTTTTGAGATTTGGAACATGGAATGTACGGACACTATATCGAGCTGGAGCGGCCGAAGAACTAACCCGGGAGCTGGGTGAATATCAAATGGATATAACAGCAATTCAAGAAATAAGGTGGCCAGGAGAGGGTACTTTAGAGCAAAATGGAATGATTATAATATATGGAGGAAACACCCAAAATAAACATGAATTAGGAACAGGATTTGTCATCTAAAAAGAGTTATGGGGGAACGTTTTAAACTTTAAAGCTTTTAATGACAGGATTAGTAAATTACGAATAAAAGGTAAATGAAAAAATATAACGATGATTAATGTACATGCACCTACTGAAGAGAAAGAAGATGATATTAAAGAAGACTTTTATAATGATCTGGAAGATGTCATAGAAGAAACCCCCAAACAGGACATCCTGATTGTGCTGGGAGACTTCAATGCAAAAATAGGTAGAGAGCAAACTAATAAAAAAAAAGTGGCCGGTATGGAAAGCCTACATACAACTTCAAATAATAATGGATTAAGAGTCATCAACCTGGCAGAAGCCAAAGGACTGCAGATTAGCAGTACCAGACTACAAAGAAAGGATATACACAAACAAGAGAACCTATAATCAAATAGATCACATTTTAATTAACAACAGAAATGCATCAAACATACAGCAAGTCAGAAGTTATAGAGGAGCTGAGTGCCACAGTGACCACTTCCTCGTTGGAGCAAAATTTAAAATAAAACTTAAGAGAGTTTTCTATACTAAATTACAAAGATTATACCCAACATATAACAGAGAAAAACTGAAGACATTGCAGTCAAAGAGAAATTTACAGATGAAATAAAATGTAAACTTGAAACTCTGCAAAACCCTTTGGAGGAAAGCATTGACCAAACTTGGTTGAACATCAAGAATACAATTCAGTCTACCGCAGAAGAATGTCTCGGTGTGTTAACCACGCATAGAAAGAACAGATGGTTCAATCAAAAATGTGAAGAATCAGTCATTAGGAAGAAGAATGCCAGACATGTATGCTTAAATGACATCAATAACATCCAAAAGGAAGAGCATTATAGAAATGAATGTAAAGAGGCTACGAAAATAGTCAGACAGCAGAAGCGAGAATATATGAGTAATATAATCAAAGATATGGAAACTAATCACCAGAAAAATGAATCCAGAAAATTTTTTAAAGAACTGAAGTCAATGAAACGAGGGCACCAACAAAACACATATGGCTTAAAAGACAAAAATGGGAATATGATAAATACCAATGAGGAAATGTGCAACACTTGGAAAGAATATTTTATTGAATTATTAAATTGTGAAGCTCCAAGTCACATTTTCCCACAGGAAGAGGTTCTAACATGCGAACCACAAATTGAAGAACCTACATTTGAAGAAATCCTATATGTAATCACACGACTTAAAAACAATAAGGCAACTGGGACTGATGGAATTGCTGCTGAATTTATAAAGGCAGGTGGCCATGCATTACATCTAAAGCTATACGAACTAATAATAAAAATTTGGAGGACAGAAGAATTACCCCATGACTGGAAAGAGTCATTATTGATACCTATCTTTAAGAAAGGAGACAAGTTCCAATGTGGAAATTATAGAGGAATATCACTACTGTCCACAAGCTATAAGATACTATCCGCAGTATTACTAAATAGACTAAAACCATATTCAGAAGACATATTAGGTGACTACCAGGCGGGTTTTAGACAAAACAGATCAACAATAGATCAGATATTTATCTTACGACAAATAGCCGAGAAACATTGGGAATATAAAAGAGATCTCCATAACATTTTTGTTGATTTTAAAAAGGCTTATGATAGTGTCCATAGGAATAGTCTATGGAATGCTATGCAGGAATTTGGAATACCAAGGAAGTTAATCAACATGACCAGACTATGCATGGAAGATACTTATAATATAGTAACATATAAAGGCAGGAAATCAGACCCCTTCCAAATAACATCTGGCTTGAAACAGGGTGATGCACTATCGCCGCTACTCTTCAATCTGGCTCTAGAGAAAGTTGTAAGGAAGGTAAAGGAGGAATGTGATATTGGAGGAACATCCAAGCTGCTTGGTTATGCAGATGATATAGATATTATAGGGCAAAGTGAACAAAAGACATTGGAAATATTGACTCACTTAAAGGGAAAAGCCCAACAGATGGGGCTGGTTATCAACCAAGATAAGACAGAATATATGGTAATTTCAAGAGACGGAATGGCTAGAAACTCTGGCCACATACAAATAGATAATATGACCATTAAAAGAACGGAAACATACAAATACCTGGGTACAATCTTCAACTGCTCCAACATCATAAGGGAAGAAATACAAACTAGAATCAACTCTGGAAATAAGATATACTATGCACTACAACATCTACTAAAATCAAAGGCGCTATCTCGTAACACCAAAATCACAATATACAAAACACTGATCAGACCAGTTGTGCTATATGGCTCTGAAACCTGGAGTACAACGAAAGGAGACGAAGCCTTGTTACAAACCTTTGAGAACAAAATTTTAAGACGCATCTTTGGACCCATTAGGGATACACAAAGTGGAGAGTGGAAAAGAAGAAGTAACAAAGACATTTATGATCTGTTTAAGCCCCCGCTAATCACTGGTATCATGAAGGCTAATAGACTACAATGGCTGGGGCATATAGAAAGAATGGAAGATAATAGGGAAACAAAACTCGCTTACACTCAGGAAATATATGACCGTAGACCCCGAGGTAGACCAAGAAGGCGGTGGAGAGATAATACATATACAGACCTACAAGCACTTGGAATCAAGGACTGGCAAGAGAAGGTCCACCAGAGAGACGAATGGAGACGGATTGTATTTGCAGCAAAGAACCTCAATGGCTCGGAACGCTGAAGAAGAAGGAGAAGGGACATTTATAACATCAGATTGAAGATGTACAACAGAGATTAATAGCAGAATAGGGCAAGCAAAGGCTGCATTTCAGAAAATGAAGAATATCTTGTGCAATAGGTCACTATCACTGAGTGTAAGAAAGAGAGTGCTGAAATGCTATGTAGAACCAGTTTTGCTGTATGGCAGTGAATCTTGGAATGTAAATGAACAAATTAAGAAGAAATTTGAAGCAACAGAGATGTGGTTCCTGAGACAAATGTTGCAAATTCCTTGGACTGCCAGAGTAACTAACAACGACTGCCTGAAAAAGGCTAATGAAACTAGAACACTATATACAATAATAATAAAGAGACAAACAGTTTTCTTTGGTCATGTAATCTTCTTCTTCTTTTCGTTCATCCGGAGTGTTTTTTCAGATGTGATTGCGGTGTGTCTGTTATGCGCCCTTGGGCCGAAACCCGTAGGCCAACACATCGACTTTAGCGTGCTTTTTTTACCAGGTAGCATTCCTGGGTGGTCATGTAATGAGAAGAGAGGCATTGGAGAACCATCCCAATCCTCCAAGCAATTAACCCCTGACACCCCCAGGTTGTTGGAGCTTATCAGAAGAACATTCCCAGGCCTCACACGACATTTGAGAGGACCCAATGAGATGGAGATGGACCCAAGGGAAAGAGAGACCTTCATTCATAGACTTCACACACGCAACCACTTCATCCAGAAAGTAGACACTGAAAAGTACTTCAATGTCTGGTATCATCAACACAAGAGATAGGAATATCCTTTGCTTACATTAGCCACTACATCTAATATTAGTATATATGTTACATTGATATATTTTGGATGATCCATGTGTTACAAATATGTTTTCACACCATATGATAACAAATGTTGAATCTAATAATTTTCCCAGAGTGGCATGTACTCCATTCTGTAATTTAACATTACATTCTATGTTGTAATTCAGGTTATTGGGTGATTTATTGCTGAATGTCCTGTGATGACAGTGTATGTTCTGTTCACACAGTGATTGTTATGTCATGACAGTGAATGTTCTCCTCACATAGTGATTGTTCTGTAATGACAGTGAATGTTCTGTTCACACATTGGATGTATGTACTACCTGTACATGTTCAGTGCATCACATACATACACACATTGGCACCTTGCCGTCTTGACAGACGATAGTTTGTGCTTTAAAAAGGCATAATAACTTTTAACTATGGCGGTAGCGAGTGTGACTGATAAGGCCAATTTGCGCTGTAAATGTCCGTTCACAGTGGGTGCATGTGAACACGTGGTCATTTCCACCATCATGCACCATCTTACGTCTCAAACGCTTGGTGTGTGACTTTTCTGCAATAATTTTCTCCTTTGACTTTATTCCATTTCTGATATTTGCCCTCCATGCAACACGTTCAGCGGCGACTTGCTCCCAATGTGCATTATCAATGCCTGTATCAATCATGTCCCGCTTACACACATCTTTGTATCGTAGTAGAGGCCGACCCTGAGATCTCTTACCCATCTGTAATTCACCAAAAAAGATATCCTTTGGTATTCTACCATCATCCATCCGCCTAAGATGTCCTATCCATCTAAGTCTACGAAGACTGAGCATGGAATAAACTGTCACACAACCTGATCTTTCCAATACTTCAGTATTTGTGATTTTGTCTTGCCACTTAATACCAAGAATTCTTCGCAGACACCGCATATGAAAGCTGTTTAAATTGTTCTCTTGGTGTGAGTAAGTTGTCCAGGTTTCACTGCCATAGAGAAGAGTACTAAGGACACAGGCTTGATAGACAAGGACTTTTGTTTTGGCAGTAAGCTTCCTGTTCTCCCAGACTCTTTTTCTTAACCTGTTCATTGTTGTTGCTGCCTTACCAATCCGGATGTTGATTTCCTGATCTAGGGATAATTTGCTATTTACCACCGATCCTAGATATGTAAAATGGTCTACTATCTCTAGTTCGGCGTCGTCAATAAAGATTGATGGTACCCCATGTGCACCTTGTGACATAATCTGTGTCTTCTTTTTGCTAATTGTTAAACCAAATTCAGAACAAGCATTGGAGAATGCAGATAGTAGACATTGCAATTCTTCCTCAGAGTGGGTCGTAACTGCAGCATCATCTGCAAAAAGCAACTCTCTGATCAGTACCCTCCTAATTTTGGTCTTAGCCTTCAATCTCTGAGCATTGTAGAGGCCGCCATCTGAGCGTGAGTGAATGTATATACCACCATCCTGATCACGAAATGCATATTTCAGTAGAAGTGAAAAGTATATTCCAAAGAGGGTGGGAGCTAGTACACAACCTTGCTTAACTCCACTCTTGATTTCAAATTCTTCAGAAGTTGCACCATCAAACTTGATTATACCCTTCATGCCTGTGTGGAACGATTCCACAATGGACAGAAGAGTTGGTGGGCAGCCAATCTTCTTTAGTGCCTTGAACAGACCCTCACGACTGACCAAATCAAATGCCTTTGTGAGGTCGATGAAGGCAATAAACAGTGGTTGATTCTGTTCACGGCATTTTTCTTGCATTTGTCGCAATGAGAATATCATATCAGTGGTAGACCGGTTCTGTCGAAAGCCACACTGTGATTCGGGGTAGACTTGATCTCCTAGGACTTGAAGTCTGCGCAGAACAATTCTGGAAAATACTTTTCCAACAATACACAGAAGTGAGATACCCCTATAGTTGTTGCAGTCGCTCCGATCGCCCTTGTTCTTGTACAGTGTTATGATGCTTGAATCTTTGAAATCCTGTGGGACTTGTCCTTCACGCCAGCATAGCTCTATTAGCTGGTGGATCTGTATAGTGAGTGTGTCTTGCCCACTCCTGATAACCTCTATTGGAATCCCATCCTTACCTGGAGCCTTGCCAGATGCAAGTTCATTTATAGCACACTTAACTTCTGTTATGGTGGGAAGTGTGTCCAGGTGGTCAAGAGTTGGTAGAGCCTCTATGGCGTTGAGGGCATTATCCGCTAGTTTGGTCTCACTTGAGTAAAGCTCCAAATAGTGCTCTACCCATCTGTCCATCTGCTGTTTCTTATCAGTGATGACTTCTCCAGTCAAGGTTTTCAATTGTGCACTTCTTTTGATCACTGGACCACAGGCTTTCTTTATTCCTTCATACATGCTTCTTATGTCTCCCTTATCACTTGCGATTTGAATGGACTCACATAACTTGATCCAATAATCATTTGCACACTGCCTGGCAGCCTTTTGCACATCCTTCCTAGCTTGCCTTAGCTCACTCAGAGTGTTACGCGTTGGTCTTTCCTTGTTTCTTAAGAGAGCTTTCTTCTTCTTATCAATCAAGGGCTGCAGAGTCTCGCTGTTGGCCGCAAACCAGTCCTGCCTCTTATGATCCACAGTGCCGTAAACCTTTACGGCAGTTTTACAAAGAGTTTCCTTAAGTTTATTCCATTTATCATTTACTGTACAATTTTCTGGTGTATCAGTGAAAGCGTCTTCAAGTTGCTGTTGAAACTGAAAGCACTTTTCAGGATCATGAGTGTTAATAATATTAATCCTGGGGCTAGATTTGTGTTTAGCTGTGTAGATTCTCTTTGGTCTCAGTCTAACCCTTGCAACAACCAAAGAATGATCCGTATCACAGTCAGCACTGTGGTAACTACGAGTCAATGATATATGGTTCAGATGTTGTCTCCGTGTGATGATGAAGTCCAGCTGGTGCCAATGGCCGGATCTTGGATGTTTCCATGTGACCTTATGCATCTCTTTTGTTTTAAAAAAAGAGTTTGTAATACATAGGTCATTACTGGTGCAATGCTCCAGCAGCCTTTGCCCATTTTCATTCATGCGACCGATGTTGTATTTTCCAAGGCACACTGGCCATGAACTCGAGTCCTTGCCCACACGAGCATTGAAATCACCGAGCATATAAATGTAGTCGGATTTTGGAACTGCCTTGATCACAGAGTCTAACTCCTCATAGAACAAATCCTTCACATCATCAGAGGAATCGAGTGTCGGTGCATATGCAGTAATAATGGTGGCAAACCCACAAGAGGTTGCCAAGCGCAGGGATAATAGTCTTTCATTTCCTCCTGCTGGAATTTCAATCATTCCCAGTAGCGAATTCTTCACTGCAAAGCCCACACCGTGTTGCCTTTTTTCTGCCTGCCCTTTACCCTTCCAGAAAAAGGTGTAGTTCTTTTCCCTGAGTGACCCTTCCTCAGCGAGGCGAGTCTCCTGCAGGCCAGCAATATCAATGTTAAGAACATTGAGTTCGGCATCAATCACAGCCGTTTTTCTCACATCGTCAATATTGGTCAAGTCAGTGGAAAATCCTGGACACATGGTTCTCACGTTCCAGGTTGCAAGCCGTAGCTTGAGGTTTCTATTTATATTTTTGTTTGTACCTTGCAGATAGTAGACATTGCAATTCTTCCTCAGAGTGGGTCGTAACTGCAGCATCATCTGCAAAAAGCAACTCTTTGATCAGTACCCTCCTAATTTTGGTCTTAGCCTTCAATCTCTGAGCATTGTAGAGGCCGCCATCTGAGCGTGAGTGAATGTATATACCACCATCCTGATCACGAAATGCATATTTCAGTAGAAGTGAAAAGTATATTCCAAAGAGGGTGGGAGCTAGTACACAACCTTGCTTAACTCCACTCTTGATTTCAAATTCTTCAGAAGTTGCACCATCAAACTTGATTATACCCTTCATGCCTGTGTGGAACGATTCCACAATGGACAGAAGAGTTGGTGGGCAGCCAATCTTCTTTAGTGCCTTGAACAGACCCTCACGACTGACCAAATCAAATGCCTTTGTGAGGTCGATGAAGGCAATAAACAGTGGTTGATTCTGTTCACGGCATTTTTCTTGCATTTGTCGCAATGAGAATATAGAAGCAGGCAGGCTGTGGCGGATCAGCACCCAATTGGCTGGGGGCTGCCCAGCTTGAGGCGGGCGGTAGCTGATCAGTGACACCTATAGGTGTCTCCCACCGTCAGAGGCAACGCGTGGCGCCCCATGTCTACGCCAACTGACAAGGACTTATAACCCGTAACAGTTGCCTCTCGCTTTGATTCCGAGACCAGTTAAGACCAGGGATGGAGTTATTGCCTCTCCATAGCACAAAGCCTGGGCTAAAATATAGAGATCATGTGTTGCCCATGCAGCATGATCCCTCTCTCGGCCTGCCTAGTTCACTCCAGAGGAAAGGTAACACCCCTACATCTGGAACAAGACAAGCTGCAGAAGCTGCCGGATCAGCAAAGCAATGCTCTAACTGTCCGCCTGTCGGAGCTTCGATCCTAGACCAGTCGCCAACCAAGGCTTAGGGCCTGGTCTGCCCTGCCATGACAATTTTGTCTTTAGCTTGCATTTCCTCGCACCAGGGTAAGGCTTGTACCCTCCCAATTGCGCTCTTCCGCCCGAAGCCGTTGGCACAATGTGGGGTGTCGGGTTTGGTAAGCGCCGCCCAACGTTCGGCGCTAACAGAAACCAGGTAGTACCGTCTACTGTTATACGGTAGCTCAGTCATATCTGACTAAGACCTGACTGCAGGGTTAGATAATATATAGATTAAAACAGCTATATTCACATGACAGATTAAAACAGCTATATTCACATGACTGACAAGAATGTAAAGTTGCATCAGTTCAGTGCATCAATTATATGTTTAATATGTACACCACAGGAGTATAAACTACTAGAGACCTCGTGAGGGCGGGCAACGTCATACCAGTCCTTTTTCTCATTTATAGATGATGTCATCTTCTTTAGGGATACTGGTAAAAGCCAGTGGTCTCCAAACCTTCCCAAGGAGCCGATATTTATGAACTTTCGTGTAAGATACTTGATTTATCTATAGTTGTCTTCACGTGAGGGTAACGAGCCGAATTCCAGGCTTTCAGAAGAAGGCTACAAGGGATATCAACCCATCCCAACTAGGATATCCTTATCTATTTCCTAATCAAATTATTTCACGCCTCAGACCAAGCAAGAGACAATGAACGTTTGTTTTCGTTGTTACCAACAAATTAACTTTGATGTATCTGAATAGTAACTGCTGTGAAGTCTAAGTTATAGCCACTTAACGGCATTAATTTCTTCCAATAATCGTTGCGGTTGTTCTGCAGCCAGCACATTTCTTTTTCAGCAGCCTCATCAAGTTGTTTCAAAGAGCGAGTTTACGTGTCTCTTCGCTCTATAGGACATATATTTACATCATCAAGTGAAATGCCGACTGGCGTAGGCGTTCATGACTCTCCACAGACCTCGGTCTTTGGTTTTCTGGATCAACTCTACCGTTGATATTCCTTTATGCCACGGTCGCAATCTATCCAGTATCATTTCTCGTGGTCTGCCTGTGCCTCTCTTCCCCTCGATCTTTCCAGTTGTCACGATGTACTCCAAAGCCTCTCTTTTCATCACATGACCAAAAATATATGTTTGTCTCTTTCTTATTGTTGTATATAATGTTCTAGTTTCATTAGCCTCTTTCAGGCGATCGTTGTTAGTTACTTTGGCAGTCCAAAAAATTCGCAATATTTGTCTAAGGAACCGCATCTCTGTTGCTTCCAATCTCTTCTTAATTTGTTCATTTACATTCCAAGATTCACGGCCATACAGCAAAACAGATTCTATATAGCACTTCAGCATTCTCTTTCTTACATTGAATGATTGTGACTTATTTATTGCATGAGATATTCTTCATTTTCTGAAATGCAGCCTCTGCTTGCCCTATTCTGCTCTTAATATCTGTTGTGCATCTTCCATCCGATGTTATAAATGTCCTTAGATATTTAAAACTATCCACTTGTTGGCGAATTTTCCCTTCTATCTCTATTTCACATTTGGGTTCATCTGTTTCTTTGATATCACCATTGTTCTGTTTTCTTGATATTCAAGGAGAGTCCTTTCTTTGCAATCTCTGTTACTACAATGTACAACAATTGTTGTAGATCTATTGCATTATCCGCTATGAGTACTGTGCCATCTGCGTAGCGTATATGTATATTTACATGTACTCAATAAAATGCTGACTGCTACCAGAAGTCTTGTTTATCTTGATCTTCATGTCCGGTCTCCATTAAATGGAACGTGTGTTTACCATCTGACAGTTCTTTGTTTACGATATATTTTGAAACACGACGTCCTCCAAGCGATAATAGCATTTATTGTTTCCATAGAAACAGCAGCGTTTGACAGCAAGCAATCTGGTCTGAAGCTGCATGATGTTTTTTTTTTTTAAATGATTTTTTTTTAATTTTTGAAAAAATTTATTTTAAATGAGAAGTATTGAAGCATGATATGTTTAGAGATTGTTAAAATAAGCTGTCTTTGATCTCAAATATTAAACAGACGATCGTAAACTTTCAATATTCAGTCAAGTTTCAGGACGGATAATAGGTGCGGTAATCAGGGGAACAAACCATGAATATGACAATAAAAGCAGAGCAAGACGTATTATGTACCTGTAAAACTAAAATGTAACTGGAAAGGTCAATGAAATGAAACACACACACAAACGAATCGTTACGACCGAAAGATTACTTGGCTACCAAACTGAAATATCACAATTACAATTAAGTAAACGATATGTTTCAACGAACACCACCAAGCCCTACATTCGTGGTAAGAATATAGGGAGACAGTTCCTTTCAAGATCACTAGTGCACCCGCCTTCTCTCTCTCTCTCTCTCTCTCTCTCTCTCTCTCTCTCTCTCTCTCTCTCTCTCTCTATATATATATATATATATATATATATATATATATATATATATATATATGTATGTATATATATATATATATATATATATATATATATATATATATATATATATATATATATATATATATATATATATATATATATATATAAGGGCTTTCATTTGAAATCCGTTCGTGCCGCAACGCGCGTAAATGCGTGCCTTGTACATGATCATGTCAAAGTCATATGATAAGTACTGATCAATGAATCAATGAATAAAAAGATCAAGTGCTTATCGTCCCATGATGCATAGGTTCTGTTTCTGACCGTTGAGAAAATGGCCGGGTTGATCTAAAATTCGTCCAAAGAAGCACGAAGAGCGGTTATTCACAGTTTCTTTTATTTGAAGGATGTCGACCAGTGGACATTCATCGAAGAATGCAGGCAGCGTACGGTAACAAATGTGTGTCGAAGACAACAGTGACATACTGGGCACGAATGTTTCGGAAAGGACGTCAGTTCACGACAGATCTTCGACGGCCGTGTCAAGCGCATATTATTGCACCAGAAAAAACCATCGCCAAAATTGATGCAGCAGTACAGATGAATCGTTGTCGAAGCATACGTTCGCTAGCGAAAGAATTTGATTTGTCAATTGGGACAATTCAAAAGGTCGTTCGTAAGAAACTGCAATATCATATCGGAAGGTGTTTTCACAGTGGGTACCACTGATGTTGACCGACCACCAAAAAGGGGAACGCATGGGATGGTATTTGAACCATTTTCTGCTTACAGAGTGGAGGGTGATGCATTTCCCTTCCGCATAGTGGCAGGCGATGAATCATGGTGTTACCACTTTGAGCCGAGCAGCAAAAGATAGAGCATGCAATGGAAGCATGCTGGATCACCAAAAGCCAAAAATTTCAAGTTACAGGTTTCCGCTGGTAAGTAATGCTGAGCGTATTTTGTGACCATGAAGGGCTATTGTTGGCCGACTTTAAAGAACTTGGTGTCAACATCAACTCTACCCACTACATGCAAACACTAGACGAGCTGCAAAAAGCCAAGGAGAATAAACGACCCGGCATGCGTTCTCGCGGTGTGATTTTGTTGAACGATATTGCTCGTCCGCATGTCGCAAAGATTGTGCAGGAAGCATTAGCAAGGAAAATGTGGGAAATTCTGCAACATCCAGCCTATAGTACTGATTTGTTACCATGTGAGTTTAATTTGTTTGGACCTCTAAAATAACTTCACAAGGGGCAACGATTTTACACAGATGCAGACCGGGACAGGATGAAATACCAAATGAACTAATTAAAGCAGCAAGAGAAGTATGAACAGCTTGGCTACATAGACTATTCAACCATGTTTGGGTAGAACACGAGACACCACGAGACTGGGGAAAAGACATAATTATCCAAATTTGGAAAAGCAAAGGCAGCAAAAGAGACTGCACACAATACAGAGGCATTTCACTGTTGAGTCATACTGGGAAAATATTTTGCAAAATTCTTGAAAAAAGATTACGAACTACTTTAGAATCCCAGCTAAGCGAAACCCAACTTGGATTTAGGAAAAACAAAGGATGCACAGATGCCATTTTTGCTCTTAGACAACTTATAGAAAAATCAATCGAATTCAATGAAACACTCTACTTAGCCTTTGTCGACCAAGAAAAAGCATTCGATAGAGTAGATAGAAACAAGCTGTGGGAAATCCTTAAACAATATGGAGTGAGTACACATCTAACAAACCTATGTAGAAGTTTATACAACAACAGTGAATGCATAGTGAGAGCAACTGGAGGACACTCAGAACCCTTCACCATAAGATCTGGAGTACGACAAGGTTGTGTCCTGTCCCCTCTCTTGTTCATAACATGCATAGGCAACATATGTAAGGAAACCAGTCAAACAGAGACATCATGAATACCACATGACGAGAACACAGAAGAAGAAGCATCTGCAAATCTAATCATTAGAGAACTCCTGTTTGCAGACGACCAAACACTAATAGTAAAGTTAGAAGCTGAATTACAAGACCACATGAATAGTCTATACGAAATGTGTAGGGAACATAACATGAAAATTAGCACAAGCAAAACAGAGGTAATGACTATAACTAAAGAAGAATAAACAACAACAATTCACCTAAACGAACATCCCTTGAAACAAGTAAAGAGTTTCAAGTACCTAGGAAGTATAATAACATCAATAAGGCAAACCAACTCATTGGACAAATGGCATCAATACTAAAGAACAAATATGTATCAATAACTACTAAGAAAGCACTTTACAACACAATCTTCCTGCTTACTCTATGCAACCAATGCCAAACCTGGACAATGACAGAAAAAGAGAAAAGAAAAATCACAACAGAAATGAGATTCCTGAGAAGAATACTCAACGTATCATGAAGAGATAAAATCAGAAATGAAGAAATCAAGACTAAAGTGGGGGTTAAAGCAGCACTAGATTTTATTAGAAAGCAGCAAGAAAAATGGTTTGGCCATGCATGTAGGTTACCAGTCAACAGCATACAGCAACAAGCAATGATGTACAGACCAGATAGAAACAGAGGAAGAGGCCGACCACGTAAACGTTTGACGCAGGGAATAGCAGAGGCCATGTGAATATCGATATATGAATCCCATAATCGGGCACTCTCACGATGTTTATACTTCACCTCGACACCGCAAGGTACAAGAGGAACATGATGAGATGAGATGAGATGAGATGAGGTAGACGTAATGAACGCTGTAAACACTTGGTTCAGTGAGCAACGACAATCCTTTTTGCGGATGGCATTTGCAGCCTACCTAAGCAATGGGATGCTTGCCTGAATGCCTACAGCGACTTCTTCTTACCAACCCATGGTACATAATTCATTCAAAATGAAAGCTTTGTTTAATTCTACCATGCCTGTTAATGTTTCTTTCATGCCTTTGTAATAAAGTCAATGGAACGGGTTTCAAATGTACGCCCTTCATATAATTCCATTCGTCATCATTGGCACCTTGCCGTCTTGACAGACAATAGTTTGTTACATAGTGCTTCAAAAATGTATAATAGCTACAACCCATGTCGGTAACCAATGCAACAGATCAGACCAATTCGCGCTGTAAATGTTCGTCCACAATGGATGCATGTGAACACATGGTCATTTCCACCATCACGCACCATCTAACGGCTACCACGATCAGTGTATGACCTATCTGCACTTATGTGCTCCTTCGTCTTTATTCCATTTCTGATCTTTGCCCTCCATGCAACACGTTCAGCGGCGACTTGCTCCCAATGTGCATTATCAATGCCTGTATCAATCATGTGCCGCTTACACACATCTTTGTATCGTAGTAGATGTGGACCCTAACATCTCTTACACATCTGTAATTCACCAAAAAGATGTCCCTTGGTATTCTCCCATCATCCATCCTCTAATTTGTCTTATGCATCAAAGCATCAGAACATCTAAGTATACAAAGACTAAGCATGGTACAAACCTCACACAACCTGTTCTTTCCAATATTTAAGTATTTGTGATTTTGTCTTGTCATTTACTACCACGTTCTGACCAACAATCAGTACTCATAGGAAATGCCAGACGGACACATAACCAGACTGCAACTGGTACAATTAGCACTGGGGCTCTTTGATGGCTGTTGAAGATGAGGAATGTTCCGAGTGCTATTATGTTGGTTCTAGACCCAACTCAACCTCACAAAAACTCTGAGCAATTTCTATATGTTATTTCATTTACTTTATAGTGAACCCAAGGAAGAAGAAACACAAAAACAAATAGAACAATATTTATATTATTTCCACTGTTCTCCCCATTATTTGGGTATTATCCTACAACCAACAAACATCAAGCAGTCTTATCCTTTTCAGTCGAATAATGTTGTTGTGTAGGGCTCTCCATGTCCTCCCCATATAATTGACTTGTCCCCATTTCTCCTCTCCACGTGTCTCCGGGTATGTTTCATTGTACTAGTGCATTATAGATCAAGGACTATCTAGTTATACTAAAATCATGCTATCTGAATGTGTGGTGGCGTTTCTAGAACCAACGTCCTTTTCTCACCTCTTTATTCACTGGTAGTTGCCTTGTACCCCCCCCCCCCCCCCCAAATCTCCCGCCTAAGACAAAACAAACAGCCAAACAAAAATAATATATATTATCTTAAAGGACAACTAGTATAATAAACATTCCCATAAGTATGGTACGTTACATCTTTATTAGGTATTTATAGTGGCCATATTGAAAGTTGCCTTAGTGAGTCATGTATTATTTATTATTTTCCATGCTTTTAATGTTCTGTTGTTGTCTAAGATTAGCTTCATAAGTGATATATGAAAGAAATAACGTATCATAGGATGGATAGAAGAAGGGCAGAATATCAGGCGTGCCAAATTCATCATCATCATCATCATCATCATCATCATCATCATCATCATCTTCCACTTCTGCCGTCAAGCGTCGTGGGGGGGGGGGGGATAATTTGCGTTCCAGAGCCCGGTGGGCGGCACTGGATAGTGTCATTCCGTGTGGTTGTACATTGTACAATGTCTTTGTTGTCGTCAATCCATTTTCTTCTTGGATGTCTTCGTGGTCTCGTCGCAGATGATCTTTGATATAAGGTAAGTGATGGTAGTTGCTGGTGTTGCATTCTAACGACATGACCAAACCACATGATCTTCTGTCTTTCAATAAATATGGCATAAGGTGTTGATCCTACAGTCTGTCTGATAATAGCATTTCTTACTAGGTCTCGGATTGTTAAGTTGGCAGCTCTCCTCAGGCATCTCATTTCGCAGGTGTTGATTTTGCGAAGGTGTAATTTTGGATAAAGTCCAGGTCTGAGATTAATAGCTGTCGGATAAATAGTTGATGGCTCAACCCCAAAGAGATCAAGGATCCATAGTTCCTCTTTCTCAATGTGATCCTGCCCGTTAAAATTATTTTAGCTGTTACTGGCTCAATGATTTGAGACCATTAAATAGAGTTTTGGAGAACCAAGGAATACCTCAAGAAAAAATGAAATTTTTACCGAGTATCCCAAATGTCCCGAGGAACGGTTCCTTGCCTCTCCTCTACCAACTAAATAATTAATCTAGGGTAATTGCTTACAACAATTTTACGATGAAAAGAGAAAATAACCCGTAATGTTCATAATTTAATATACATAAACATGGATTTGTGGCTTATACATATAATAGCATACAACAATCAATACAGTACAATTACAAGATCATGGGCATAGTAGTCTCTTAACTAAGTATCTATCTTCTGGCTGTGCCACTGTATCATACATTGTCCTCAAAGTTGCCTCCGTTCTTAATGATAAATATTGGGCCTCTTCTGCTGGCCTAATCTGTGGAAAGAAACTGGGTACACCCTGGTTGGTTTACCATCCAGTTATTGGATCTCAGTAACAGCCAGTGTAGAATATTCTGAGTGTTCTAAATTGTTTTCCCCTGTGATTTCTTATATTATTATTAGCTCACTGGTCTTCTTCACCTATACCTGGATAAAAGGATATGTGATACCTGTCCTGGAAAGGTGGTGAAAATTGGCAGGAAGTTGCTGTGGTATAGTATTTGGCCTCGCTATTTCAGCTGCCTCACTCAGTTAAGTGGCTACTGCATTCAGTCAAGCTGCTACAACTACTTTCACTAAGGGCTGCATTCACAAAGTCAGGTCTGGATAATGACCACTACCTGCAATTTTAGCATCACATAATTCTAATGATATCATAAATATGACATTAGAAATGAAATGTAAACGCATAAGAACACAACAAGTGAAAACAATAAATGAATCTTGTTCTTAGAGAAAATAAACATAGAAGAAAGATAGTCTTAGTGTTCTCATTTAGCTATAACCAACTTAGTTGTTTGCTCTCACTCCAATCTTCCACTATCAGGTGTTCAAGGTTTAACTAGCAGGTGTGCAGTTTCATCTTCACATATGCCTGTCCTCAGGTTTATAGTTTAAGTAATACCTTGAGTGATTTGGAATTTGACAATTATGTTGACCATTCTCTTCTGTACCTAGTTTTGTTCTCTTCTTCATCTTTTCCTATTCAAGAAAAAGGGTCTCATACATTAAGGACTTTTAAAAATCAGTTCCCATGTCAATGGGTATTTGCTTATAAACAATATAAGCACATTATGGTATCATTCTTGTATATCATTCAGATGTATTCTTCTTCATTAAATGCTTCAAGTGAGAAGATTTCATCCATTCTCATGGATTATTATCATCAACATCATCATGGTTTCTGTAATCATTGTAATTACAATCATTATCACTATTATCATGCTTATGACATTAGAAATCATTACATCATTCTAACATTATCATCATAGTCATTATTACATCATTTTCATTACATTCCAGTCATCATCATCATCTTTGTAGTACATTATTATCATTACACTAGACCATATGTGTTAACAGTAGTGACATAATTACAAAGTGGGATTTTGCTTAAATTACAACCACAGATGCTGATGCTATGCGTAATGTATGATATTGGTTGTGTAGTGCTTAGCGCACAAAACTATATGATAGTAACATGAATGATATTTTATACAAAGTGCTGTTATGCGCCGGAGTGTACTAAATTATTATTTAGTTCATGGGTTAAGCCAAAGCATTTCTCTGGTGATAGTCATAGCATTTCACATCAGATTGCCGGCTATCATGAGATTGACTGTTGGCTTATACTCCCTCTCTCTCAGCCTGTACCTTCACTCACTCACTCAAATTCCTCATGCATCAGTCAACATATCCATCTGTGCATGTGAGGTCAATGCACTTATCTCAGACATCATTCATATGCATGGATGATCATTTCACTCAGTCTATAGACACATTCATATTGGTATGGGTGATCATATAGGAATCATTCATCACACATCCTTCATACTGGCATGTAAGGTGGGTGATTTCCCAATGATAACTTAAAATGTTTACCATCATTGATATCACAATGAAATATCTCCTTTCACAATCACTCATCATACACATCATATCTGTAGGAATGACATCATGCCTATGTAGGTGCTTTACACAGAATACATTCACAGATTCAACAAGAATGACATTACAAGGGAATCTCATCCTTCAACCTAACTTATACTATTTCCTAGATATTTAGTCATGCATGCTGATGGGTTTTATCAAATGGTACATTCACAAGCATTGTCGCAGAACTCAGTAGGTCCGCCTCGTGATGGTTCTGCTTGAGGAAACGGGTGAAGAAAATTTGCCGGTGAAATGGAATTAACCAGTAATTTGACTCAACCCGACCAGAGTCGTTGCTCGCCCTTTAAGAATAATAAAGTACGTGGGTGGCGGAACAGGGTTTCGGACAAGATGGATTGCGCATGTCCGACGCAAGCGAAGTCGATTGTCCCGGAACAAATGATCAGTTGGAGACGAAGGTTGCTGTCATGCAGTCGACATTTTGAGTCGACAGTGCTGAGTGATAGAGAGCGGGACGCCGTGTCTTGATGAGGGTTGAAGACCTTTGACATCATGTCCAGTTGCAGTGACAACGCTTCTATTATCCACTGTCGTGCTGTTTGTGTGAAGGTATGTGTACAACCTGTTTTATTAACTAGTGCGGTGTCGGTGATTCGAATTATGAGATTTCGTTACCGCGTGACCGGCGCGAGAAAGGAGGTCACGTGTGAACATTGGTACGGTTGTGTTTTCTGACTGTAAATTAAGCCTGTGGCAAACGCGTGTTTACCAGCATAGTATTGCTAAGCTATTTCGTAGGGTAGTAGCGCGCGGCTTATTTACATGTCCTCTAGATTGGGAAAATCGGGTTCAGGGAAGCGAGACCTGTAATTTGAGATCACACACGGCCAACTTTGTAACCTCGAGCGTCGGCGTGGCCAGCGTGGCCGAACCATTACCCGCAGCGCTACCGGTAGTGGATTAAGGAGTCGCTTCGGATATATCGAGTGATATATCGATGAACTCGGGCGAGTGCACCGAATCGAATGCACCGGTCGGCCGAAACCTCTGAGGTCGTTTCAAGGTCGTACCGGGAGTCGAGCTTTGGATCACATGGTGGAACGACCACTGGCTTCTTTCTTGGCTTTCCTCACATCTGTCTTTTAATTAATTCCCTCGATGGAATGCCAGCTTAATATATAGTGGATTCCTGAGAGGTGGATAGAGGGAGACGCGACCATTGCGACAGAATTGTTCGTATTGAACATGACACCGTTCTAAATGCCCCGACCTGGGACCAGGGAGGGGGAACGGGGTGTGGATTTTGGCTACAGGGGGATCACCCTGTATATTTATTTGGATTTACTGGATTGTGCCTACGGCATGGTACGTCATCAGCTTTGGCGGATAACAGGAAGGGGGTTTAGGAAGTACTGCCATCGGCCCTCCTTCAGGGCCCTTCTATCTACAAGTACAACTAACTCACTAACCGTATGTGTTATCTAGCTATGTTTCAGCAGAAACCCATATCTCAGACACCAACCTTGGCCCAGTCCTACGTTCGTCTGGGAAAGAGGATGCAGGTGGCAGCTGCCGCGTTGGTTCTAGCTCCAGTCTGTCCTCAAATGTTCGAGTGGCTAATGAAAGAGTGCGACCTTATTGGAAGGGTCCACACGTCTGAGTAAGGGGGACCTAAGTGTATCTGCTGTGGGTAAGTCTGATTCATGGTGCTCTCACTGAGTATTATCCTCCACAGGTTCTATCTTGTTGAGAGCAGAGCGACGATCTGGGGACGAGTCCAGTGATCCGGACTAGGGCGAGAGCCGGTGTGAACAGCTTGGAAGTCCACCACCTCAGCGAGCGGTACTTACAATAGAGAGCACGTCTCAGGATGGGCTCCAGCTAACTCATCGCCCACGCCACGTCTGATATCCCAGGTTGTTCGCCATGACAGCACCATATCGCATTGTTTGTTACTTCAGCTGGGCAAGTATCTGGTGGTTGTTAGTGTCCCGGTTATGACCCTGACTGACTGCCTTCATGCCAACTAGTTATGATGTCTCCGCTACCAAGTGCCTGGTACCCTGTGGTGCCTGATATTGTGCAAGAACTGTTGTCTGTTTTGAACTTTATCTACAGTGCCACGTTTCAGCGAGGGAGGTATCTGTGCTGTGATATCTGTGCTATGAGTCGGATGATCTGCGCGGGTTGCATAGACAGTTGGGACTGTTACTACCCTTGAGTGAGAGATCACCCTCTCTCTATACTCGCAGTACCCTCCATACTTCCAGACGCTTCATAGGAGTGTCCTAGTTCCTCAACCACCAGAGAGACAGTCTTTATCCCTACCCTAAGGTGATCCAGACGTCAGGGACGTCATCCACCGGAGGTCCCAAGTACCAGTGAGTCAACTCGCCAGCCATCCTATCCAAGTGGAGAAACCTATACCTGGAGGGAGGCCTGAGATACTTGGTGAGCGTGTCTGACTTACCCAATAGTGTGACTTGAGGCCCTGACGATGATGACACTGTCTTCGGGAGGCTACTCGATCCTTGCCACGTCTTATCTCTCATAGATACTGCAAGGCCTATCTCAGAATCATCATCATCATTCTCATTCATCCATTCATCTTGTATAATACACCATATTGTGATATAGTTAGATGCCAAAGTTGTGTCATGAGTTTAGGACGAGGTTTGAAAGGGGTAACGTCTCTTGGTTGAGAGTGAGGGAGATAGGGTTCCGAGGGCCGAAGGGGTTTTGTAGACTGAGGTCACCTATGTCCCAGGGCTAAAGGTATCTCGTTGTTAAAGTGTGATAACAGGTTCCCCTCACCCCAGGGAGTGTTGTGACAAGCATGCTCTTCAATGACATAGATATGTGATCATTAGGCACACTTATGAAATTCACCCAGGATTTAGAAACATGAAATCCATGAGTTATCACATTCTCTCATAAAATGCATACAATTTAGGTGATATATCCAATTCACATTCAGGCATTATGAATTAAAATACTTCTTGCATGGTGGTTGGTTACGCACTATTATGTGGCACAAATATTATTATTCCCAATGGTTGACAGCCATGTCTATGTATTTGCCTTACCCCATGTGTGCTGTACCATCACACAAGTTATGATACCCGTAGAACTGTTTTTGGTTCCCATGTGTTCAGGAAACATAAGAAAACTATTTGTTTGCCCATGTGCTCATGTCAAAAATAAATCTACTGACTAATTACACATTACTCTAATTTCTCTATTAGTGCTGGCACATGTAAACTAATTTTTAATCTTACCAGTGGGCACATGTACAATATGTCCTTACCACTGCACTAAGAATTCTGAGTTTCCTTAAGTCTTAAGTACCACTCCAATTCATTGTAGATTGAGTTTCATGCTTAATAAATAAAGTTTACAACATGGGTCTAATGTTTATACATTCACTAAGTTGTTTAGCTGGGAGAAAATAAACACTGTAGTTTTCTCCTGGTGTACAGTTTATCTTATGACTATGATAACTGAATATAATATTATTTAGTTTGTACTAGATTACATTCTTAAGAACTCACCATTCCAATCATTTTAGATTGAGTTGCTTAAGAAATAAATGTACTCCCAATACTTCTAATTCTTCTATTGTGATTTCATCTGGCCCAGCTGTTTTTCCTTTCTTCATAAGTTTCATAGCGTCAGCGACTTCTTCTTTCAGAATAGGTGGACCTTCTAAGTTACTATCTTCTGTTAATTCTCCCCTTTCTCCTTCATATAATTCTCTTATATACTCATTCCAACTCTTCATTATAGCATCTTCCTCTAATAATATCTTTCCTGTTTTTGATTTCAAACAGCCTGTATTTATTCTTATTTTTCTTCCTGTAAGCTCACTGATTTGTCTGTGCATATTTTTTGTATCTTTAATGGAATTTAAGTCAATTTTTTTGCATTGCTCGTTTAACCAACTTTCTTTAGCCTTCCCACATTTATCTTTTATTTCTTTATTTATCTTAGCGTATTCTTGTTTGTAATTTTTACTCTGTTTTCTTTTGTCCATCAGTTTTAAGATATCTTCATTCATCCATTTTTTCTTAGCTATTTTGTCTCTCTCCGGTAATACTTCTTTGCTAGTTTGATGGATGGAGTCCCTTAACATTTCCCATTGTTCATCTATACTCTGTATTTTAGTTATTGCATTGTACCTATTTTTCACAGTCACTCTGTATTGTTCTTGCATTTCTTTATCTATTTTCAGAACCTCTTTATTAAGTCTCATGTTCTTAACCATTTTTTCCCCTCTCTTTAATCTTACTTTTATTTGTCCACATAGTGGTACATGATCACTATTACAGTCAGCACCAGGCATTGTCTTTACATTAATTAAAGCATTTCTAAATCTTTTATTAATAAGTATGTAGTCAATTTAGTTGCGTATTTTCTTATCAGGGCTTATCCATGTGTACAGTCGTCTTTTATGGTGTTTAAACCATGTGTTTCCAATTATCATCTCATTGATATTTGCCCATTCTATTAGCTTTTCCCCTCGTTCATTTCTTGGACCTAAACCATAATTCCCCACTACATCCTCCATTTTTCCCGTTCCTACTTTTGCATTAAAATCACCAAGTATTATTTTTATTTCTTGTGATCCAATTTGAGCCATCGCCATTTCTATTTCGTCGTAAAAGTTTTGTGTTTCTTCCTCACTACTGTTTGTTGTTGGTGCATATACTTGTATAATATTTATGTCTATTGGTTTGCCTTTGATTTTTACCATAATAACTCTATCTGAAATACACCAGTATCCATTAATTGACTTGGCTGTTTTTTCGTCTAATATTATTCCTACACCTTTTTCAAGTGTATCCCCTCCAGAATAAATTTAATATCTACATGGACAGAATTTCCAAAGAAGCAAGTCTTGACAGAACCTATTCAGAAAATTTAGAACTCTTTACTCCAGATGAAACAACTGATCCACAGGAAATAAATGAACTTCTATCTGCAGACGATCAGTACCTCTTTTACAGCGATGATGGCAGACTACAAAATCATATTAATAATCTGAGTTCAACATGCAGAAGATACAATATGAGTATAAATACAGCCAAAACCGAAGTAATGCAAGTTAGCAGATCACCGGGCCCACTAAATATACAGATAAATAGCACAACTCTGAAACAAGTTAAAGAATTCAAATATCTTGGAAGTATGATCACTGAAGATGGCAGATTAGACAGAGAAATCGAAATCAGATGTCAAAAAGCTAGTGCACTTACATATCAACTATCACCCTTACTGAAACATCCAAATATACCCATGTCCGCAAAACGACAGATAATAAACAGCACATGCACACCAACTCTATGCTACCAATCTCAAACTTGGACTTCATTCAAATCACACCTTCGCAAAATCAACACCTGTGAGATGAGATGCCTGATGAGAGCTGCCAACTTAACAATCCGAGACCGAGGAGGAAATGTTGTTATCAGACAGACAGTGGGATCAACACCTTGTGCCATATTTATAGAAAGACAGAAGACCAAGTGGTTTGGCCATGTCGTTAGAATGCAACACCAGTAACTACCATCACTGGCCTTACATCAAAGATCATCTGCGACGAGAACAAGAGGACGTCCAAGAAGAAAATGGATTGATAACATCAACGACATTGTACAATCACACGGAATTACACTATCCAGTGCCACCCACCGGGCGCTGGAGCGCAAATTATTCCTCCCCACGTCGCTTGACGGAAGAAGTGAAAGATGATGATGATGATGACTGTTGTTGTCATACGATTAGTGTTGTTGTAACACGATTACTGTTGTTTTCAAATGAGTACTGTTGTTGTCATACGATTACTTTTGTTGTCCTGTCTCACAAAATCAACACCAAACTCCTGGTTGTATGGAATTAAAGGAGAACTAGGAGAACTCGAGTGAAATGGCAAGTCATGACCGCCTACGCTTTCCGGCATGGCACATGATTGATTGAGACAAGACCGTGATGTTTCATGGTTGGAATCCTGCTGACGGTGTTATTAAAGACGATGACGACGATGACGACGACGAAGAAGAAGAAGAAGAAGAAGAAGAAGAAGAAGAAGAAGAAGAAGAAGAAGAAGAAGAAGAAGAAGAAGAAGAAGAAGAAGAAGGAGTGGGAGGAGGAGGAGGAGGAGGAGGAGGAGGAGGAGCAGCAGCAGCAGCAGCAGCAGCAGCAGCAGCAGCAGAAGAAGAAGAAGTTTAGTTTAGTTTAGTCGTTGGATCAACATCACGGCACACGGTTTAACCCATAAGTGCTCCGTTATCCTCCTAACTCAAACTTGAGTCTGGAGAAACTCAGCTCAATGCACGAACTCCGTTGCATCGGCGAGGATCCTGAAATACCTTGGGTAGATTTTTAACTCGAAATTTTGCCCGGGCAGCGCCGTTAGGTTACTCTTTTTCGATTTCCAACTGCCAAGGGATTTTTTACGTGCGCAACAATACACACGGGCGTCCGATCTCACTACCCAGAGACCAGGGGAAATTTTATTACTGGAAGTCCAGGTGGATTTTTTTTTTTTTAACCGGTCCTCACCGGGGCCTGAATCCGGGATCTCCAGCACTCGAGGCGGACACCAAACCTCGAGACCACTCAGCCCCCTGGGAGAATAAGAAGACGAAGAAGAAGGAGGAGGAGGAAGAAGAAGAAGAAGAAGAAGAAGAAGAAGAAGAAGAAGAAGAAGAAGAAGAAGAAGAAGAAGAAGAAGAAGAAGAAGAAGAAGAAGAAGAAGAAGGAGGAGGAGGAGGAGGAGGAAGAAGAAGAAGAAGAAGAAGAAGAAGAAGAAGAAGAAGAAGAAGAAGAAGAAGAAGAAGAAGAAGAAGAAGAAGAAGAAGAAGAAGAAGAAGAAGAAGTAGGAGGAGAAGGAGGAGGAGGGGGAGGAGGAGGAGGAGGAAGACGAAGAAGAAGAAGAAGAAGAAGAAGAAGAAGAAGAAGAAGAAGAAGAAGAAGAAGAAGAAGAAGAAGAAGAAGAAGAAGAAGAAGAAGAAGGAGGAGGAGGAGGAGGAGGAGGAGGAGGAGGAGGAGGAGGAGAAGCCGTGGGTTATCTTTATGCCATAACATCGTATTCACAGTCTTCCACAGCTCGTATATTTCATGACTCCTGGAACGGCCAGAAATAAAATATGAGTACAAGTTACATTCCAATAGAGATTTTCTTTTCATTTGGCGTCCCGCGGGCATCGGCCTTTGAACACCGTGAACTTCTCGCTTACGTTTCCTGATTTTAAAATAACCCAACCAGACAGCCTCTGAACTTGAAACTCCCGTGGCAGCATTTCGAAGTTAAAGGTTTCTCAGCTAGTTTGTTGATTCCTGGCTCAACATTTGCTTAAAGCTATTTCCCGCCATCACAGACCCTTACGCCAGACAACCCTTGATTAAATTTCGTCTTCCTTACTGCTTCTTGTATTCATTGCTTCGCTTTGTTGATGTCCTGTGTTCAGTGACTTTGATAAATGTCATTTTTATTTATTTATGGTAGTAAAAATGATTTACTTTGTGATTTACTGTGAAAGTAAACCAAATGTTTTCAATTTATCATGTTAAATATGTTTGTATTTATCTCTCTAGTGATATTCTATCTTTCTGTCTGTCTCTGTTTAGAACTCCTCGTCTGTCTATAGCTCCTTCTATTTCTTTGCCTGTCTGTCGTTCCATCCATATATCTATCTTTGTATCCAGGAATTAATCCATTCGTCCAACAGTCGTTCAATCCATCTATCTTCATGTATGTCTATCTCTGTTATTAAACCTTCCATTTGTCTGTATGCACTTTCATTCAACTATTTGACTATTTTTTCATCGGACCGTATTTCTGTCTGTCTTGCTTTCGATCAGTATGTCTCTTTCCATCATTTCACCGGTTTGTTTGTCTTTCCATCCATTTGTCTGATGTCTCTCTTACCATCGACATTTCTGTCTATTTTTATGCATCATTTTACTTGACTTTTTCTGTCTGGCTGCAAATCTCATGTTTTGGATATATAATAACATACACTGGCAGAAATGAAACAAATCAAAAAGATAACATAAATAATAACAAAATATATTCATCAACAGAAAGAGAACATCAACATTTAGAGGAAAAAGCTATAGATTTACAATGATAACAGTAAATTGTTACAAACACGCCCACCCCTCTAAAATATATGTTACAGAAAACCATAGCATATCTTGGGCTAAGAAGAATAAAAATACTGACATTCTACGGCGACTGACAACCAATGAGAAATGGTGTATTAACATCATGGCGACTGACAACCAATGAGAAATGGTGTATTAACATCATGGCGACTGACAACCAATGAGAAATGGTGTATTAACATCATGGCGACTGACAACCAATGAGAAATGTTGTATTAACATCATGGCGACTGACAACCAATGAGAAATGGTGTATTAACATCATGGCGACTGACAACCAATGAGAAATGGTGTATTAACATCATGGCGACTGACAACCAATGAGAAATGTTGTATTAACATCATGGCGACTGACAACCAATGAGAAATGGTGTATTAACATCATGACGACTGAAAACCAATGAGAAATGGTGTATTAACATCATGGCGACTGACAACCAATGAGAAATTGTGTATTAACATCATGGCGACTGACAACCAATGAGAAATGGTGTATTAACATCATGGCGACTGACAACCAATGAGAAATGGTGTATTAACATCTTGGCGACTGACAACCAATGAGAAATGGTGTATTAACATCATCGTAATGGGAAACTGAATTACTTTGGGGGAATTAAACGTTATAGTGGTTTGGAAAGAGTAATGATGGAAGGCATAGTTTCTTGAAGTGTCCGACATTCATTGATAGTTCGCACATTTATATTTTACTATATTTTTATATATTTTATATATAATATAGTCGGAAACATGTCACGTTTTCCGTTCAGAAATGCCGTGACAACCGCTATGCAAGTAAAGAAAGTATCGCTGTGACCTGCCAGAGACGATAAAGGAAAGTTTGAGTCAAACTGGCAACCTCATCACGTAGAAAAACGTTGGCCGCAGCATCAAACAAATCATGAACACATGTTCAGAAAAGACAATCAAAAGCATTGCTCAGCCAGCAACAAATAGAAGACGAATTTTCTGTAGAAAACAAAATGTGCAGTGTGGTGAAAGAGGAAAAGATTCGGGATTGCTGACACCAAGGAAGCTCTCCATGTTTGGCACCTGGACCCTAATGACCCGGGAAAAACATCACAAGTGGCATGGGAAATGGAATATTACACGATCGATCTTTAAGAATTATGTGAAGCAAGATTGAACGGAGACCGCTAGAGTCTTTGAACGTGAAAACAACCTGTTGGGAAATTGGGACATACGGAAAAAGAAAGTATCTTGTGATCCACTCTAAAGAGGCATCAGTTAGGATTCATAGAGTGGAGGCAGGGAAAAATAAAATCACGTTATCTCTTTAGAGTGGGTTGTAGTTAGGTTTTGCAGTGTTATGTTATTCTCCTTCACACGCTTTATCGGGTATATGGTGCTAGCCTCTTCATTATATAAATCAATCGGCTTACGTGGATGTTGTAATTAATAGCCCGCCTGCCGCTTTTCCTCACCAGTACATACCTTGGTATCTATTTAGTTAGATCGGTTGATCTAGGAGTCCAGACCATGGTTTAAACAATCCGACTCGTTTAAGATTCGAACACACAACACGCGGCATTCCGGCGAGAAAGCCAGACCCGTCGCTACAGCGGCAATCAACACTCTAAAACCGCTTGTTTACAAGTTCATGTTTTAGGTGTACATTTCCAGCCATGAATGGCAAAAATTCACTTGAATGAAGCTCGTTGGTTCAGATCGACGTATAACATAACATTCTACCACGTGGCACAACCACGGTCAGCAGAAGTGACGTGATTGATTGATTGATTGATTGATTGATTTAGAAACCGACATCACAGCATTCGGGGCATTCCCATAAGCGCTCCGTCCCCATCCTCAGAAGCCAGCGAAGAGTTACAACCCCAATAGTACCAGTAGCCAGAAGTGACGTGTAGAAATAAGAATCGCATGTTTTAACTAATTTGGATGTGTATCCTCAGGTACTGGAGCCAGACTCAGTGAAGTTTGGTAAATGTGTGGCTTTTTGTGAGACAGTTCATGTGATGCATTGTTAACAAGTGTGAAAGAATGAAAATAGTTATTTACAAAATGTTTTACCACTAAAATAATCATTTTCATTCACCCATTTCTTTTAATTTAAAACCACACTTCATATCATTATATTTTTCACACCTGCAAATCTCTTCAAACAAGGCATAAAACTAAAAAGTAAATAGGCAAACTTGAAAAACATAGATGCAGAAGCAAAGATTCAAGGTAATAGGGGCATCCAATGAGGAAGCGGAAACTCTTCATTACCAGCTATCTGTGTCCTGAGAGTGTACCGCGTCCTCTTGCTGTTATTGCCAGAACGTAGCTGGGAAATGTGTATGGTGTAAACACGATAAACAAATAGACATGTTCGCCAGGTGTGATAATTTATTACAAAAATATACAGGCATAGAATTGCTTGGCGCGACACTGTTAACAATATAAAACACAGGAAAACGTACATTCATTGTGGTTACTTTCTTTAAAATGGGTTTACATATCCTTTATAGGACGTAGTAGTCAACCCCAACATTTTGACTGTTCGTCATATTTGGGCAAGTTTACGTTCAGTAGTTTGCCATCGCTTTCTGAACTACCCGCACCCACACAATTTCATTAAAAAAAACAACTTAAGGCGGTCTGCTGCCAAATCACCCACAGCTATGTTTTGAGCGCATGTATGCGGGATCACGAACTGCGTCCATAACCTCTTCCCCACGGAGCAGGCTTACGTGAGTCTGGAAAAACAAAAACAAAAAACGGTATCACGGTCTCTACATCAAAGTGTTACGTGGTGGAATTGCCCAGTTACTGTCCTCTCCGATGCATATAAAACATGGACAGTAAGCAGGCATGCTAATAAACATTTACGAGCAGAGGTAATATCATTTCCGAGGACACTGCAGAGAATACCATGTACGGATATATACACGAATGGAACAGTCTTTCAAGAAACAAATGAAAGGATTAAAGAAATCAGACCAAACCTCATCCCTGACTGGTGATCATGCTAGATGGCGAATGATCGACCACGCATACTGGCCTTGCACGTGATGATAATAATGGTTGTAAGGGGGGGGGGGGGGGGGGGTAAATGGGAGAATCACAAATAAAACATCTGCTTCTCGCGCTGTGTAAACAATATAACAAACTGTTAAAGGGGAGATAATTCTGCACCGTTATTTAAACTTCAAAAGCTGATGAAATTGATAAAAATGCGCTTAGATATTTTTCTCGCTCCATTAAAACGAATCATTAGTGAAAGCTTAAAATAAAGAAAGCATTTAAAAGATCTTCTAAGACATAAATGTGCCAAAATGAGCTC
Organism: Cepaea hortensis; assembly: GCA_963921405.1. Classification (NCBI taxonomy): domain Eukaryota; kingdom Metazoa; phylum Mollusca; class Gastropoda; order Stylommatophora; family Helicidae; genus Cepaea; species Cepaea hortensis. Next base: position 53,521,965 of record OY992885.1, on the reverse strand, counting down.
AGCACATCGGTGAAGATATGCATGTTTATATAAGTTGTCGAAGTAAATACAGCAGGCTTGCAAAATGAACAACGAGATTTGGTGGTTTCGGTAATTGGCTGGTTGGTTGGATGGTTTGGTAATTGATTGGTTGGTTGGATGGTTGGGTAATTGATTGGTTGGTTGGCTGGCTTTGAATGCTCTCAACTATATGAGTTTTACTGTTAAAACCCATGCATGGGTGTTGAGGTCCCTGAGCCCCGCAAACGGCAAGCAGCTATCGGAGTGTGGTTACCATGTAGAGTTTTCTCCACAACCGATACCGATTATCTTCTCTTTGGAGAATGTCTTGCAGATCACTTCTTTCTCTCTCAGAAGCGAGCGGAATGTGCAATACCAATATTGGAATCCCAAATCTGCGGAAATGCATATTGGTGTGTAACCATATCATGAATCAGCCGTGTGGGTAGTGTCTAGTCATCTCAAGTCATCTCGGACAAGGGCGACAACTCAGAAAAACAATGAGCACTGTAAACATATCACGGCAATTGAAAATAGAAAATAATAGTCCGAATAGGCCATTCTTTAGTGCTACAGAGTGTCTGCACTGTGCTGATATTCTCCCTGTGTGATCTATGGGAAGAGAGTGGCACACACATGAAGATCTCCGTGTGATATCAAGTGATCTTTTACTCGCAGAAATAGACCTACCAACGTGATCGTGTTTCGCCTGAAGCTGTGGACGTCCAGATGTGCGTTTTGTTTTCCAGTTATCGTATTTAATAACGCTCTGATAGATGTTGTTGTTATTAGTTGCTTTATTACAAATGTCTTCACTTATTTAAACTACAAAATGTTTCATCAGTGTTTATCTATAAATCAAATAGATATCAATGGGGCTGGTGGCTGAGTTATTTGAATACCAGCTTCAAACGTAAAGGGTCTAGGTTTTAATCCCCGATCGTTTCATATCAGGGTATGCAGTCCGGAGTCCGTTATGTAAATATTTTGACATACTCATAAACTTATTCCTGGGAAGGAAATACGTATGTTTACCCTTGTCTGAAGGCATCCACATGCTTTTTTGTGGTCTGTTCCGTCGACAACAAATTCCTGACGTTGGACATGTGAGTGCCCTGCTCTGCTAATTTATAGTGTTGTCCATGTATTCCGAGGTCCACAAGGGTTGTTGGCGAGCTCTGCTTGTGAAAAGAATGTGCAGATGCCAAGATAAGTGAGTACTCTGTTATGCTGATTTGCGGAGGTGTCAACGGAATCCTTATAAGTCAGTGGATCTTTTGGGTCTATTGGCGGTTATGTACAATTATTATCACAAATTCTCTAAACCTTACAGACGGCCGGCCATCATATGGGATGCCGACTTTTATTTCCCCAGTCCTCATCAAATTTATCCCAGGATATACCATCAATGGTACTAGCGTTGTAATATTTGACTGCCTCTTCTTTTCGTTCTTCTTATTCTAATATCTACTTCTTCTTCTTCTTCTTCATCGTCATTATTTTCATCACGTGAATGGTCTGGAGCAGATCTTAGCGTTCACAACAATCCCCTCGTCTTTGTCAATATTTTCATGTAGTGATGCTGATTCTCTATTTAATTTATCTTTTCCATATGGTTTTGATAATTTATTAAATAGCACTCGCAGCTGTCAGTACCCGAATGTCCGTCTTCTTGTATTCTCAACATTCTTATTCTGTAACAATAATTTTCGTTTTGTTCAGACAGCAATGTCAAACTATGGAACGTACACTTGCCTAAAAAAAATCAACCTGCAGTTGATCACAACGTCCTGCAAAGAAAATACCACATTTGTAAAAGAGGTAATTTACCAAATATATTTATAGAACTTATAACAGTACCAAAAGCCGAGACCTTGGTTCTGAATCAGAACTCCCAATTACCTCCTTATCAACGTGAGTAGAAAAGTGAATAGAGTATCCACAGACATAAAGAAGAAAAATGTAAGGCCAGGGAGAAATATTAGCTAGATGTCAAAATACACAGTGACTGACCTCCGAGAGTAAATGAAAAACTGTGGTCGTCAACCGAGAGATGTGTGTTACAGGGACAAGCGTATCCAAATCTGGCGTTCCCATGTGACTCTGCGTCCTGCTGACTTCGGGATCTCATTACAGTAACTCTAGCTAAATCCTATGGTCTCTAAGAGTACATTTGTGTGTGTCACTTGTCCAAGAAAAGTCGGGGACATTTCTAGGGCGTATGCGGAAAGTCGATAGTAGCACAGATGGAACCATTCTGACACATGGAAGTCGTTAGTACTCTATATCTGAAATAACCCGCAGTACCGTATTTTTAAGTTGAAACTAAGGAAAGCCAGTTCAACTGACTCATACTAGGGAAATAGAGATGTAAAGATTGAATTGTCTTGTTCATTCCAACAGGTTATTTTACGGTTAACTCTTGTCAACATACCACAAGAGCAAACTCGTCACAAGTGAGAGGAACTGTTTGAGCATGGCACAAGAGATAGGGCGCGAAACGACGATATTAGAAATAGGACAGACGTAGCCACCACAGCTCTATTTCATCGAGATACAAAAGATAAAGTGATGTAGATGTCTTATGAAAGTGAAATCTAATCTATTACCAATGAGAATGTGCAACCAAAAAAGATCTAGATGTAGAGCTAGAGGAAGACCAAGAAAGTGATCAATAGACCACACCAACATCGACTCTAAACAAAGACAGATTAACTGAACTTAGGCAGCACATCTTGGAACACAGGGTTCTCACCTCGTCCTCCCTCCCTCAGGTTCGCTGAAAAGCAAGCGTTGATAAGGAAGAGACATCATTCGCCTGAGACTAGACAACAGACACATAATCGTCACATGTCTTCTCCGCGTGCTTCAAGCTGTCCATCACTATAATCTGTTATTGGGTCATATGTCTGTATTACAGATAGAGAGATCTCAAGATTCCATTGATAAGTTTCTTAAATAACCCTTCTTTAGAATTTCATCACTTTGCTCCTGGTAATTCTATTCTGAGTTTATAAATACGTAACTTGTATCTTCATGTGTGGCTAACATCTGCCCACCTTGTCGCTGATACTCCTAAAATATCCACACCACATACGCATTCGTATGTATTTGTTTCCAAAAATAGGATGTTAAATCTCCCTTCTTGACATAATCTACCTAAATTTCAAATACGACTTAATATATTTAAGTTACAGAGAACATTATTATATCCAAAGAACTTCCGTGTTTTTGTCCCGTTTACGTCATTTCACATCTTTACTCTATACACAAAATGCAGTAGTTTCTATTTCAATAAATCAATCATGTGCCATGCCGGAAAGCGTGGGCGGTCATGACTCGCCATTTCACTCGATGACCAGAGTCATGGATCAGCTCAGTGTTCCTGTCTCATCCATGCCATGTGGCTAAGCCATAGAGGTATTTACTTCTCGGTCTTCCTCTTGGTCTGTTCCCTTCGATCTTGCCAGTTGTCACCAAGTTCTCCAATCCATTTCTTCTCTTCTACCGCGGCTCACATGATTTCAAATGAAAGTATAATATTCTTATTGACAAGGGATCCTCTACTTACTCCTAATGATGCTAGGATTATCAATTGTTGGGGAACCCCTGAGACAATAGACACAGCATAACAAATAAATGAACGGATGTTAACTGACACTCACAGAAGTGGAGTAAAGTAGCAGAGTTTAATGACACATGAGCAATATGGACATTTAACGGTTATATGACTAGGCTAGTCGAGGTAGCGCAGTAGCTAGTGCCCGACTGGGATCTGGTTTCCACTGATCTGTGCTTCCAGGTCCAACAAGTCTAAAATGGGTGTGCCAAGAAATTGCTGGACAATAAAGATGGCCGCCGTGATAGTGACCACATCCAGCGCTGATTGGTTCAACAATATAAGGCTGGCACCATATACCTAATACACTTCATGAGGTGAAAAGATGCTCTTTACCCTTACGTACTTTATAGTGACCGCATGGGGATTCGAACCTGCCGCCTACATATGACGGCATCGCCTAGCTAATGTAATCTTGCCAGCCAATACTTGTGAATGTATTTTTTTTGCTTATAATACTGTTTGCATTACTTAATTAATAACGATCTTCACGTTTAAGACATTAGGCTATCTACAGTAGTCTTCCCCCAAGTGTACAGGGGCGGTGTATGTGCACAATGTATACCGTCCTACCATTTTAATCCCGTAGGAAATGTTTTCTATACAACTTTCTGTTTATCGCACCTGATGTCGTATTAAAACTGTGTATCTCCCTGTTTATCTCCCTGTTTATCTTTCTGCTACTCCTCCAAGATGGCAGGAATGTTACCTTCTCTTTCACCTAAACGCTGTTGTTTTTCAGCTTGAAAAACGTAGATGCTGATCGACATTTTATATCTGACTCCGTGCCAGGATTGTAATGATTGGATGCTTTATGCCATGTAAAGAGCGGATGTTTCATTCGATGTCAGGAGTGGATGTTTAATGCAATGTAAAGAGTGGATGTTTTATGCGATTCTTCTTCTTCTTCTTCTTCTTCTTCTTCTTCTTCTTCTTCTTCTTCTTCTTCTTCTTCTTCTTCTTCTTCTTCTTCTTCTTCTTCTTCTTCTTCTTCTTCTTCTTCTTCTTCTTCTTCTTCTTCTTCTTCTTCTTCTTTAGTTCGCTTGAAATATGTCGATAACTGCAATGTTGTCTCTTGTATAAATCTAAATCTTTTTTTAGTTCACTCAGCGGTCCATAGAGTTTAACTTCCACTGTTGTCTCTCTAGGCCAGAAGGTTCGCATGGATATGTTGTAGTTTGGGCAGTCCTGGAGTATGTGCTCTGCTGTCTGCGACGCCAATCCACGTGTGCACATGGCTGTGTCACCAATTTTGAATTTTGTATACACGTGGTTGCGTAATCTATTGTGTCCTGTTCTGAGGCGCAGAATAATGACCTGTTCTGGTCTGTCCATAACGTGGTAGTCGTCTTGAGTAGGGTTTGGTGGCTGAAGATTCTTTAATCAAAGTCAATTTGATACAGTCATACATCTCATTCAAACCACCTACGTTTTTATTTTGTTAATGTACACTTTGTTGTTACATCCAAAAATGTAGGGGGTGGGGGGGGGGGATTTTTATATTACATGTAATAAGACGTGTGCCAATGCGATTTATGTCAATAGTCCTCATTTTAAGTATTCACCTCGTTTTTCAGAACAGACAATGATAAAACTAAGACAATCTTTTATAGATACTGCATTCAGAGCATTGAATTGTTAGAGTTCATCATATACTCGATAATGTCCTTGAGAGATTTGGGTGGCTGTAGTGTGTGTGTAAAGAATGACTGTCGTATTAGTTACTTGTTCTTCTTTACCACTTTAGTGTCGTCCCTGGAGTGAAGAGAATCAACACCCACATTATTTTAAATTCAATATCTCTATTCTGGAGAAATCCAGCAGACTCCGTCCACACACTCCCTCAATCTGAAGACACCTTCCTCTCACTCTTACTCACCCCTGGATCATGCCCCCTCTCATTCTTCCCCAACATAACATACTTGACAACTCTCGCTTCAACAAATAAAAACAAGAAATTTATTAAAGCAAAGAGTATATGTAGGAGAAGTGTATGTGTGTATAAGGTGTAGAATGTGTGATGGGTATTCTAAATCGTCTATAGACTCAGATCAGTGTTCAAGAGGATATTCATTCTCATCCCTGTGCTGAAGACACACCAGCACCATGTATCCCATACAAGTAGCCTCACCCAGGTGATGCTCCTCCGGTCACGTGAAGACTTCCTCCGTTGTCTCTGGAACCACCAGGATGCTTGGACACCCCTGACAAACACTGTCTAATTAGAGTCTGATTCACACTATGAACTTCCTCGGTTATTTAACGGATTGTTAATCAGGAAATTCTAATCCTATTGTCACTGTTAGTGGAGAAATCTTAATGGATCTAGAGTCACTGGTTCTAAAGATTCCTCATATTAACACCACAATCTAACTGTTCTGGTAATCAGTATAAATTATGCAATGTTCTGACTGTTTATTGATACATCTATCACTTGGCTAAACCTCAATCTCGTCAACATGTCCTGCTCAGCAGAAGCCAGGTTCCCGCAAACCAACTTGGGTATAAGCCCTATGTAGCGGCCTCTCAGCAACCTCTGTCTTCAGATGCTGAGCCCTCCTTGTATAAAACTTTGAACCTGCTTCTTCGTAGTAAATCATCGCACACTCAAGTGGAACACTCAAGGGGAACTGTACATGGAACCTGTAGATCAGATAACATCATGGTGAGGGCAACTCAGTCCTGGCCAGAATTAGGCAAGTGTAGGCCAATAACAGCACTCAGATCTATAACAGAGATCCGATCTCTGTCATACGGCCAAATAACTCAATCATATGATCTGAGACATGGCAACACCAGGAAAGACTAAAGGAACTGGTAGAAACCCAGCAGATGCCCTACTGGAAGATCCTACCATTACACATTCCCCTCCTCCCTCTCAACCATCCTTAATCTCTCTAATTATTATTCCACTACATTGTCCTCAACTTCCCGAGTAAAATTATATATAACACAAGCTACTTGAAGCCACACAATGGAATACTAGTGCCGACGCTCCTATGATACTTTCTAGCACCGCACTTATAGAACATTCTATCACTAATCATAATACATTATATCACTACACAGTACTGTACTCTATTCCTAATCATACTCTTAAGTTAGATATAATTAATTGCCTACCATATGTCTATTCCTGTTGTTACTCGAGAAACTAGGCAATCCGATTGGATCTATGTCCGCGGATAACTATCACTACTAAGACAGCCTAGTCCCTCTAATATAACACAACTCGGAATAATCCCCAATCCTAACACTTCAGAATGTTTTTCTCGACTCCCTCTACCTGTTTACTGCACTGGGTTTTATATGGTTGCTTGAGTGAGTCACCAGAAAGTCCAGACGCCAATCAGTCCAGAATCTGGCTTTGTCCTCCTGTTTCCAGACTAACCAGAGTCAATTAGCTGTCAAGTTTCCTTTTCATCTGGAGAGTTCTTTGTCTCATCCAACAAACATCCGGGTTGTCTGTGAGCCAGAGACCTATCTCCCATTACAGAATCCTTCTGACCTCTAGCAGACATCTGTCCATTACTTTCAACGGCCAACTCCCGTTTTGTAGACAAATGTTGCCAATACACACCTCTCGAACAACATCCTGTCATCAAACTGTCGACTGTGTGTAGACAACTCGACGTGACTCCCTTTGATCTCATCCACACTGTCGACCAGGTGCAGAAAATTATACCGACGTATTTTCCTCAGTTAGTTCACCATCAAAGAGTCACTGTGTTAGCAAAATAATGTCGGGCCTGGTTGTCATCGATCGACTGACAAGTTTATTTATCCTGTGACATAGGCCCCCTCCTAAGAGAGTAGTCCGCAACAACTCTTTCTTCTTGGAGGTTCGATCCAGATGACCTATTCCTCTTCTTCAGGAGCTGGATGTCTAGACAGGAAATCAGCTCCAACATTTTCCTTCCCAGGTATATACTCCACTTTAAAGTGGTATGGCTGAAGTAGCAGCGACCACCGCATCAAACGGGCGTTGAGCTTCTGAGAAGTGGCCAGGAATATCAAAGGTTGATGATCCGACTGAACTCGAAACTGAACTCCATACAAATAAGGCTGGAATTTTTGTACGGCCCATACGAGAGCCAAACACTCTCTCTCAACGGTCGAATAATTCCTCTCAGCCGGGAGAAGTTTCTTGCTTGCGTATGCCACTGATTTCAAAACTGAAGCATCGTCTTTTCCTTCCTGTAACAAAGCTGCCCCAATCCCAATCCCACTTGCATCCGTTCTCAACACAAATGGTTTGGAAAGGTCCGGGAGCTGTAACACAGGTTTGCTGACCAAGGCCTCCTTCAACTGACTGTAGGCACTCTCACATTCTGGTGTCCAAACTATTTGGTCTGGGAATCCCTTTTTCAAGGTTTCTGTTAAAGGAGCTCCCAGTTATGTGAAATGTGGGAAACATTTGTGGTAAAACCCACACAACGAGAGAAAAGATCGCACATCCTTCTTCGTTTTTGGCCTTGGAGCACTTCTGATTTTCTCTAGGTTCTTTTCCTCTGGGACAATGTGTCCTGGAGTGATGTGTGACCTAGAAATTCCAGAGTCTGGTAACCGATCATGCACTTGGTTGGACGAGCTGTAAGCCCTGCTTCCTTGAGCCTATTGAAAACACTTTCCAAGGATTGTAAATGGTCATCCAAACTGTCACTGGAAATCAGAATATCATCCATGAATGAGATGATTGACGGATCCTTTAAAGGATCAAGTAAAGTTCTCATCATGCGAGTAAACACACTAGGTGCATTGCTGAGTCCAAATGGCATGACCTTGAATTCATAATGTCCACTGGGGGTACTGAAGGCCAGTAGGGGTCGAACCTCTGGTTTGACCGGAATCTGATAATACCCGCGACTCAGATCCACCTTTGAGAAATACCTTGCCTTATGGAGCTGTGACGAAACGCCTTTATCTGTCTTGGGTCGTCAAGATCCCGCACTATTTTGGCGCGTCATCGGGGACTTTCCCAGCTAAAAATAGACTGAGGGAAGCCGATGGAGGACTTATTATCTAGAATCTTCTCGAAACACCGGAATTCGAGTAACCCGTGATGCTGGGTATCGCTCTAAATTCTCGTGCAGAGAGATCTAGAAACTCTAGGCGGGGAATGACGGTTTCCCGAGAAAGTATCTTTTCTCAAGAAGCACTCGCTTCTAGTGCGCATTGAGTTGGCACGAAGCGGGAATGTGGCTAAACCAGTCATTCACTTACTTGTGTTCGACGAGAACAGACGCAGGCCTGATGTGAGCCATTTTTGTGTTGCGTCTCACCTCAACCATGATTCGGCTGACTGTTATGGAAAGGAAGCTGAGAAGCCCTTGAACAGTTCGGAAGCTGACTGGAGAGCTGGTTTCTTATCATTCAGGTAGGTATTTGTTTAATAAATCATTTAACTTTGTACGTGTGTTCCACACGTCATTGTTTTAACCTCATTACCTATGCGGATGTCCTTGCATACTAATTAGCCAACCGATCGATAACGCAGGTGACGGCGAATCGTGGGTTTGTTTACCGTGTGCTCGCGAATCAGCTGTTAGGAACGCCGTAATGTGATGTGGGCGATTTCTGTTCCAAATATATGTACCATATATTGCCAATCGTTGCATCTATTAGGTTGCTGTGTTAGAATAAAACATAGTTACTTGTGCCGGATGGAAACTTAGATTATGTCAGTCAGTTGCTGAAGCCAGAAGAACAGTTAGAAAACCAGGTAAGTTGGTAGGTGGAGATTCAGACAAAATTGTGCTTAGTTACTAAGTAAAGGAAGAGCTTAGTTCTGTGCCACCAGGAATGATGTAACTATTGTGTAGTAACTTAATAGTGAATTCATTGGGTGGAACACTGGATTTCTGTGGAAAGGTAAGTGGCTTTGGTGCTATATCTATATATATATATATATGATGTGACATTGTGTATATATATTAGGTCATGGCCTGTGATACTTCCTGGGGTAATTCCGAACGCCGAATAGCTCGACGCGTGATAACACTGCGTGCCGTCGCGATATAAATATGCGTTCTGAAATCTTGTCTAAGCTATCCTGTTTCTTTCATACTGGCGCTAGTGTGAGTGAATGCTAAGGTGCTGGAAGTATGGAAGGATGCAAGGAGGCTGTATGAGACTGGGGAAATATAGGATATGGGGGATGTGAAAGCAAGTTATGAAAGTATGGGTTGGTAGGCCAAACCAACGATGAAGTTCAGTCCACGTCAAGGCTAAACCACTTGGGAGGACAGAACTGGAACATTACCCTTGGAACATGTGGGGAACATGTATTCTCAAGAAGGCTTCTTGACTCTAAGGCAGAGTCTGATAAGAAGAGTTTGCTATGGCGTGGGCAGGTGGTCCCACCAGCAAACAGGCTTGTGTACATAGTGGATGTGATCATGTCCTATTCCTATATCCCGAGGGATGGTATAGTGATCAAGATTATGTTATTAATGAACATTGATGATGTTAGGAACGAGTCCAGGGACTCTTTACCTATTTGTTTAGTTCGATTAAATTAGAACAATAACAGCCTTGTATCACTACTGACGTTAGCGACGACTTGTAGATGATTAGGGATAGGTGAGACCTAAGATCAGACTAGTCATTCTGATATTTTGCTCTGTTTGACGGGCTGTTCTGTGAGGCCAGCTGACATTTGTGAACCCATGCTTTACTACTCTCCATATAGAGATAATGCTTTAGTTATATGCATAACTAAGTAGCATGACTGAGGGTTGAGTAGTTATTGGTAGGATGCATGTGGACTAATGTTTGGGCCAGTATACTCTCACCGGTCGTTATTCCTTTTCAGGAGTTTGCCTGTTGAGGAACCAGTCAACTATAATTGTTGTTGGCAGGAAACCACTTCGTGTGAGGGAGCGAAGGGTTCAGTTCTTTACTTATCACGCCAGACTCAACCACACCAGGTACCCAATGTGATTCACCATGCGTGAAGTTTGCTTCAAGACATACAACTGCCCTGAAGGTGCACGTGTGGGAAGTGATGGTTTGTGATCGTTTTCAAATAATAGAAGATACTCTGTTTTTGCCAGGAACATTTCAGCATTTTGAGTAATCATGCTCAACGAAAGGAAACACCGGTCCGTCTATTATGACGGGGGTTCTGCCTAAACGCAGAAGTAACTGATCTTCAGACACTTGAATGGTTCTTTGGACAGCTCTAGGGGCAGGTCTTGAGAAGAACTACACCAGTTATTGACTTGTGACAAGTGTAACCCGGTGGAAGGGACTATGGATTATAGTCCAACCTGAATTGTTTCCGTGAAATAGATGTCTGATTCTATGAATGTACTGTCTCAGTATGAAGATATAAACTGTGTTCTAGTAGGACTCAGTAACATTTTCGGTAGCCATATCTGATTATACAAGCAGTGTGACTGTAAGAGACCATTGAATTGGTCAGTGACATTTGATCATTCATGTTCCGGAGATGTGATGAAGGGGCCATTGAATTGGTCAGTGACATTTGTTCATTCATGTTCCGGTGATGTGATGAAGGGACCATTGAATTGGTCTATGCCATATCGGTTCTGCAGTGGGACTGTGCTAGGAGTGACAGACCATTCGATTGGTCAGTGACTAGTTAAGTTCATCGCAGTAACGAATACTTGGAGCCAAGTCCAGGAGGATTGTCTCCCACCCGGTAGTGTTCGAGAACTGTATTAACAGTGACTCCGTGGGAGTGATATAGATGCAGTTGGTCCAGTGAAGTGTAGTCCAGCAGTGACTCGATTGTTGTGGGTCCACGTTCGGGAGACGGAGTGGTCTCCAAGGTTCTAGTCATCTCACTGGAAGGAAGCCGGGTGAGTGGTGGACCGACTGGACGGGACACCTGCATCCACTCTACTTCTCAACTCGATGAAGACACCTACATCTCTAATTCTGTCTCTACTCTATCTTCTATTTGTGTAAATAGATTCTTCTATCAGGATGGTCATTTCACTTCTATATTCTCAAGGGTAGAATAAACTTTATGTAAGTTGACTTGCTCTTTGTATAATGATTGAGTGTGGTCTCGGACGATGCCTAAGGGTTCATTGTTCAACAGGTGTAGGTAGTTAGTGGGGGTCTAGAATCTGGAGGGGCGTGTAGACGTAACTAACTAACATGAGATCAACCACAGAGTAAAAATGTGTATCTGCTCGTCCAACCCCTGGGGCTAGAATACACGGGAGTGCCAGAGACACCTCGGGTGTGGTTCACTCTCACTACCCAAGGTGAACTCGTTACAGGAGCCTCGCGAATAACTGAGTTGGATTCGGCAAAGGTTCCACCTGAAATTGTGTATGACTGTTCAGAAGTCGGTAGTCTATACCCAACCGGTGTTCTCCACTTGGTTTTCGTAACAAAACTACCCCCGCATTGTATGGGGATGTGGAAGGTGCAATCACGTCATCCTCCAACAGTTTCTGTATTTCCTCCTCCAAGGCCTTTTTTTTTAGAGAATGGCACTGGGTAAACCCTTTGGCGAACAGGCTCTTGAGTGGTCAAAGTCATCTCGAACTCCACCAACCTCGTTCGTCCTGGTTTATCAGTCAGGATCTCCTTATGAGACTCGAGAACCTGGGTTATCTTTTCCCTCTCCTTGGAAGTCAGATCAGGGTTCACCTGTACATCCTTGTAGGTTTCCTGGTGTACCAGGGGATATTCCCTTCCCTCGTTGGTTCCCACTTCTGTCTCCACTGCAACTGCCATTGCCATGAGGTGAGCTGCTTTTTCTCCTGGTCTCTCTTCGTATTTCCGCAAGAGATTGATATGGAAAATCTTCGACATTCCCCGGATCCGAATCTGATAGTTCATTCTGGATATCACCCTTTTCACGGGAAATGGTCCTTGCCAACCTATCTCCAGTTTGTTGTTTCCCGTTGGGAGTAGCAACAATACTTTGTCTCCCACCTCTAGAGATCTGTCTTTAGACCTACGGTTGTAGTAAGCCGCATGGCTTTTTCTGGCCTTTTTTCAAATTTTGATTTGCCAGAGTCCATCCCTTGTGAAGTTTTTCTTTCAGTTCCTCCACATATTTGTAAGAAGAGATCACTTCTACTGACGTCCCCTCTTCAGTCCACCTCCTCAACGTGGCTTCCAACGGTCCTTTGATTGGACGACCAAACAGCAACGTAGCGGGTGGTAGTCCTGTTGAGCCATGAGGAACTTCCCGATAGGCAAAAAGTGCTGCTGGGATATATTCATCCCACCTATCAGGTTTTTCCTGCGCTAGTTTCCTGAGCATTGTCATCAACGTGCCGTTGAAACGCTCTACTTGTCCATTGGCTTGAGGGTGGTAAGGGCTAGTATGGATATGGTTAGAGTGGAATACCCTAAATACCTCCTCCATAAGTTTCCCACAAAACTGGGACCCATTGTCCGTCAGTATTTGATCAGGAAAGCCTAATCTAGTAAAGGCCTCCATCAGTGCGTCCGCCACTCGTTTCGAGTCAATTGTGGTCAACGGTATGGCTTCACCCCACATTGTACAGCAATCCACCATGGTGAGTATGTACATGCTCCTCTTCCTAGTCCTAGGAAGTGGACCCACAATATCGATGGCTACCCTCTCGAAAGGAGAGTTCATGATGGGCATTTCACCCAAGACCACCGGCGCTGTCCAGTGTTTCGGTGCCACCCTCTGGCACTCAGGGCATGACTTCACATACCGACGCACATCACCTGTCATTCCCGGCCAATAGTAGTGGCAGGAAATTCGCTGCATGGTGGCGGAAATACCCATGTGTCCACTAAAGGAGATGGTATGCCCCATATGAAGAATCTGGGACCGGTGAGCTTTCGGGACCACCAACTGAACATGTAGGTTGTCTCCCCTTCCGGCTCTCCTGTAGAGTATCCTATTCTTCATATAGTACTGCCCCCGTTTGGGTGGATCAGCACATTTCTGCAGCTTTTTGTAGCAAGGACGTAACGTAGCATCCTCACTCTGGGCAGTTCGCAACTCCCCTGGCAGTGGGTTAGTCACATTGGCTTCTGCCTCATCCGTTTTTGTCTTAGAGCGAGTCTGAATTGCTCCCATATGGATTGGCTCCCTGGGAATTCCCAGAAAGACATACCGGCAACCGAGGATTACGGGAAAAATTGGATCAGTCAACACCGCGGCCTTGATGGTGCCGGTGACATATCTTGACCGAATCTCCACTCTGGCAATGGGCAATTTCATGGCTACAGCACTCTTCTGTGCAGGCTGTATCTCCATGGTTTCACCTGTGAATTGTTCTGGATGTACCAGATCCGCAGAAATCACGGCCTCCCCGTCCAGTCCTGTGTCGGATAAACACTCCACTTGACGACCGTTAACCTCTACCAATTCCACTACATGTGGTTTTTCCTGGTCTGGAGTCTCTTCTTCGGCCTCGACCTGTTCAGTGGGCTACACCTTAGGTTTCCCGGGGCACACGACGAATTGAGTGTCTCCTGACTTTCCCCTGCAGTCAATAGCATTGTGTGTATTTGACCTGAAGTGTTTGCACCATTTCCCTGTCCTAGATATTCTTGTGCCGGACTTTAGTGAGCTCTCCTGGTGGTGAGCTTCCTTGTCGACCTTGGCATTGTCAGTGTCCCCCTGCGTTGAAGTCACTTGACATGCCGCGAAGTGAGGGTTCTTAGCCTTCGATTTACATTCCCTCGTATTGTGAGAAGGTGACTTACAAATCGAACACCACTTCTCCGACCATGGTCGTTTTGGTGTAGAGCTTGAAGTGCTCTTGCTTCCATCCTTCGTCTTCTCCGAACTCTCCTCTGAAGTTTTGACATATGGTTCCACCTTTTTAGTTCCTGTGCTTTTTGCTTTCTTCAGGTTATGTTTTTCCTGACTTTTGGTGTTTGTAGAAATGTTTTCTGCTGCCTCCCCATGGACCTCGACGAACCGTTCCGCCAATTTCGTCACCATGTCGATTCGTTCCGTCCCTTGTTCTCCCAAGAATGTCCTGAGAGGTTTCGACATTTGCTTCCGCATCTGGTCGACTACCGTGAGCTCTTCCAGACTCTCATAGTCATGCGCGAACCCAGCCAAATCCATCCACTTATGGAGATATGCTTTCAGACGCAGACTATAGGCGGCGAATAACTCCCCCGGTTCTCGATTCGCTCCTCGAAATTTTTTTCGGTAGGTATGTGACGTAACCTCGAATCGTTTCAGCAAAGCTGTCTTCAACTCGTCATAATTGTTCTCATGTCATGGCAGGCGAGATTAAACCTCGTAACCGGTCCCGCGTAATCCCTGGGATAGCTTGAGATTCCATTTGTCACGCTCCAGACCCATAGCAACTGACATAGCCTCGAAGCGTTGAAGGTACTGGTCAATCTTCTCTTTGTCCTCCTCGTAGATCGCTAGAGGGAACTTCATAGCATGGTAGCTATGTCCACTTACTGGTGTTGAGCCAGGGAGAGAGGAACCTCCCACTGCTCCCTCAGTTTCCCCACTAGATTGCCTCTTGAGCTCGAGTTCCCGCATCCGGTACTCATGCTCCCTTTTCTGAGCCTCTTGCTGCGCTTCCCGTTGCTTAGCAGCTTGCTCAACCTCAAGTATCTTAGAAGCTTGCTCTGCTTCCAGTTTTTTAGCTTCTATATCCAGCCTTCTCATGGCTTGCTCAGCCTCAAGTTGCCTAGCAGCTTGTTCTGCTTCCAATTTCTTAGCTGCTTGCTCTGCCTCAATCCTTCTCAATTCCAACTCGGCCTTCCGATCTTCCCTTTCTGCTTGACGATACTCCCTCTCCAATTCCTGTATGTAATCCGTTAGAGCAGAACCCGACAATCCCATTTCTTCCCCCTTTGCTTTAAGTTCTGCCGTCGTTAATCTAGGAGTGGCCATTTTACAGAGAGGTAACTCAGCAGATAGAGTATAGATTATCTCTAAACACTATATAGATAATCACAAAATACTATAAATCTATATATATTATAACACACCACACAACACAACACAATCACTCAGTGACAAGAGTAGAATCAGGACCACAGACCTATGCAGACGTGTGAAGTGTGAACAGGTAAGATAAGTCCTAACACCTATCCACATTCACTCTAGCTGGATTCTCACTAATAGGATATCTACAGAATGACTGTCGTATTAGTTACTTGTTCTTATTTACCACTTTAGTGTCGTCCCTGGAGTGAAGAGAATCAACACCCACATTATTTTTAATTCAATATCTCTATTCTGGAGAAATCCAGCAGACTCCGTCCACACACTCCCTCAATCTGAAGACACCTTCCTCTCACTCTTACTCACCCCTGGATCATGCCCCCTCTCATTCTTCCCCAACATAACATACTTGACAACTCTCGCTTCAACAAATAAAAACAAGAAATTTATTAAAGCAAAGAGTATATGTAGGAGAAGTGTATGTGTGTATAAGGTGTAGAATGTGTGATGGGTATTCTAAATCGTCTATAGACTCAGATCAGTGTTCAAGAGGATATTCATTCTCATCCCTGTGCTGAAGACACACCAGCACCATGTATCCCATACAAGTAGCCTCACCCAGGTGATGCTCCTCCGGTCACGTGAAGACTTCCTCCGTTGTCTCTGGAACCACCAGGATGCTTGGACACCCCTGACAAACACTGTCTAATTAGAGTCTGATTCACACTATGAACTTCCTCGGTTATTTAACGGATTGTTAATCAGGAAATTCTAATCCTATTGTCACTGTTAGTGGAGAAATCTTAATGGATCTAGAGTCACTGGTTCTAAAGATTCCTCATATTAACACCACAATCTAACTGTTCTGGTAATCAGTATAAATTATGCAATGTTCTGACTGTTTATTGATACATCTATCACTTGGCTAAACCTCAATCTCGTCAACATGTCCTGCTCAGCAGAAGCCAGGTTCCCGCAAACCAACTTGGGTATAAGCCCTATGTAGCGGCCTCTCAGCAACCTCTGTCTTCAGATGCTGAGCCCTCCTTGTATAAAACTTTGAACCTGCTTCTTCGTAGTAAATCATCGCACACTCAAGTGGAACACTCAAGGGGAACTGTACATGGAACCTGTAGATCAGATAACATCATGGTGAGGGCAACTCAGTCCTGGCCAGAATTAGGCAAGTGTAGGCCAATAACAGCACTCAGATCTATAACAGAGATCCGATCTCTGTCATACGGCCAAATAACTCAATCATATGATCTGAGACATGGCAACACCAGGAAAGACTAAAGGAACGGTTAGAAACCCAGCAGATGCCCTACTGGAAGATCCTACCATTACACATTCCCCTCCTCCCTCTCAACCATCCTTAATCTCTCTAATTATTATTCCACTACATTGTCCTCAACTTCCCGAGTAAAATGATATATAACACAAGCTACTTGAAGCCACACAATGGAATACTAGTGCCGACGCTCCTATGATACTTTCTAGCACCGCACTTATAGAACATTATATCACTAATCATAATACATTATATCACTACACAGTACTGTACTCTATTCCTAATCATACTCTTAAGTTAGATATAATTAATTGCCTACCATATGTCTATTCCTGTTGTTACTCGAGAAACTAGGCAATCCGATTGGATCTATGTCCGCGGATAACTATCACTACTAAGACAGCCTAGTCCCTCTAATATAACACAACTCGGAATAATCCCCAATCCTAGCACCTCAGAATGTTTTTCTCGACTCCCTCTACCTGTTTACTGCACTGGGTTTTATATGGGTGCTTGAGTGAGTCACCAGAAAGTCCAGACGCCAATCAGTCCAGAATCTGGCTTTGTCCTCCTGTTTCCAGACTAACCAGAGTCAATTAGCTGTCAAGTTTCCTTTTCATCTGGGGAGTTCTTTGTCTCATCCAACAAACATCCGGGTTGTCTGTGAGCCAGAGACCTTTCTCCCATTACAGAATCCTTCTGACCTCTAGCAGACATCTGTCCATTACTTTCAACGGCCAACTCCCGTTTTGTAGACAAATGTTGCCAATACACACCTGTCGAACAACATCCTGTCATCAAACTGTCGACTGTGTGTAGACAACTCGACGTGACTCCCTTTGATCTCATCCACACTGTCGACCAGGTGCAGAAAATTATACCCACGTATTTTCCTCAGTTAGTTCACCATCAAAGAGTCAATTGTGTTAGCAAAATAATGTCGAGCCTGGTTGTCATCGATCGACTGACAAGTTTATTTATCCTGTGACAGTGGCGTCTGTAAACACTGAATTACCTACTACCAGCCAGTTCTGTAAGCAATGAGCTGAATTATGACCTATTTACATCCTAATAAGTTTCTCGCCAGATCAAGGCTGTGAGGAAAGGCCAGACGGACATATAATCAGACTGCTGCTGTTACCATCGGTATTGGGCCTCTTCGCTGGCTGTTGCAGATGAGAACGGACCACGTATGGGAGTTTGCCGAGTGTTGTGATGACGATTCTTGACGCATCTCAACTTAACTCAACTCAGCTCGCCAGATGCGAAGCTCCACTACCGGACATGCACTCCCCATCTGAGCGGCATTGTGGCGAATAGGTTACGGACGCAATTCGTAATCCCGCATACCGCGTTCGTAACACAGCTGCAGACGATGTAGTAGCAGTCTGCCTTGCGTTGGTTTTCATGCACTGGTATGAGTGTCGGTCGTTCAGAAAACAATGGCGTAAACTTGCCAAGAAGTCATAAGCAGAAAAACAAATGCTGAAATTGACTGAGATCGCATGTAAAGGATATGCAATTAACTTTTAATCCCCCTTCTGGTGATTGAGCTTGTAACGGGGAAGGAGGGGATCTGCAATACAACATCCGTGAAGATAGATGCAGGTAATATTCATTACAAAACTAGACCACAGCTTGAATAAATGGGTAGATCACACCCAATCTTCGCCGCCTTTTTTTTTTTTGTAAATGATTCACAGCTTCACGGCCTATATGGACAGCAATATGGTTGTTTGTGTGCTGAAGCGATCCCGAGTTTTGCTTACCAGTCTGGGTGGCCAAGGGGTTTCGTACGCAATTCGTAATCCCGCACACTCGTTTTCGAAACAGATCTGTGTTAGTTTGTTTATGAAATGGTATGTGCTAGGTTGTGACTAAAGACTTATCATTTACTTGATGCAGCTGAGTTTTACTGGACTCTGCCAATTTGTGGCGGATTTCGTAATTTACTTCTTGCTGCCACTATTTAGAAGGGGTATGACTAAATCTCTTTTATCTCCAGTTAGCAGCCTGGTCGTTTCCTCAGTATAAGACTGGGCTGAGAGGAATTCTACAATTTTTTACACATTACACCCAACCCGAACAATGGTTAACTTGAACAGGAATAAACTTGAACAGCAGTTGACTCAAACACTGTTTATAGTTTGATACATATAATGTTCTATACAGACGGATGTGGACATTATCAAATACACCACCAATTATTCCACAATAAAGTTACACCACGGCTACATAACTATGTAAAAGAGTGGCTCAGTGTTGGCCATAACTTGGTATACATCTGACCATGCCCGTACTGGACGATGGCTGCACGCAGACTGCCGTGTCCGGACCCCACTTCCTGTTGGGAAGTGAGTCCCAACGTGTTTCACGTTGTGTGAACATCCCCCGCTTTTCACGTTCTGTTGTTCACTTGCTGAACACAGCCATAACCTTTGCCTTACTCTAAATTAGGTTATGGCAGTATGGATGCCAGCCGTTCAGAAAACAATGGCAAACTACTGAACGTAACCTTGCCCAGGAATCACGAACAGCCAAAAGATGCTGAGGTTGAATGCTACGACATGTAAAGGACGTGCAACTAACTTTTATATTATTAACTAGCTGACCCGGCCCGGCTTCGCCCAGTCCTTGGTGGGGAGCATCTCATTTAATTCATATAAGTAGTCATATAAGTTCCCGCTCCCGTTACCGACTGTCTGTCTGTCTGTCTGTCTGTCTGTCTGTCTGTCTGTCTGTCTGTCTGTCTGTCTGTCTGTCTGACCCGGCCCGGCATTGCCCAGCTCCTGGTGTGGAGCATCTCATTTAATTCATATAAGTAGTCATATAAGTTCCCGTTCCCGACTGTCTATCTGTCTGTCTATCTGTTTGTCTATCTGTCTGCCTGACCCTGCCCGGTTTCGCCCAGTCCCTGGTGGGGAGCATCTCATTTAATTCATATAAGTAGTCATATAAGTTCCCGTTTCCGTTACCGACTGTCTGTCTGTCTGTCTGTCTGTCTGTCTGTCTGTCTGTCTGTCTGTCTGTCTGTCTGACCCGGCCCGCCATCGCCCAGCTCCTGGTGTGGAGCATCTCATTTAATTCATATAAGTAGTCATAAAAGCTCACGTTCCCGTTCCCGACTATCTATCTGTCTGTCTGTCTGTCTGTCTGTCAGTCTGTCTATCTGTCTGTCTATCTGTCTGATCCGGCCCGGCTTCGCCCAGCCCCTGATGGGGAGCATCTCATTTAATTCATATGAGTAGTCATATAAGTTCCCGTTCCCGACTGTCTGTCTGTCTGTCTGTCTGTCTGTCTGTCTGTCTGTCTGTCTGTCTGTCTATCTGTCTATCTGTCTGTCTGTTTGTCTGTCTGTCTGTCTGTCTGTCTGTCTAATCATTTATTGGTTGCAGTTAGAACAACCTTAGATAAACGAAGACCAACTTGGTAATATATTAACTTGGGTAAATGGAGCAGCGGCAGCAGCAGCAGAAGAAGAAAAAGGAGGAGTAGAAGCTGGGAGGAGGAAGAGGGAGGAGGAGGGAGGAGGAGGAGAAAGAGAGAAGAGGAGGATGGAGGAGGGAGAGGGAGGAGGGGGAGGAGAAGAGGAAGAGGGTAGGAGGTGGAGGAGGGGAGAGGATGAGGAGGAGGAATATAACGCATATGCCTGTAGATTTAATAATGGCTGAGGTTGTTCCATGTCTTCTTAGAGTTGGCGACAGTGTAAAGAAATATAAAATCTTCAAACTTGATAGAGATAAGGTAACTATTATTTATTCATTCTTTAAGCAAAAAAAGATGAGTTACAATGTTTTGCATTATGCATTATTTTTATGAAAACTTTGAAAATGCCTTACAGATTGTATCATTATTTATTATAACTAAATCTTTGAAAACGATGCCACAATATGACTATAAGTTATACAGAAAAGTTATGCCCCTTGAAATAACTTTTACAGAGTTAAGTCCCCTGAGATAGATGAAATTATAATGAAAAATGAAATAATTTTGGGTAAGCAGCCGATTTCATACTAAAAAAATATGACAGTGGGCTGCGCTGGAATGAAAGGAAGACGTGTAAAAAAATTTATCTCAATGGGATGGGCCGTTTGCGAGCGCATTAGGGACATATAGACAGACAGACAGACGGACGGAGATCGCCTTTTATATATAAGATATACCCATCCATGTTGGGTTTTCCTCTTGTCCGCTTACTCGTTAGGCCTCCCTCCATATACATCTTTTCCAGACTCTACACGCCCAAAGTATTTCATTTCCCTCACTTTCGTTTGTCTTAATAACCACATTTCTTTGACAATGAATCCCTGTTGAATGGTTCAGTGTGTTCTCTATTTCGCCCATGCAGGAGGAGGAGAGGTAGGAGGAGGGAGGAGGCGGAGAGAGTAGGAGGAGGGAGGAGGCGGAGGGAGAAGGAAGAGGGAGGAGGAAGAGGGAGAAGGAGGAGAAGGAGGGGGAGGAGGAGGAGGGAAGAGGAGGAGGGGAGGAGGAGGAGGGAGGAGGAGGAATGTGAAGGGAGGAAGAGGAAGGAGGTAGAGGGAGGAGGAGGAGGGAGGCGGAGAGAGGAAGAGGGAGGAGGAGGAAGAGGGAGGAGGAGGAATGTGAAGGGAGGAGGGGGGAGGAGGTAGAGGGAGGAGGAGGGAGGAGGAGGGAGGAGGAGGGATTAGGAGGAGGAGGGAGGAGTAGGGTGGAGGAGGAGGCGAGGAGGAGGGATGAGGAGGGGGAGGAGTAGGGAGAGGGAGGGAGGAGGAGAACGAAGGAGGAGAAGGGAGCAGGAGGAGGATAGGGAGTAGGAGGGAGAGGGAGGAGGAGAGAGGAGGAGGGAGGAGGAGGAGAGAGTAGGAGGAGGGAGGAGGCGGAGGGAGAAGGAAGAGGGAGGAGGAAGAGGGAGAAGGAGGAGGGAGAAGGAGGAGAAGGAAGAGGGAGGAGGGAGAAGGAGGAGAAGGAGGGGGAGGAGGAGGAGGGAAGAGGAGGAGGGGAGGAGGAGGAGGGGAGGAGGAGGAGGGAGGAGGAGGAATGTGAAGGGAGGAGGAGGGAGGAGGTAGAGGGAGGAGGAGGAGGAGGAGGGAGGCGGAGAGAGGAGGAGGAAGAGGGAGGAGGAGGAATGTGAAGGGAGGAGGGGGGAGGAGGAAGAGGGAGGAGGAGGGAGGAGGAGGAGGTAGAGGGAGGAGGAGGGAGGAGGAGGGAGGAGAAGGAGGGAGGAGGAGGAGGGAGGAGGCGGAGAGGGAGGGGGAGGAGGGGGAGGAGGGAGGAAGAAGGAGGAGGAGGGAGGAGGAGGGAGGAGGAGGAGGGAGGAGGAGGGATGAGGAGGAGGGAGGAGGAGGAAGGAGGAGGAGGAATGTGAAGGGAGGAGGAGGGAGGAGGTAGAGGGAGGAGGAGGAGGGAGGAGGAGGAGAGGGAGGAGGAGAAAGGAGGAGGAGGAGGAGGAGGGAGGAAGAAGGAGGAGGAGGGAGAAGGAGGGATGAGGAGGAGGGAGGAGGAGGAAGAGGGAGGAGGAGGAATGTGAAGGGAGGAGGAGGTAGAGGGAGGAGGAGGAGGGAGGAGGAGAAGGGAGGAGGAGGGATGAGGAGGAGGGAGGAGGAGGGAGGAGGAGGGATGAGGAGGAGGGAGGAGGAGGAAGAGGGAGGAGGAGGAATGTGAAGGGAGGAGGAGGGAGGAGGTAGAGGGAGGAGGAGGAGGGAGGAGGAGGAGAGGAGGAGGAGAGGGAGGAGGAGGAAGGAGGAGGGGGAGGAGGGAGGAGGAGGAGGGAGAAGAAGGAAGGAGGAGGAGGAAGGAGGGAGAGGAAGGAGGGAGAATGAGGACGGGAGGAAGGAAAGAGAGGTGGAAGGGGAGGAGGAGGGAGGAGGAAAGAGGTAGGGGGAGGAGGAGGTAGAGGGAGGAGGAGGAGGAAGGAAAGGGAGGAGGAAGAGGAGGAGAAGGGAGGAGGAGGGTGGAGGGAGGAGGAGGAGGGAGGAGGTAGGAGGAGGAAGAGGGAAGAGGGAGAAGAAGGGAGAAGGAGGAGGGAGGATGATGAGGGAGAAGGAGGCAGGAGGAGGAGGAGGGAAGCAGGAGGAGGAGGGATGAGGAGGGAGAGGGAGGAGGAGGGAAGTTGAGGGAGGAGGGGGGAGGAGGCGGAGGGAGTAGGAGGGAGGAGGATGGAGGAGGAGGGGAGAGGAAGAGGGAGAAGGAAGAGGGAGAAGGAGGAGGGAGGAGGGAGAGGGATGAGAGGGAGGAGGAAGAGGAGAAGGGTGGAGGGAGGAGGTAGAGGGAGGAGACGAGAGGGGGAGAGAGTTCGCCATTCCGAATTCATACTCGTCTAGTTCTTCACTTCTACACGACTGTAGATAACTTCCTTACACATAAAAAGATGAATTGTTATTGATATTGCCGTGGCATGGAGGAATATCAGCAGCAGAGTTGATCCAAAAAACCAAAGACTGAGATCTACGGAGAGCCATGAACGCCTACGCCAGCCGGCACGGCACTTGATGATGATGATTGCCTTGTGACGATTCTGTGTAGTCACGTCATTTTCTTCACTTTCCCTAGCGTTTTGGTTCGGGGATTCTTTCATCATCATCATCATATATTTACGTACGTATTTTGGGAGGGGGAGGAGGGAGGAGGAGGAAGAAGAAAAAAAAACTATGACAGTTGACAGCTCTGGAATGAAAGGAAGGCGTGTAGAAAATTTCATCTCAATCGGATGGGCCGTTCGCGAACAAATAAAGGACATACATATTTACATACATACATATATACATACATATTTACATACATACACTTTATTTTATAAATATAGACTAGCTGACCCGGCCCGGCTTCGCCCAGACCTTGGTGGGGAGCATCTCATTTAATTCATATAAGTAGTCATACAAGTTCCCGTTCCCGTTACCGACTGTCTGTCTGTCTGTCTGTCTGTCTGTCTGTCTATCTGTCTGTCTGTCTGTCTGTCTGTCTGTCTGTCTGACCCAGCCCGGCATTGCCCAGCTCCTGGTGTGGAGCATCTCATTTAATTCATATAAGTAGTCATATAAGTTCCCGTTCCCGACTGTCTATCTGTCTGTCTATCTGTTTGTCTATCTGTCTGCCTGACCCTGCCCGGTTTCGCCCAGTCCCTGGTGGGGAGCATCTCATTTAATTCATATAAGTAGTCATATAAGTTCCCGTTTCCGTTACCGACTGTCTGTCTGTCTGTCTGTCTGTCTGTCTGTCTGTCTGTCTGTCTGTCTGTCTGTCTGACCCGGCCCGGCTTCGCCCAGCCCCTGATGGGGAGCATCTCATTTAATTCATATGAGTAGTCATATAAGTTCCCGTTCCCGACTGACTGTCTGTCTGTCTGTCTGTCTGTCTGTCTGTCTGTTTGTCTGTCTGTCTGTCTGTCTATCTGTCCGTCTGTCTGTCTGTCTGTCTGTCTGTCTAATCATTTATTGGTTGCAGTTAGAACAACCTTAGATAAACGAAGACCAACTTGGTAATATATTAACTTGGGTAAATGGAGCAGCGGCAGCAGCAGCAGAAGAAGAAGAAAAAGGAGGAGTAGGAGCTGGGAGGAGGAAGAGGGAGGAGGAGGGAGGAGGAGGAGAAAGAGAGAAGAGGAGGATGGAGGAGGGAGAGGGAGGAGGGGGAGGAAAAGAGGAAGAGGGTAGGAGGTGGAGGAGGGGAGAGGAGGAGGAGGAGGAGGAGGAATATAACGCATATGCCTGTAGATTTAATAATGGCTGAGGTTGTTCCATGTCTTCTTAGAGTTGGCGACAGTGTAAAGAAATATAAAATCTTCAAACTTGATAGAGATAAGGTAACTATTATTTATTCATTCTTTAAGCAAAAAAAGATGAGTTACAATGTTTTGCATTATGCATTATTTTTATGAAAACTTTGAAAATGCCTTACAGATTGTATCATTATTTATTATAACTCATATGCCGGTACATAACTATGGACAAAGAGGTTATAAATCTTTGAAAACGATGCCACAATATGACTATAAGTTATACAGAAAAGTTATGCCCCTTGAAATAACTTTTACAGAGTTAAGTCCCCTGAAATAGATGAAATTATAATGAAAAATGAAATAATTTTGGGTAAGCAGCCGATTTCATACTAAACCAATATGACAGTGGGCTGCGCTGGAATGAAAGGAAGACGTGTAAAAAATTTCATCTCAATGGGATGGGCCGTTCGCGAGCGCATTAGGGACATATAGACAGACAGACAGACGGACGGAGATCGCCTTTTATATATAAGATATACCCATCCATGTTGGGTTTTCCTCTTGTCCGCTTACTCGTTAGGCCTCCCTCCATATACATCTTTTCCAGACTCTACACGCCCAAAGTATTTCATTTCCCTCACTTTCGTTTGTCTTAATAACCACATTTCTTTGACAATGAATCCCTGTTGAACGGTTCAGTGTGTTCTCTATTTCGCCCATGCAGGAGGAGGAGAGGGAGGAGGAGGGAGGAGGAGGAGAGAGTAGGAGGAGGGAGGAGGCAGAGGGAGAAGGAAGAGGGAGGAGGAAGAGGGAGAAGGAGGAGGGAGAAGGAGGAGAAGGAGGGGGAGGAGGAGGGAAGAAGAGGAGGGGAGGAGGAGGAGGGAGGAGGAGGATTGTGAAGGGAGGAGGAGGGAGGAGGTAGAGGGAGGAGGAGGAGGAGGGAGGCGGAGAGAGGAGGAGGGAGGAGGAGGAAGAGGGAGGAGGAGGAATGTGAAGGGAGGAGGGGGAGGAGGTAGAGGGAGGAGGAGGGAGGAGGAGGGGGGAGGAGGGATTAGGAGGAGGAGGGAGGAGTAGGGTGGAGGAGGAGGCGAGGAGGAGGGAGGAGGAAGAGGGAGGAGGAGGGAGAAGGAGGGAGGAGGAGAACACAGGAGGAGAAGGGAGCAGGAGGAGGATAGGGAGGAGGAGGAGGAGAGGGAGGAGGAGGGAGGAGGAGGAGAGAGTAGGAGGAGGGGGGAGGCGGAGGGAGAAGGAAGAGGGAGGAGGAAGAGGGAGAAGGAGGAGGGAGAAGGAGGAGAAGGAAGAGGGAGGAGGAAGAGGGAGAAGGAGGAGGGAGAAGGAGGAGAAGGAGGGGGAGGAGGAGGGAAGAGGAGGAGGGGAGGAGGAGGAGTGAGGAGGAGGAATGTGAAGGGAGGAGGAGGGAGGAGGTAGAGGGAAGAGGAGGAGGAGGGAGGCGGAGAGAGGAGGAGGGAGGAGGAGGAAGAGGGAGGAGGAGGAATGTGAAGGGAGGAGGGGGGAGGAGGTAGAGGGAGGAGGAGGGAGGAGGAGGAGGTAGAGGGAGGAGGAGGGAGGAGGAGGGAGGAGGAGGAGGGAGGAGGCGGAGAGGGAGGAGGAGGAAGGAGAAGGGGGAGGAGTGAAGAGGAGGGAGGAAGAAGGAGGAGGAGGGACGAGGAGTGATGAGGAGGAGGGAGGAGGAGGAGGAGGAAGAGTGAGGAGGAGGAATGTGAAGGGAGGAGGAGGGAGGAGGTAGAATGAGGAGGAGGAGGAGGAGTGAGGAGGAGGAGAGGGAGGAGGAGGAAGGAGGAGGGGAGGAGGGAGGAGGAGGAGGGAGGAAGAAGGAGGAGGAGGGAGAAGGAGGGGTGAGGAGGAGGAGGGAGGAGGAGGAAGAGTGAGGATGAGGAATGTGAACGGAGGAGGAGGTAGAGAGAGGAGGAGGAGGGAGGAGGAGAAGGGAGGAGGAGGGATGAGGAGGAGGGAGGAGGAGGGAGGAGGAGGGATGAGGAGGAAGAGGGAGGAGGAGGAATGTGAAGGGAGGAGGAGGGAGGAGGTAGAGGGAGGAGGAGGAGGAGTGAGGAGGAGTAGAGGGAGGAGGAGGAAGGAGGAGGGGGAGGAGGGAGGAGGAGGGAGAAGAAGGAAGGAGGAGGAGGAAGGAGGGAGAGGAAGGAGGGAGAATGAGGAGGGGAGGAAGGAAAGAGAGGTGGAAGGGGAGGAGGACGGAGGAGGAAAGAGGTAGGGGGAGGAGGAGGTAGAGGGTGGAGGAGGAGGAAGGAAAGGGAGGAGGAAGAGGAGGAGAAGGGAGGAGGAGGGTGGAGGGAGGAGGAGGAGGGAGGAGGTAGGAGGAGGAAGAGGGAAGAGGGAGAAGAAGGGAGAAGGAGGAGGGAGGATGATGAGGGAGAAGGAGGCAGGAGGAGGAGGGAGGCAGGAGGAGGAGGGATGAGGAGGGAGAGGGAGGAGGAGGGAAGATGAGGGAGGAGGGGGGAGGCGGAGGGAGTAGGAGGGAGGAGGATGGAGGAGGAGGGGAGAGGAAGAGGGAGAAGGACGAGGGAGAAGGAGGAGCTAGGAGGGAGAGGGATGAGAGGGAGGAGGAAGAGGAGAAGGGTGGAGGGAGGAGGTAGAGGGAGGAGAAGAGAGGGGGAGAGAGTTCGCCATTCCGAATTCATACTCGTCTAGTTCTTCCCTTCTACACGACTGTAGATAACTTCCTTACACATAAAAAAGATGAATTGTTATTGATATTGCCGTGGCATGGAGGAATATCAGCAGCAGAGTTGATCCAAAAAACCAAAGACTGAGATCTACGGAGAGCCATGAACGCCTACGCCAGCCGGCACGGCACTTGATGATGATGATTGCCGTGTGACGATTCTGTGTAGTCACGTCATTTTCTTCCCTTTCCCTAGCGTTTTGGTTCGGGGATTCTTTCATCATCATCATCATATATTTACGTACGTATTTTGGGAGGGGGAGGAGGGAGGAGGAGGAAGAAAAAAAAAACTATGACAGTTGACAGCTCTGGAATGAAAGGAAGGCGTGTAGAAAATTTCATCTCAATCGGATGGGCCGTTCGCGAACAAATAAAGGACATACATATTTACATACATACATATATACATACATATTTACATACATACACTTTGTTTTATAAATATAGATTAGATGTATGAACAGAAGAAGTGGGCTGTATAAATTAGCCGTATATGAGAAACATACTGGCAAGAAAAGTTCAGGATACCAGAGAAACATTCACGTAGAAAGCTGAAATAGCAGAGCGACAACAAAACATAGAAGCAACCTGAGTTTAGTTAAAATACCCGGTGACAGTGAGAGTAACGATCACAAATGTCCGTTCAAGACCAGATACCAGAAGAAGCGTCAGAAAGTCGGATCTAATATGTTGTTCTTAAGTGGTAACATGCATTTTCTTGTAATGTCTTACTCCATTAATATCAAATCAGTTGCGGCATGAAACCACAGTTAAACTTAAAAAGCTTTATTAGTTATTATTGTATCTAATTCTACGTTAGTTTGTTGGCTAATTTATTACGGTCCATAAAGATATAAATGGAATCTTGAATACACAACAACCTGATAGCTCTTCCAAAAACTTGACAAAGACCATACAACAATTCAGGGATATTGTTAATCACCACGCATAATACGATTGGTAGTCGGGCGCAAGAGGAAATGAACAAGCTGATAATAGTGCAGCGTTGCTGCTATGAAAACCAGACGAGTAATGGACCGGGCTGATACCGAATGACCTCACAGAGGCAGAGCTATTAAGAGAAACAAGCGGTGAGACTGCAACCATGACCAGACTGCTAGAACGATCAAGTCAAAAAGGGTGAAGCCAGACAAGATCGTAATGGTTAGAGGAACAGATGAATAGTAAACCAACACAGCTGCAGCACTCTGAGAAAGATAACAAGGGGGGATGCGAGCACTTATGGAATAAATGGTTTTATCTGCAATGAGGGTAATGTGTAGGCTAACTAACTAACTAACTAACTAACTAACTGATTAACTAACTAACTGATTAACTAACTGATTAACTAACTAACTGATTAACTAACTAACTGATTAACTAACTAACTGATTAACTAACTAACTGATTAACTAACTAACTGATTCACTAACTAACCGATTCACTAACTAACTGATTCACTAACTAACTGATTAACTAACTGATTAACTAACTAACTAACTGATTAACTAACTAACTGAATAACTAACTAACTAATTAACTAACTAACTGATTAACTAACTAACTGATTAACTAACTAACTGATTAACTAACTAACTGATTAACTAACTAACTGATTAACTAACTGATTAACTAACTAATTAACTAACGCAATAACTAACGAATTAACTGAAGAATTAACTAACTAAATAAATAACTAACTAACTAGCTAACTAATTAACTAACTACCTAACTAACTAACTGACTAACTAACTAACTGATTAACTAACTAACTAACTAACTAACTGATTAACTAACTAACTGATTAACTAACTAACTGATTAACTAACTAACTGATTAACTAACTAAATGATTAACTAACTAACTAACTAACTACCTAACGAATGAACGAACGAACTAACTAATTAACTAACTAACTAACTAACTAATTAACTAACTAATCAACTAACTAATTAACTAACGAATTAGCTGAAGAACTAACTAACTAACTAACTAACGAACTAACTAAATAATTAACTGACTGACTGACTAACCAACTAACTAACTAACCAACTAATAGATTAACTAATTAACAGACTAACTCACTAATTAACTGATTAACTAACTAACTGATTAACTAACTAACTGATTAAATAACTAAATAACTAATTAATTAACTAATTAACTAACTTATTAACCAACTAATTAACTAACCAACTAACTAACTAATTAACTAACTAATTAATTAACTAACTAACTAATTAACTATCTAACTAATTCACTACTTAACTAATTAACTAATTAACTAACTAACTAACTAACTAACTGACTGACTGACTGACTGACTGACTGACTGACTAACTAACTAACTAACTAACTGATTAACTAACTGATTAACTAACTAACTGATTAACTAACTAACTGATTAACTAATTAACTGATTAACTAACTAACTGATTAACTAACTAACTGATTAACTAACTAACTGATTAACTAACTAAATGATTAACTAACTAACTAACTAACTACCTAACGAATGAACGAACGAACTAACTAATTAACTAACTAACTAACTAACTAATTAACTAACTAATCAACTAACTAATTAACTAACGAATTAGCTGAAGAACTAACTAACTAACTAACTAACTAACGAACTAACTAAATAATTAACTGACTGACTGACTAACCAACTAACTAACTAACCAACTAATAGATTAACTAATTAACAGACTAACTAACTAATTAACTGATTAACTAACTAACTGATTAACTAACTAACTGATTAAATAACTAAATAACTAATTAATTAACTAATTAACTAACTTATTAACCAACTAATTAACTAACCAACTAACTAACTAATTAACTAACTAATTAATTAACTAACTAACTAATTAACTATCTAACTAATTCACTACTTAACTAATTAACTAATTAACTAACTAACTAACTAACTAACTGACTGACTGACTGACTGACTGACTGACTAACTAACTAACTAACTAACTGATTAACTAACTGATTAACTAACTAACTGATTAACTAACTAACTGATTAACTAACTAACTGAATAACTAACTAACTGATTACCTAACTAACTAATTAACTAACTAATTAACTAACTAATTAACTAACTAATTAACCAACTAACTAACTAACTAACTAACTAAGTAACTAACTAATTAACTAACTAATTAATTAACTAGCTAATTAACTAACTAATTAACTAATTAACTATCTAATTAACTAACGAATTAACTAACTAACAAACTAACTAATTAACTAACTAACTAATTAACTAATTAACTAACTAACTAAACTACCTAACTAACTAACTATTCAGCTAACTGATCCGGACTGTTAACTCTTTACAGCAGCAATTGCCTAATATATGAAAGAGAAGTTACAAGTTCGTGTCACAAAGTTCAATAACAATTACACGTAAAATGCCGAAATAAAGTAACAACTGATTGGGGAAGAGAAAGTTAAGGAAACGCGAGTTTGGTATAGAAAGATTAAAAAGACATAATAAACAGAACTAGTTACACGTTAAAACTGAAGCACTGAAAGAGCCGTGCCAGTTAACTCTTTCTGTATTAAGTTACACAGACTATTTTTACTGATTACGTTTTATGTCTTATGTTTGTCTTAACTCTTTCTGTCCCTGCAGTATTTTGCAAGCGGTGAGGAAAATGTGCTGGTGTTTGATATGACACACACTGAGAAACCCTGAGGACCATATAACTTGACTTGGAACCCACAGTAAAACTAGCAGAAGACCTAAAATAAAAATGAAAACATGGGGGAAAAAAACAACAACAACAAAGAAGAAGAGAATTACAGACAATACAATTTGGGCGAGCATGGAAGAAGCTGCAGGAGATAGCAAACGATAGAATAGCTTAGTCTGGTTTGGTTGAGGGCATATGCCCCAATTTGGGATAAAGGGCAGACGAAGAAGATTATTTTACACAATAAATGCCTGGGCTGGGATAGTTAACAGTTCTAAATGTCTGGGATACATGCTAAAGTAAGACTACAAAAGGCATGATGTGTTTGTATAGCACTAGGAAATGTGTCAAAGTCTATGGAAATTATACGTAACACTTCATTTAGAATATTTAACTCTAACGTTAAATTGGCAATACTATAATGTTGTATACTCGTAGATCAGAAACACGGAGACCGACTAAATTTTTTTTTTTTTCCGCGTTTCCATCCTGTTTCAGGATATTGCGGTCAACACCAGCATCTTTCAGCTGTATGTTGATTCCTAGGCTAGATTACGCTCATCAGCACGCCACGACTTTCTGAGCGACCGGCTACATACTCTCATAAGTCACTTTTGCGATTCGAACCACTGCTAATTCTCGTCGCGTCACGTGACGAGAGTATTCGGAGTTAGCGGAGAAAGCTGCTAAC
>OY992885.1:53450361-53482861 GCA_963921405.1 Cepaea hortensis | reverse complement strand
TGAAAGTTTGGGCAAACCAGCAATTTAAGTTCCTCAAAGTTAAAGAGCTAATCAGGAGTTGTCAGGACAGCATGATCGTTGATCGGGCCATAAGTTCTTAAGACACGCCATTATCGTTGGGCCTTGGCTGATCCTGATCCATTTCTGGGCCTTGTTGATCCTACGACCCAAACACCTGATCCATCCTTGGGCCACGTTAATCCTACGACCCAAACACCTGATCCATCCTTGGGCCACGTTAATCCTATGACCCATTCCAAACGACGTTGAAGTACCCACCTGAGAATCAAGGAAGGGACCCAACCAGGGGTTGAAGATTTTCCGGCAGCCCATGAGATGTGACCCAACCAGGGGTTGAAGAATTTTCTGGCAGCCCATGAGAAGGACGAGAGTACCTGAGGGAGGAGAAATGGTATCTGAACTCCACCACCTGAACTCTGAGACTGAGTTTCACCTAATGCGGGATCTGGTTGCTTGAACTGAACTGAAGGTAACAGAGTAATTTAGAAATAGAATCCCGTGAGGTTCCGAATTCATTTATTAGAGTGGAGTACAGAACATTATCTACAAGGAACCTTCTTCTGATTGCCACCAGTTTGAGTTTTTTTTCGAGGACAGGGTTCATTATTCCTATGCTCAGACAGGACATCGTTGGTGCTTCTTCTGATTAATGTAACATCTTACAATATTATAACCAACTGAATTGTGCTGGTTGGGATTTGGGAAATTATAATTGTGTGATTGGTTGCTTGCTTGGTTTTGCTATTTTTTTTCAGCATGGCGGAACAGGACACCTTAGCACAAGTTCTGACAGGCGTAGGAACAGCAGTAGGCCGACTTAATATGGTGGTCAAACAACAGGGGATGGCAACAGAAATTGTGAAATTTAGTGGACAGGCTAAGGACTATAAGAAGTGGGTCACCTCTATAGAAAAATATGCCTATTTGATCTCGGCAACAGATGAAGAGAAAATGAGACTAGCGTATCAGACGGCAACAGAACCGGTCTCACATCATATAAGAAGAAAATTAGAGGCTGGGGTAGATGAGACATGGGAACAATTCAAAGAGGACCTAGCAAGAAAATATGCAGAAATTACGGATCCGCAACATGCATTTTCGGTGTTGAGGCAGGCTAAACAAAATAACGGAGAAACGGTGCAGTTGTTTAGCGATAGGTTGATTAACCTGGCTGAAGAGGCATTCTTAGGACAGAATGTGCGAGGGGAGGAGGTGGAAAGGATGTTGGTAGGGATTTTTGTGGATGGCATCAAATCTGATGGTTTGAAATTTAAGCTGATGAGGGATAACCCTGAGAGGTTATCACAAGCGGTGGATATTGCGGTGCAAGAGGAAAATTTGAGACGAAGGTTTAGATTAAGAACAGGACGAGAAGTGGGAAGTAATAGAGACGACAGAATTGAGGAACCCATGGAAATAGGACAAACAAGATTCGGATGGAATAGGAGAGGCGGTATACAAACCTTACAAGGTAGAAATAGGAGCGATTATGTTGAAAGAAGAAATGTGAGATACCCTACAAGTGAGGCAGTAAGAAACACAAATAACACAAACATTGTCTGTTGGGTTTGTGGTCAACGGGGACATGTTTCTCGTTTTTGTAATAACAGGCGTGTCCAGTCGAATACACAGGGTAGATATGATAATAATAGGGTGACTGGGAATGTTGTTGATGGACACAGGAATTTTACAGGTACAAGAACACAGGTAAATCGGCGCCCTACCTATTAGACAGGACCTATGATAGGAGGGTAAATAATAGGGTCCCAAGTATTAGAGAGTATGTTAATAACAAGTATAATAGATCGAACAGAGAATATTTTCAAATGGATGAAGTCAAGAAATTTATAGAAGAAAAAACAGATTATAGCTCGTGTATATTAGAAATAGGGAAGTATAGAGTTCGTACATTAATAGACTCAGGAGCTCAAGTTAGTGTAGTAAAAGAAAGTTTTTTATACAAAATAGTAAGAAATTGTAGAGTATTTAAGTGTAGTAATAATTTACACTCTGTTACTGGACAGAATTTACAAGTAGTTGGACAAACAATGATCAATTTTAAATTAGGAGGGATCAACATAAGACACCTTTTTCATGTAGTGAGGGGTTTAAATAGAAATATGTTGATAGGAAGAGATTTTTTGATAAAGAATGGGATAAGACTTTTTTATGATTTACATAAGTTAAAATTTAGAGACGTATATATAGATATGGAAGAGGATATGCATATAGCAGCACTAGTTAGGGTCAAAATGACAACGACATTAAAACCACAGTCGGTTAATTTAATACAAGCGAAGCTGAAGAGAAACCCATATTATGTGGAAGGAAACACAGTCAGAATCACTGAGTTACAAGAAGAAATAATTGATGAGCCTGGTTTGGAGGTTCCAGATGGAGTAATGAAGTTGGATAAACACTTAACCTTTCCAGTAATGATTATCAACAACACAGGGAGAGAAATCAAGTTATACAGAGGATGTGTGATAGCAAAGTTAGATCATAACATTAGTGAAATATTGGCAACGAATAGAACAGAAGTGTTGGGAACAAGTTATTTGGAAACTTCTAGTGAAAGGAGAAGTGACAGACGCGGATGCGGAAGAAGAGGGAAAATCAGAATGAATGAATTGATCCATCCATTCGGAGAAAATAAAGTACATATACATTCACTAGACAAAATAACAAGGGAACAAGAATTGCTGTCACAGTTAAAAGCTTCGCCAGAAAATAAGGAAGTGTTAGAACAGTTTATAAAGCAAAATCAAGATGTGTTTGCGGTTAGTGATTTGGAATTGGGTAAGACGCGGACGGTTACGATGGAGATAGACACGGGAGATCATCCACCAATTAGTCTAAAACCATACAGAACTCCATTAAGAAACAGAGAAATAATGGAAAAGGCAATAGAGGAGATGCTGAAAGCAGGAATAATAAAAAGGTCGAAGTCAGAATGGTCATCTCCGGTGGTCATCGTGGCCAAGCCTGATGGTTCGAGTCGTTTCTGTTGTGACTACAGGGCGTTGAACAAAATCACCAAGAATGTAGCATACCCACTGCCGGTAATTGATGACATTTTGGGGCTACTTAATGGCTCTACATATTTCACAACGTTGGACGCAAGGTCAGGGTTTTGGTGTATTCCGATGTCAGAGGACGCGCAACGGAAAAGTGCCTTTTGTACCCACATGGGCTCGTACGAATTCTTACGAATGCCTTTTGGAGTCAAGACAGCGCCCTCACACTATATGCTCTTAATAAATGAAGTTCTAGAGGGTATGCAAAGGTTCGCTCTTGCTTATATTGATGATATATTGGTCTATACCAAAGGAGATGTAGAAGATCATTTGAAACATATTAGACTAGTGTTTGACAGGTTAAGAAAGCATGATGTGAAGTTGAAGCTTAGTAAGTGCCAATTTTTAAAAACAGAAACAAAATATTTAGGGTATATTATAAATAGAGAGGGTATAAAACCAGACCAGAACAAAATAAAGATTATTAAAGAGTTACCTGCACCAACAAACGTTAAGGAAGTACGTGCTTTTATAGGAACGTGTGCGTATTATAGACGGTTTATTCCGGCATTTTCAAGGATAGCTGAACCAATTACAAATTTAACAGCCAAGTACGCCAGGTTTAAGTGGGATGATGAGTGTCAAAAAGCCTTCGACTATTTAAAAAACAGCTTAACATTGGTACCACTATTGACGCATCCAGACTTAAACAAACAGTTAATACTATACACAGATGCTTCAGACAGTGCAGTAGGAGCATGTTTAGTACAACCATATGAAGGAAAAGAATCTGGAATACCAGGGGTAAAAAATGAAAGACCTATCTACTTTTTGTCTCATAAGCTTAGTAAATCACAAAAAAAATGGAGTACTATCGAGAAGGAGGCTTACGCGATTCATTACGCTCTTCAAAAACTTAATTACTATTTACATAACGCAAGTTTTGTTATTAGAACTGACCACATGCCTTTAAAGTCTTTTTTAGAAGCTCCAGTGCAGAACAGGAAAATACAGACATGGGCATTGAATCTTCAGGGGTACGACGCGAAAATTGAATACATACCGGGTAAGATAAACACATGCGCTGATCTTTTGTCTAGAATTCCATATACACAGTCATCAGAGGATACAGAAGTGGAGGCAGCCGAACCAGAGATAGACGACAGGAATTGGCAGGTAAATATTCTGGATTCTGCTATAATAAATGGGGGAGAATTTGATAGCTTACCATCAGATCAAGAGTCTGAACATAGAGAAGAAGATCTACAGTTAGCACAATTCAATATGAAAGAAGAGCAGGATTTGGACCCAAGAATCATACAAATAAAGGAAAAGTTACGAGAAACAGAAGATAACAAATATAAAAGGAATTATTTGCTATTACAAGAGGATGGACAGTTATATTATATGTGTGAAAAGAACGAACAACTAAGGAAATATATTCCAAAGCATTTGGAAAATGAACTTTTAAAAGCATATCACGATGAAAATGGACATCTCGGTAGAGACAAACTAGTGAAAGCACTTACAAGTAAATATTATTGGCCAAACTTATTTAAATCTGCATGCAAATATGTAGATACGTGTGAAAAGTGCAGATTAAGGAACATGAAAACAATAAAGTCTCCATTACAGGACACAGATATTCCTCACTTCCCAATGCAAAAGATTAGTTTAGACATATCAGGTC
This sequence comes from Cepaea hortensis, assembly GCA_963921405.1. Taxonomy (NCBI): domain Eukaryota; kingdom Metazoa; phylum Mollusca; class Gastropoda; order Stylommatophora; family Helicidae; genus Cepaea; species Cepaea hortensis. The sequence continues at coordinate 53,478,133 of OY992885.1, read as the reverse complement.
CACACCCCAGAACATTGTCAGGAAATGTATATTTAATTCATATAGTAGACATCTACAGTCTTTGGCCAGAGGTTTATGCAATTCCAGATAAGAGCGCGGATACTGTCATTAATATTTTTTTACAGGAGTTCGTACCAAGGTTTAGTTGCCCACAAAGTATACTTACAGATAATGGTAGAGAATTTGTAAATAAAAAATTCGAAAAGTTATTAAAAGATTTAAACATAAGACATATAAAGACCTCATTTTATAGACCTTCGTCAAATGCGAAAAACGAGCGTCAACATCAGACGTTATACAACATTGTGGCAAAGATTATTGATGAACATGAAAAAGATTGGGATCTATTTTTGGGACCTGCTCTTAGCGCTATTCGTACAAATCAAAATGAGAGCACGGGTTTTTCGCCATTTTATTTAATACACGGGAGAGAACCAATATTACCTATAGATAATTTATTAAAACCTAGACGGAAATATATGGGTGAAGATTTTCAAGAGGTCATAATACAAGAAATGCATAAAGCACATATGAGATTAAGAAATAATATAATAAAAGCTAGGGAAAGACAGAAAAAGTACAAAAATGTAAATACAAAATTACAGGAGTTTAAAGTAGGTGATAGAGTTTATTACAAAAAGCATAGAAGAAACTCTAAGTTTGATTCTCGTTGGATTCCAGGTTATTACGTTTTGGAAAAACTGGGTAATGTATCGTATGTAATAAAGAACCAGGTCACAGCACACATAGCAAGGGCACATGTTGAACACTTAAGAAGAGATGAAAATGAGATAGAAAATAATAATTATAATAATAATTGTTATTCGGATGCAAAATTTTTGGATGAACAAGTTGTTACAATAACTCCAGATCTTGGAAGAGCTACAGTAACCCCAGATCTTAGAAAAGAACCAGAACAAAATCAGTTGTTAGCAAATCCAAGTTACGAAGAACAAGAACAGACAATTCCGAAAAGAATGGAAGAAGAAGGGACAAATGAAACTCATTATGATAGTATGGAAGAAGACACAGGTGCTCCATTTAAAAATACTAGGCAAGCAACAAAAAGAAGAATGGACAGTCAAAGAAATAAAGAAGTAAAAAGACAGAGAAGAATTAGAGATGATTCAACAAGCGGAGACGATATACCTATACTAGAAAGATCCTTAAGAAAGAATGATCGACAAATTAGGTGGGATGTTGAACGGAAGAAATTAGCGGCAGCTAAAGAGAGACATACAGACGAAGAAGAAGAAATGGATGAAAAGTCAGAGTCAAGTAGTAGTATGGAAGAGGCTAGTAGGTTGTACGAAGAAGAAGATGTTGATATAGAGTTAGCACTTATTCAGAGAAACTTAGAGTTGTTGAGGAAATGGAAACGTAAGAGGTAGATAAATCGAAAGTACTGTAGATAACAAGAAGAAGTATACGAAACGGTGGAAAAAGTGGTTTTGAGATATTAGTACAGTGGGTGAATGTATTTTTTTTATTGAGGTTAGAAGTGCCGTGTTTAAAGATAGGGGTTAACAAGTTATAATAATAATAGACAGGATAGATCACAAGTACGTTGATAAGTAGAGGATGGCTACATTGAGTTAATGTTGGATATAGGTTACAGTGCTTACTTAAGAGCTTATTCAGGATACTATGTGCTGTTAAGAGAAAATAAATAGATAATTCTGGATTACTGATTTGTTTATCTAGATAGAACAGATATGTTCATAATTGATCTGTAAATAACAGATATATAGATAGGAGGTTTAGTCTTCTCGGTCATATAAATACTGGATATGCGTCATTTATGAGAGCCTAATGCTGGTAGTAATTTTAAGAGAGTTAAAATTGTGTTGAAAACGGTGTTTATGAAATCTAAGTTTTATGAGTTATGAGTCATATAAGAAATGTTTTTATGCTTGAGTTACTACTAGAAAATGAGGGATGTTGTTTGGTTGTTTTATTGAGCCTAAGTTGTAATACCTCATTTTGTTTTCTTGATTTGGTCTTAAAATATGATTGTTATTGTTTGAGTAATTGGTTTAGAGTAGGGTGATTGTGTTCATAGCATTTGAGTTGACAAGAACTATTGGTCCGTAAAAGTGTCCAATAGTGATAGGTAGAATAGGATATTTTATTCTGATTTGATAACATGCATGTTATGTCATTTTAAAATGTGTTTTTTTTTCTTCTAGATTAATTTGGAGGTTGTGTTCATTTTATTTTGATTACATGAATGATTTGGTATATTGAGTTAAATGCTTGTAAAGTTAGTTAAGTAAATTTAAGTTTCAAATGAAGGAGGTTTTGCTAAAGGTTTTTCGTTAAGAAAAGAGTTGATAAAAACAAATTTGTCCAAGGTAAGGGGAAACTATGCATTCATTAACTAGTGGGAAACCATAGTTGGTGAACGTGTATGCACGAGTGGATAGACGTATCCAGGGTCTGCACACACGTCACTTTATTTATAAAATAACAGGATGGGTTGTACGGGGGAAAGATATAGGTGCTGTGAAATACCAGCTTTAATTATATTTAAGTTGTTCATAAAATATGAACATGGGCTCATGGTAAAAGGTGAGATAACGGAAGAGGAACGGAATTGTGGTTGGCAATGTCAATGTGAAATATAAAAGGTTCATGAAAACTTATGCCAAATTGTTTTATAACAAACAATAATATATTTCTTAAAGGTGTTTTAAAAAATTATTTTACAAAAAAAAATTTTTTTATTGGCAAGGGAGGTAAAGGGTGAATGTCTTAAATGTACATTTACAATATGTCCATGTGGTCATGTCGTGTATTCATTCTTCATGTTCTTTATTTGGTGCGCACCACTTCTTTACTTTTTCTAACTACATTGTTTTTGTACGTCCTGGGGTTTGAAAGAATGAGGAATCGTATAAGATCATAATTTTTGACACAGAATTTATGAGAATGAGGAATTGTATAAGATCATAATTTTTGACACAGAATTTATGAGCTGTTCTTATGATATGTATATTTGATACAGATAACCAGAAAGAACCAGAAATGAAGAATTACGTAGTAGATAACTATGAAATGTTGGGGAAATAAAAAAGGAAAGAAGAAGTATATGGGGAGGTTATAGACAGATCATAGCACTGGGAGAAGAGTAAAAGATGTATGGGCGAAGGTTAAAAGACAAGTAGGGAATAGAGTATGGGGATTAGAAGTAAAGATTTTTCCTTTAAAAGGAAAATTCTTTAAGTAATATGGGGAGGTGTAACAGTGTAGGTATAATTGGGGTCTATTGGAAAACTCCGATACAGCACGATTGAGCATTGAGACTGAAAGGGGGGGGAGATGCTCAATCGTGACGTATTGGGTTGGTATGGGCAGTTAGAACCCAGCTTGAGTAGCGAATGGAGGTGTACATCGAAGCTTGGTTATATTAAGCCAATAAACGTTTTATCAACAAACAAACGACCGGCCTTCGTCTTATATTACACACTGTTATAGCAGACACACAGAGACACACACACAGACAGAGACACACACACAGACAGACACACACAGACAGACACACACACAGAGACAGACAGACACATACACACACACACAGAGAGACAGACACACACACACAGACACACACACAGACAGACACACACACACAGACACACACACAGACACACACACACACACTCACACACAGACACACACACACACTCACTTACATACACACACGCGAAACAAATTCAGATTTCATTTTATAACGATTTCTTCTCCATGCAGATGTTAATGTTATGTTGGCAGAAGAGGAAGGAGTAGATCTACCAAAACAAACAAACAAACAAACAAACAAACAAACAAATTCATATTTCATTTTATAACGCTTTCTGCTCCATGCAGATGTTAATGTTATGTTGTTATATCATTGCCAGTGTTTACTTTAATACGTGTTTTGAATATAACTAAATCAACATATTAACACCATAAGCCAGAGCAAGATAGCCACGATAGACCAGTGGCTAACACGCTTGTCTGCCGGATCGGTGGTCATGGGTTTGGATGCTCAGTGAAACACAATTGTTTTAAATTGACCGCTAGGTCAGCCCAATCAAATATTGATACAAAGAAATGTCTTGGGAAGTGAAATAGAAGGACTTGACATTGACCGCATCACCCCTGAAGTGCCGATTGGTCTGCACAGTTACGGGGTATACGCCAAGTGAGCATACAGATTTGTAACATGGACCTTTACTTTTACTTTGAATGATCTCAATGTAATATACGGGCACATGGGAATAATCTTAAACAGGTGAATCGGTACTTCTGTCTCTGGACAGGCATAACATCCTATGCGAGGTCGATTGAAGAGATTAGAACAATAATCGCTATGGCAAAGGTGGCTTTCTGCAAGATGGAAACATACTGACTAATAGAAAGATGCCACTTGCAGCGACAAAATAGTATTGAAGTGCTACACAGAACTTGTACTTATGTATAGATGTTAACCGTGGACGATGAGTAGACAAGCTGAACAACATCTGATGGCTGTGGAAATGTGGTTTCTGAGGGCAATGCAAGGAATATCATGGACAGACAGAAAAACCAATGACCAAGTACTACAAGAAGAACATGAAAACCGTAAACTGATTAGAGAAATTAGACGTCGACAGTCAACATTTTTGGGAACTTTATGAGGAGAAATAAACTAGAGAACTTAGTGACAACTGGCTAGGTTGAGGGGAAAAGAACACGGAGAAGGCAGAGAAGTAAATATCTGGTGACTTGGCCACATGTCATGGTCGAGCGCAGAGCACAGAACTGATCCACGACTCTGGTGATCGTGTGGAATGGCAAACAATGACCACCCACGCTCATTGGCAGGCACATGATGATGTTGATCTCAAATAAAGTCGAATAAAGAGAGAAAGTTTATGGATGGCGTAGACAGGCGTTACCATCAGACAGGTTACCATAGTCAAGCAGGTACACGCGGTACAGGATTGATTTCGTAGATGCCGACAGAAACATATTTTCCATCATATCATCACATCACTGGAAAGGGAGCGTAGACTAGTGTAAGGGGGAATTTTAGGTAACACAATTTACAGATGAACATACCGGGAGACACGAGACAATAGACATGGAACATCTTCCAAACAAGTACACATCTGCTCCTGTACAAACAACCTAGACGTATGGACTTCTGAAGAACTTATTAGTACATCTATCTGATGTTATGATTGCACATAAAATAATTTCAATGTGTTTAACATAGTATCCAATGAGGTACATTAGAGTTTTACAATTTTATATGGAGGTCTGAGAGATTTAAAAAGCTCAAACTTCCTCTTCTGGCCGCTGCGTAGTGTGTTCGTTCCACACAACGGTCAGTTGGGTCTTAAATGTTGACTTTTCGTCCTTGACTTTGGAATATAAATTACAAGTCAGAAGTCGGAATGGGTTGCCTGATGGCGAGGGTCGTTGTAAATAGGGAAAAGTAGCCCTGAAGCAAAGCTAGCCCAGTGCAATCACTAGCAGTAACACGTCTGTGGACTACACTCGAGTTTAAAGCGAGTGATAAAAGCTGTATAAGGTAATTATGCATTTGCTTTCCTGCCGAAGTAATATTTAATTATAAAAGATAACGGCTGCAGCAGGATATAACAATAGAAAATAAAAACAGTTAGGTTTGCGCAACTGCTGCGAGAAAGTGAGAGATACTAAACAGAGACAAAGTGTACACACCTTACAACGAACTCCACTACGGCAAACGTAAATCGCACAAGAAATATAAATTAAACAAAAATTAAAAATAAGTATACTGCGACAGAACAAATCAACGTTTCGACAGTACTAATCTTCTTCAGGATCAACACAAACAAATCTAAAGAAAAACATGAAATAAGAAAATGTAATAACATTAAATCACACAGAAAATGTTATTAAATGGACTAATTGCATGCTTTTCTGTATATCTGTTGTCCATTTTAGATCTGCAATCGCCCTCATCATGTTGACGTGTCTTACTTTATCGAAATCCTTTGTGTAGTCAATAATGCAAAGATGTATGTCTTTTGCTATTTCCATAGAACGTTTAATTAATGTTCTCAGCATATACACAGCATTTACTGTACCCTTGCTTTCTACGAAACCACATTGTTCTTCTCCTGTTTCTGGTTGTATTTTTTCCATAACTCGTTGCATGATGATCCTTAGTAAAATATGTGTGATTTGACTCATTATGCTGATTGTTCGATGTTGATCACGACGTAAAGCTCCTGACTTATTCGGAATTATAATAAAGTTCTGTAATCTATGTGTCTGCTAGCATCATGTCTAGGAAGTAATCAGCAATAATGGTATTGAATTTGTGTTGTCCCGTAGGGATAGTACATATGATTTGTTGTTTCTGTGCGTAATTTAATGTTTGTGCTGTTTTTACTTTTCATTTTAGTTCTTTTCTTATTATGGCTCTTTTTCTCAGTCTCGTAATCCTATCAAATATCGCATATCAGTTGTCTCTAGTTTCCTCTTATCTTTCTCTGGAAGCTTCAACTGGTACAGCAAAATAATCCTCAGATCCACACAAAACAGGCCAGCAATATCAGTTGGTAGGAACAATGTACACAACCTGCGTTATGTTGATGGCACGATTTTATTCGCTGAAAATGAAACGCAGTTGCACAGAATGATCAGAAAGTCAAAATAACAGTAAAAAAAAAAAAAAAACAGAAGTAATGGTAATTATAAAGAAAAAGTGTATAGCGAAATGTCAATGAAACCATTTTGAAACAAGTTTGCGCATTTAATTATTTTGGGAACTGTAGTAATAGCAGATAGAAATGTATTAGGAAGTTAAATGAAGAATATCCCGAACAAAGACAGAATTTCACAATATGAAGAATATTCAATTCTCTGAAATGTATAATATTTTTGTCAATCGAGGCGAGGAAAACTGGAGAAAGCTAGAGATTTGGATTATAATAAGAAATTTAAGCACACCGAGGATACATAGAAAGAGCAATGAAGATATTCTGAAATAAGTTTCACTCACAAAGAGAACTAGTTACTCGCATCAAAAGAAGACAGTTCCTATTCTTTGGGCATGTCAAGAGAAGAGAAAAACTGGAATAGGTAGTCACAATGGGAAGGTTGGAATGGAATAGAGGCAGTGGGAGACCAAGAGAGAAGCTGTAGGACAGTTTGACACCATGTCGTGGAGGAATGGAATAGAGGCTGTGTGAGACCAAGAGAGAAGCTGCTGGACAGTTTGACACCATGTCGTGGCGGAATGGAATAGAGGCTGTGGGAGACCAAGAGAGAAGCTGCTGGACAGTTTGACACCATGTCGTGGAGGAATGGAATAGAGGCTGTGGGAGACCAAGAGAGTAGCTGCTGGACAGTTTGACACCATGTTGTGGAGGAATGGAATAGAGGCTATGGGAGACCAAGAGAGTAGCTGCTGGACAGTTTGACACCATGTCGTGGATTAATGGAATAGAGGCTGTGGGAGACCAAGAGAGAAGCTGCTGGTCAGTTTGACACCATGTCGCGGAGGAATGGAATAGAGGCTGTGGGAGACCAAGAGAGAAGCTGCTGGACAGTTTGACGCCATGTCGCGGAGGAATGGAATAGAGGCTGTGGGAGACCAAGAGAGAAGCTGCTGGACAGTTTGACGCCATGTCGCGGAGGAATGGAATAGAGGCTGTGGGAGACCAAGAGAGAAGCTTCTGGACAGTTTGACACCATGTCGCGGAGGAATGGAATAGAGGCTGTGGGAGACCAAGAGAGAAGCTGCTGGACAGTTTGACGCCATGTCGCGGAGGAATGGAATAGAGGCTGTGGGTGACCAAGAGAGAAGCTGCTGGACAGTTTGACACCATGTCGCGGAGGAATGGAATAGAGGCTGTGGGAGACCAAGAGAAAAGCTTCTGGACAGTTTGACACCATGTCGCGGAGGAATGGAATAGAGGCTGTGGGAGACCAAGAGAGAAGCTGCTGGTCAGTTTGACACCATGTCGTGGAGGAATGGCATAGAGGCTGTGGGAGACCAAGAGAGAAGCTGTAGGACAGTTTGACACCATGTCGTGGAGGAATGGAATAGAGGCTGTGGGAGACCAAGAGAGAAGCTGTAGGACAGTTTGACACCATGTCGTGGAGGAATGGAATAGAGGCTGTGGGAGACCAAGAGAGAAGCTGTAGGACAGTTTGACACCATGTCGTGGAGGAATGGAATAGAGGCAGTGGGAGACCAAGAGAGAAGCTGTAGGACAGTTTGACACCATGTCGTGGAGGAATGGAATAGAGGTTATGGGAGACCAAGAGAGTAGCTGCTGGACAGTTTGACACCATGTCGTGGAGGAATGGAATAGAGGCTGTGGGAGACCAAGAGAGAAGCTGCTGGACAGTTTGACACCATGTCGTGGAGGAATGGAATAGAGGCTGTGGGAGACCAAGAGAGTAGCTGCTGGACAGTTTGACACCATGTCGTGGAGGAATGGAATAGAGGCTGTGGGAGACCAAGAGAGAAGCTGTAGGACAGTTTGACACCATGTCGTGGAGGAATGGAATAGAGGCTGTGGGAGACCAAGAGAGTAGCTGCTGGACAGTTTGACACCATGTCGTGGAGGAATGGAATAGAGGCTGTGGGAGACCAAGAGAGTAGCTGCTGGACAGTTTGACACCATGTCGTGGAGGAATGGAATAGAGGCTGTGGGAGACCAAGAGAGTAGCTGCTGGACAGTTTGACACCATGTCGTGGAGGAATGGAATAGAGGCTGTGGGAGACCAAGAGAGTAGCTGCTGGACAGTTTGACACCATGTCGTGGAGGAATGGAATAGAGGCTGTGGGAGACCAAGAGAGTAGCTGCTGGACAGTTTGACACCATGTCGTGGAGGAATGGAATAGAGGCTGTGGGAGACCAAGAGAGTAGCTGCTGGACAGTTTGACACCATGTCGTGGAGGAATGGAATAGAGGCTGTGGGAGACCAAGAGAGTAGCTGCTGGACAGTTTGACACCATGTCGTGGAGGAATGGAATAGAGGCTGTGGGAGACCAAGAGAGTAGCTGCTGGACAGTTTGACACCATGTCGTGGAGGAATGGAATAGAGGCTGTGGGAGACCAAGAGAGAAGCTGCTGGACAGTTTGACACCATGTCGTGGAGGAATGGAATAGAGGCTGTGGGAGACCAAGAGAGAAGCTGCTGGACAGTTTGACACCATGTCGTGGAGGAATGGAATAGAGGCTGTGGGAGACCAAGAGAGTAGCTGCTGGACAGTTTGACACCATGTCGTGGTGGAATGGAATAGAGGCTGTGGGAGACCAAGAGAGAAGCTGCTGGATAGTTTGACACCATGTCGTGGAGGAATGGAATAGAGGCTGTGGGAGACCAAGAGAGAAGCTGCTGGACAGTTTGACACCATGTCGTGGAGGAATGGAATAGAGGCTGTGGGAGACCAAGAGAGTAGCTGCTGGACAGTTTGACACCATGTCGTGGAGGAATGTCGGGATCAGAAATGAGGCAAACAAGCAAAGGTTGTGGACAGACATGATCACCAACGTCACACGGCATGCACAATAAGATAAAGAGGACCGCTTAATGGTCTTATACTATGGAACTGGAAATAATATCGCTGGGCTTAAGTGGCTGGTGACATAGTTCATGCCATATATTGTTAGTGTGTGCATATAAGAATTAATATTTTGTCAGTAACTGTCTAAGAGTTAATCCGTGGTTATTTTGAAATGTGAAAACAACAGAGAGGACGGCAATGAATAATAATTAATATTCACTGGGGAGATAACGGGCATAAATGTATGTCAGTGGGGTTTCTTACGGTTTTCCTTGGTCAGCTAGGGACAAGGGTTTAACAAGACTATCTGAAAACTAGAGTCATGGTGCAGTCAGAGTTAGAATTGTGAAATGATACGCCGTACGTTTGTGTGCGCGTGTTTCGACTTGCTATTTATTTATAGAATGACACAGAGAAAGAGAGGAAGACAGAATATTTATATCATCGAGATTTATTGTGACTATTTGACAGGACACTATGCTCGGCTCTGCTGCTGTGTCCAACATTATCCGGAGCCTAACATGATGCTGAGAGGCAAAACAGGGAAATAGAAATGAAAGGCGAATGGTGTTAATGGCATGGAGCTGAAACTATACACGCTTTCATCATCATCATCATTATCAAAATGTGCATGCACATATTCAAGGTGGGTTGTAATAGATCCCTAATACCAATGTCCAACTCCTGATTTTAAAAAAATAAATAAAATAACGCTTTATTTCTTGTGTACGCTTTCCCGCACGTGTTCTTTCCAGCACATTGTTTAACAAGAACCTGTCGCTCTTTATATGCCCGAAGTATTTTAATTGTTTGACCTTCGACACGTTGCATTTCTTTTTTCTTTTTTTTTTTTTTTGTTTCTCTCATGCCATGCTATTCCTCTTATTCGCCTATCATCATCATCATCATCATCATCATCATCATCATCATCATCATCATCATCATCATCATCATCATCATCATCATCATCATCATCATCATCATCATCATCATGTGTCTTGCCAATTGGCGTAAGCGTCCACGTCAAAACACATATCTCGATTCATTATGTTCTCAATCAACACTTATGAGGATATTCATCCACGCAGTCGTCTTAATACATCCAGCATTGCATCTCTCGATCTGCCTCAGCTTTTTCTCTAACTTATCTTTCAAGCTGTCAGAATGTTTGCCATTGCCTCTGACCTAATTATATATCAAAAGACGGATATTTATCTCTTTTTTAAAGTTTCATATAGAGCTGTACTTTCATTAACCTCTTTCAGACAATATTCAGTATTCGACAACATCAATGTTTTCTAAAGCCTGAATTTTGCTCTCACATCGTGTATTTTTATGTGTTCATGTTTATGCGATATACAATGACAAATAGTACATATTATGTGACACCTCATAAATCTTAATTTTAATTTTCACAAGTTGCTTAAATGTGAGAAACTGTCGTGTCCTCCTTTACAGTGTCGTCCCTGGAGTGAAGAGAGTCGACACCCACATTATAATATTTTTTTCCTCTCAATATTCTGGAGAATCCACCAGCTTCCGTCCAACACACTCCATCAGCCTATGGACACCTTTTCCTATCACTCTCTCACTGTCGTACTATGCCCCCTTCTCATACTTCCCCAACGCAACATACTCAACAACTCTTGCTTCTACAAATTAATAAAGATTAATTTATTAAAAGAAAAGTGTAACGTATATGAGACGTGTATGTGAAGAAAATGTGTGACGTGTTCTATAAAGTGTGTAGAATCGGACTCTCAGACAACAACCCAGTCAGCTGATCCCAGCAAGGATAGACCACAGCACGTTACGTCAGAACATGTACTTCTCACCCAGCGCCGAAACCATCCTGCTGGATACTGATTTGCCTCTGTAGACCTCTGGTAATCCCATTTCATGAACATCCGAAATAGACACCGGTGGTATAAACAGTTAATCATGGACTGGTTGCACCCTACACAATGTCCGTTCCTATCGTTCATAAAAAAATGCACAAGTCCTTTGTAGTGTGTACACAGATACTAATGTTAATTGTTACTGTACTGGATCCTCCCTCGTGTCTATCTAGCCTCAAGTATCAAGTCTTGTGTTCTATTACACGAGATTATATCACACTATGTAATTATTAGACTTAATGTTTTCAGTTCGTTACTACTGCCTGATGCTGTGTGGTGCATCAGTACGCATCACTCTCTTTGGTGAATCAACTTCCTTTTAGCTTTAGTTACGTTCTGTATGCAACTTTATTGATTGTTGAACTGGTGTTCTTCCGAATGGGATTGGATTCTTTCCCAAAACTTTGTTGAGTTTCCTTGGATCTGGTAGGGAACCTAGGATAGAAACAACACATCTGGTGATAGTACTAGTCACTGATCCTTTCGTCTGAGTGTAAGCCTATCGCCTTGCTTAATGATCTTTAGCTAACTAGACTTAGTCATAGAGCAGATTAGCTACCCACCTAGAGCCGAATCAGGCTATGACAAAGAAAAAATCAGCAAACAGAATGCGGAACCCCGCCCACCAGGGACACCTACGGGAAGATCCCAATTATCCCTCATTACTCAATTCTCAACTAGTAAAGCTTATCAACACTTCACTAATCTATTCTTAACTAGCAGAGTTAATATCACTATTCTCCTCTAACTAGTTTCCACTAACAGTGCTAATCATCACACTATAGTTTAACAAGGCCACAGTCTATATTAATTAGAACTAATATTATAATAGGTTATACCTTAAATGGCACTACTGCAGTCCTATCAATCATATCTACATCTGCCATTATAGGCACGTGTAAAATTAAGTCACTAATTAACACACGGTAGATATTATTTCCACTAAGCACTGCAGTGCCTTTCACTCCGACTAGAGCCACATTTTCAAGTCCCCCTAGTTGGCCCCAACTCGGGTTTATATGGCAACCTACCAAAGTTGGCCACGTGACGTTCTCCTTTATGCCCCCACACAGGTGGCACCTTGGCAGATCATCCCCTGTCAGGGATCCATCCCCCCTCTGGCTCCCTCCATGTTAGATCTGTCATCACTGGTTCTGACAACCCAAACAATCTAGAGAGTTACTGTACAGTTCCAACAAAGAGTTTTGATACCAAGCTGCCAATCATGGTTTTCCAAACAAGCTTACATTGTGCACGTGACGTTGTTCATGTCCGGCAGGTGTTCCATTGTTTTCAATAAAAAGCCCTCAACTTTCTGTCATGTAGTGACAGTCAAAACCTCCATTCCGTCTGATGTCCGGAACTATAGATGACAAACTTAACCATTCCATATCCTGAGCGGGCAATTATATGTGATTTTAACTGTTATGAACTGCCAACGCGTTGTATCCCTTCCTTCTCACTCACCGCCAAATGTGTATATGGGCTGACCTGATGTAACCCGTGCAGCTGTGTTTACTCTGTTAGTACGACTGTTGTGGCCTAGAAAATATACGCCAAGCAAACGTCGGTATTATTATCTGGTTAACTCATGGCGAGCTCGTGACATAGGCCCCCTCTTAAGAGAGTAGTCCATCTCACTCTTCTCCACCATGAGTTAAATCCAGATGATTCATTCCTCTTCTTCAGGAGCTGGGTGTCTTGACAAGAAGTCCGCTCCAACATTTTCCTTCCCAGGAATGTACTCTACTGTGAAATTATACGGTTGAAGTAACAACGACCACCGCATCAAACGTGCGTTGAGCTTCTGAGAAGTAGCCAGGAACATCAGGGGCTGATGATCCGACTGGACCCGAAACTTAACTCCATACAAATATGGCTGAAATTTTTTCACTGCCCATACGAGGGACAAGCACTCTCTCTCGACGGTTGAATAATTCCTCTCTGCCTGTAGAAGTTTCTTACTTGCATATGCCACAGGTTTCAAAACCGAAGCATCGTCTTTTCCTTCCTGTAACAAAGCTGCCCCAATCCCAATCCCACTCGCATCTGTTCTCAACACAAATTGTTTGGAAAGGTCAGGGAGCTGTAATACAGGTTTGCTGACCAAGGCCTCCTTTAACTGACTATAGGCATTCTCACATTCTGGTGTCCAATTGATTTGGTCCGGGAATCCCTTTTTCAAGGTTTCCGTCAACGGAGCTCCCAGTTCCGTGAAATGTGGGATAAATTTGTGGTAGAACCCACACAACGAGAGAAAAGATCGCACATCCTTCTTCGTTTTTGGCCTTGGTGCATTTCTGATTTTCTCCAGGTTCTTCTCTTCTGGGACAATGTGTCCTGGAGTGATGGTGTGACCTAGAAATTCCAGAGTCTGGTAACCAATCATGCACTTGGTTGGACGAGCGGTAAGCCCTGCTTCATTGAGCCTATTAAACACTCTCTCCAAGGATTGTAAGTGGTCATCCAGGCTGTCACTGGAAATCAGAATATCATCCATGAATGAGATGATGGATGGATCCTGTAACGGATCCAGTAAAGTCCTCATCATGCGTGTAAACACACTAGGTGCATTGCTGAGTCCAAAGGGCATGACCTTGAATTCGTAGTGTCCACTGGGTGTACTGAAAGCCAACAGTGGTCGAATCTCCGGTTTGACTGGTATCTGATAGTACCCCCGACTCAGATCCACCTTTGAAAAGTACCGAGCCTTATGGAGCCTAGCGAATAACTGAGTTGGATTCGGCAAAGGTTCCACCTGAAACTGTGTATGACTGTTCAGAAGTCGGTAGTCTATACACAACCGGTGTTCTCCACTTGGTTTGCGTAACAAAACTACCCCCGCATTGTATGGGGATGTGGATGGTGCAATCACGTCATCCTCCAGCAATTTTTGTATTTCCTCCTCCAGGGCCTTTTCTTTAGAGAATGGCACTGGGTAAACCTTTTGGCGAACAGGCTCCTGTGTGGTCAAAGTCATCTCGAACTCAACCAACCTCGTTCGTCCTGGTTTATCAGTCAGTATCTCCTTATGAGACTTGAGAACCTGGGTTATCCTTTCCCTCTCCTGGGAGGTCAGATCAGGGTTCACTTGCACATCCCTATAGGTTTCCTGGTGTACCAAGGGATATTCCCTGCCCTCGCTGGTTCCCACTTCTGTCTCCACTGCAACTGCCATTGCCATGAGGTGAGCTGCCTTGTCTCCGGGTCTCTCTTCGTATTTCCGCAAGAGATTGATATGGAAAATCTTCGACTTTCCCCGGATCCGGATCTGATAGTTGGTTCTGGATATCACCCTTTCCACGGGAAATGGTCCTTGCCAACCTATCTCCAGTTTGTTGTTTCCCGTTGGGAGTAGCAACAAGACTTTGTCTCCCACCTCTAGAGATCTTTCTTTAGACTTACTGTTGTAGTAAGCCGCATGTCTTTTCCTGGCCTTTTTCAAGTTTTGATTTGCCAGAGTCCATCCCTTGTGGAGTTTTTCTTTCAGTTCCTCCACGTATTTATAGGATGAGATCACTTCTTCTGACGTCCCCTCTTCAGTCCAACTCCTCAACATGGCTTCCAACGGTCCTTTGATTGGACGACCAAACAGCAACGTAGCGGGTGGTAGTCCTGTTGAGCCATGAGGAACCTCCCGATAGGCAAAGAGTGCTGCTGGGATATATTCATCCCACCTATCAGGTTTTTCCTGCGCTAATTTCCTGAGCATTGTCATCAACGTGCCGTTGAAACGCTCTACTTGTCCATTGGCTTGAGGGTGGTAAGGGCTGGTATGTATGTGGTTAGAGTGAAACACCCTAAATACCTCCTCCATGAGTTTTCCACAAAACTTAGATCCATTGTCCGTCAGAATTTGATCCGGAAAGCCTAATCTGGTAAAGGCCTCCATCAGTGCGTCCGCCACTCGTTTCGAGTCAATCGTGGTCAACGGTATAGCTTCACCCCACATTGTACAGCAATCCACCATTGTGAGTATATACATGTTCCTCTTCCTAGTCCTGGGAAGTGGACCCACGATATCGATGGCTACCCTCTCGAAAGGAGAGTTCATGATGGGCATCTCACCCAACACCACCGGTGCTGTCCAGTGTTTTGGTGCCACCCTCTGGCACTCAGGGCATGACTTCACATACCGACGCACATCATCTGTCATTCCCGGCCAATAGTAGTGGCAGGAAATCCGCTGCATGGTGGCGGCTATACCCATGTGTCCACTAAAGGAGATGGTATGCCCCATATGAAGAATCTGGGACCGGTGAGCTTTCGGGACGACCAACTGACCGTATAGGTTGTCTCCCCTTCCTGCTCCCCTGTAGAGTATCCTATTCTTCATGTAGTACTGCCCCCGTCCTGGTGGATCAGCACTTTTCTGCAGCTTTCTGTAGCAAGGACGTAAAGTATCATCCTCACTCTGGGCAGTTCGTAGCTCCCCCGGCATTGGGTTAGTCACAATTGCGTCTGCCTCTTCCGTTTTCGTCTGAGAGCGAGTCTGCAGTGCTCCCATATGGATTGGCTCCCTGGGCATTCCCAGAAAGACATACCGGCAACCTAGGATGACTGGGAAAATGGGATCGGTCAATACAGCGGCCTTGATGGTGCCGGTGACGTACCTTGACCGAATCTCCACATTAGCAATAGGCAACTTCATGACTACAGCACTCTGCTGTGCAGGCTGTATATCCAATGTCTCACCTGTGAATTGTTCTGGATGTACCAGATCCGCAGAAATCACGGCCTCCCCGTCCAGTCCTGTGTCGTATAAACACTCCACTTGACGACCGTTAACCTCTACCAATTCCACTACAGGTGGTTTTTCCTGGTCTGGAGTCTCTTCCTCGGCCTCGACCTGTTCGGTGGGCTCCACCTTAGGTTTCCCGGGGCACACGACGAATTGAGTGTCTCCTGACTTTCCTCTGCAGTCAATAGCATTGTGCGTATTCGACTGGCATTGGTTGCACCATTTCCCTGTCCTAGATTTTCTATTGCCAGACTTGAGTGAGCTCTCCTGGTGGCGAGCTTCCTTGTTGACCTTGGCATTTTCTGTGACAACCTCCTTGGAAGTCACTTGACATGCTGCGAAGTGCGGGTTCTTAGCCTTCGATTTGCAGTCCCTCGTATTGTGAGAGGGTGACTTACAAATTGAACACCACTTCTCCGACCACGGTCGTTTAGGTGTAGAGCTTGAAGTGCTCTTGCTTCCCTCCTTCTTCTTCTCTGAACTATCCTCTGATTTTTGCACATAAGGTTCCCACTTTTTTGTTCCTGAGTTTTTGGTTTTCTTCTTGTCATGTTTCTCTTGACTTTTGGAGTTGGTGGAAAGGTTTTCCCCTGCCTCCCCATGTACTTCGACGAACCGTTCTGCTAATTTAGTCACGAGGTCAATACGTTCCGCTCCTTGTTCTCCCAGGAACGTCCTGAGAGGTTTAGACATTTGCTTCTTCAGCTGGTCGACCACCATGAGCTCTTCCAGACTCTCATAGTCATGTGCGAACCCAGCCAAATCCATCCACTTATGGAGATAAGATTTTAGACGCAAACTGTAGGCGGCAAACAACTCCCCCGGTTCTCGTTTCGCTGCTCGAAATTTTTTCCGGTAGGTATGTGACGTAACCTCGAATCGTTTCAGCAGAGCCGTCTTTAACTCGTCATAATTGTTCTCATGTCCTGGTGGCAGGCGAGTATAAACCTCGTATCCGGTCCCGCGTAAACCCTGGGATAGCTTAAGATTCCATTTGTTACGCTCCAGACCCATAGCAACTGACATAGCCTCGAAGCGTTGAAGGTACTGGTCAATCTTCTCTTTGTCCTCCTCGTAGACCGCCAAAGGAAACTTCATGGCATGGTACCCATGTCCACCTACTGGTGTTGACCCTGGGATGGAGGAACCTCCAACTGCTCCCTCAGTTTCTCCATTAGATTGACTCTTCAACTCGAGTTCCCTCATCCGGTACTCGTGCTCCCTTTTCTGTGCTTCCTGTTCAGCTTCTAATTTCCTAGTTGCTTGCCCAGCTTCAAATTTCGTAGCTGCTTGCTCAGCTTCAAATTTCTTAGCTGCTTGCTCAGCTTCCAATTTCTTAGCTGCTTGCTCAGCTTCAAATTTCCTAGCTGCTTGCTCAGCTTCAAATTTCTTAGCTGCTTGCTCCGCTTCCAATTTCTTAACTGCTTGCTCAGCTTCCAATTCCATCCTTCTCAATTCCAACTCGGCCTTTCGATCTTCCCTTTCTGCTTGACGATACTCTCTCTCCACTTCCTGTATGTAATCCGTTAGAGCAGACCCCGACATTCCCATGTCTTCCCCCTTTGCCCTTAATTCTAACGTGGTAAGTTTAGGGGTGGCCATTATACAGAGAGGTAGGCTAGCAGGTCGAGTACAATATAACTACAAATTACTATACAGATATATGAACAAGTAATATAAATCTAGATATTACCACACACAGCACATTCACTCAGTGACAAGAGTAGAATCAGGACCACAGACCTATGCAGACGTGTGACGTGTGTACAGGTAAGATATTAATTAGTCCTATCCCCTATCCACATTCACTCTAGCTGGATTCTCCAATATGATATCTCCCTCTTATAACTAAGGATCCCGTGTCAATAGACCCCGTTGTCAGAGGATCCCACTGTCAAAGGTTCCTGCTTGCAGGAGATCTCGCTGTCCAAGGATTCCGTTTACGGGAGATCCCGCTGTCCAAGGATTCCGTTTACGAGAGATCCCGCTGTCCAAAGATCACGTTTATGAGAGATCCCGCTGTCCAAAGATCCCGGACGAGCCCCCAAATAATGTCGTGTCCTCCTTTACAGTGTCGTCCCTGGAGTGAAGAGAGTCGACACCCACATTATAATATTTTTTTCCTCTCAATATTCTGGAGAATCCACCAGCTTCCGTCCAACACACTCCATCAGCCTATGGACACCTTTTCCTATCACTCTCTCACTGTCGTACTATGCCCCCTTCTCATACTTCCCCAACGCAACATACTCAACAACTCTTGCTTCTACAAATTAATAAAGATTAATTTATTAAAAGAAAAGTGTAACGTATATGAGACGCGTATGTGAAGAAAATGTGTGACGTGTTCTATAAAGTGTGTAGAATCGGACTCTCAGACAACAACCCAGTCAGCTGATCCCAGCAAGGATAGACCACAGCACGTTACGTCAGAACATGTACTTCTCACCCAGCGCCGAAACCATCCTGCTGGATACTGATTTGCCTCTGTAGACCTCTGGTAATCCCATTTCATGAACATCCGAAATAGACACCGGTGGTATAAACAGTTAATCATGGACTGGTTGCACCCTACACAATGTCCGTTCCTATCGTTCATAAAAAAATGCACAAGTCCTTTGTAGTGTGTACACAGATACTAATGTTAATTGTTACTGTACTGGATCCTCCCTCGTGTCTATCTAGCCTCAAGTATCAAGTCTTGTGTTCTATTACACGAGATTATATCACACTATGTAATTATTAGACTTAATGTTTTCAGTTCGTTACTACTGCCTGATGCTGTGTGGTGCATCAGTACGCATCACTCTCTTTGGTGAATCAACTTCCTTTTAGCTTTAGTTACGTTCTGTATGCAACTTTATTGATTGTTGAACTGGTGTTCTTCCGAATGGGATTGGATTATTTCCCAAAACTTTGTTGAGTTTCCTTGGATCTGGTAGGGAACCTAGGATAGAAACAACACATCTGGTGATAGTACTAGTCACTGATCCTTTCGTCTGAGTGTAAGCCTATCGCCTTGCTTAATGATCTTTAGCTAACTAGACTTAGTCATAGAGCAGATTAGCTACCCACCTAGAGCCGAATCAGGCTATGACAAAGAAAAAATCAGCAAACAGAATGCGGAACCCCGCCCACCAGGGACACCTACGGGAAGATCCCAATTATCCCTCATTACTCAATTCTCAACTAGTAAAGCTTATCAACACTTCACTAATCTATTCTTAACTAGCAGAGTTAATATCACTATTCTCCTCTAACTAGTTTCCACTAACAGTGCTAATCATCACACTATAGTTTAACAAGGCCACAGTCTATATTAATTAGAACTAATATTATAATAGGTTATACCTTAAATGGCACTACTGCAGTCCTATCAATCATATCTACATCTGCCATTATAGGCACGTGTAAAATTAAGTCACTAATTAACACACGGTAGATATTATTTCCACTAAGCACTGCAGTGCCTTTCACTCCGACTAGAGCCACATTTTCAAGTCCCCCTAGTTGGCCCCAACTCGGGTTTATATGGCAACCTACCAAAGTTGGCCACGTGACGTTCTCCTTTATGCCCCCACACAGGTGGCACCTTGGCAGATCATCCCCTGTCAGGGATCCATCCCCCCTCTGGCTCCCTCCATGTTAGATCTGTCATCACTGGTTCTGACAACCCAAACAATCTAGAGAGTTACTGTACAGTTCCAACAAAGAGTTTCGATACCAAGCTGCCAATCATGGTTTTCCAAACAAGCTTACATTGTGCACGTGACGTTGTTCATGTCCGGCAGGTGTTCCACTGTTTTCAATAACAAGCCCTCAACTTTCTGTCATGTAGTGACAGTCAAAACCTCCATTCCGTCTGATGTCCGGAACTATAGATGACAAACTTAACCATTCCATATCCTGAGCGGGCAATTATATGTGATTTTAACTGTTATGAACTGCCAACGCGTTGTATCCCTTCCTTCTCACTCACCACCAAATGTGTATATGGGCTGACCTGATGTAACCCGTGCAGCTGTGTTTACTCTGTTAGTACGATTGTTGTGGCCTAGAAAATATACGCCAAGCAAACGTCGGTATTATTATCTGGTTAACTCATGGCGAGCTCGTGACAGAAACTGTCTTGCTGAATGTTACTTTGACATTCTTGCGTTCTTCTATTATTCTACCCCTAACCTTCGTCATCTCTGAACACAAACTGACATAATCAAAAACGCATAGAAACACAAACATAAAACGTGTTTTTGTGTTGTTAATGCGTGGCCGGAGGAGTAGCGATCATAACGTATATACATGTTTACCTGTCTACAAAGCAATCTGTTTCATGACTGAAAACACACTGAAAGGCAATATATATTTAACACCTAGGTAATTTTAAAGCTATGAAGTGTTGTTTTTAGGAGATGCGTTCAATTAGCCTAGATAAGATGCCTCCCATTTCATGTGAACGATGACAAGCACATTGGTTCTCTTTTAAGTCTCGTTTTCATACGTTAATAATTTTCTCGATAATATAATGCAATCGACAACCGCCTTTAATCATAGTAGTACATGGGTTAAAGTCATTAGATAAATGAGATCCGTAAAGTGAAATTTGCATTAATTAATTGATGCCTACTCAAAATAGTACACAAATGATATGGCAGAATGACCATGTAGTGAACTAAACATACCCCAGTGAATTAATAGTCAGGAAAAGACGCTAGCGTGGAAAAGCAAACTGATTGCTAATACCTGTTAAAAGTATGGCTATAAAGTCTTCCTTCTGGGACCCTCAGACAAATAATATGGAGAGGACATAGTAGGAACTGCAGGAGACTGCAAAGGAGGGGGAAGTTTCGCGTGAGTTAGTTGAGGACACTATTCTCCAATGGGAGATAAAGACAAGCAAAGACGAAAGAATAGGAGGAGGAGGAGCAGCAGCAGGAGCAGTAGGAGCAGGAGCAACAGGAGAGGCATGATTAGTAGGAGCAGGAGCAAAAGGAGCAGCAGAGGCAGAAGCAACATGATAGGTAGGAGCAGGAGCAACAGGAGAAGCATGATCAGTAGGAGCAGGTGCAACAGGAGCAGCAGGAGCAGCAAGAGCAGGAGCAGCAAGAGCAGGAGCAACAGGAACAGCAGGAGTAGCAGGAGCAATAGGAGCAACAGGAGCAGCAAGAGCAGGTGCAACAGGAGCAACAGGAGCAGCAACAGCAGGAGCAACAGGAGCAACAGGAGCAGCAAGAGCAGGAGCAACAGGAGCAACAGGAGCAGCAACAGCAGGAGCAACAGGAGCAGCAACAGCAGGAGCAACAGGAGCAACAGGAGCAGCAGGAGCAACAGGAGCAACAGGAGCAACAGGAGCAGCAACAGCAGGAGCAACAGAAGCAGCAAGAGCAGGAGCAACAGGAGCAACAGGAGCAACAGGAGCAGCAGGAGCAGCAAGAGCAGGAGCAATAGGAGCAGCAACAGCAGGAGCAACAGGAGCAACAGGAGCAGCAAGAGCAGGAGCAGCAGGAGCAGCAACAGCAGGAGCAACAGGAGCAACAGGAGCAGCAAGAGCAGGAGCAACAGGAGCAGCAACAGCAGGAGCAACAGGAGCAGCAAGAGCAGGAGCAACAGGAGCAACAGGAGCAGCAGGAGCAGCAAGAGAAGGAGCAATAGGAGCAGCAGGAGCAACAGGAGCACAACGAGCAGAAGCAACAGGAGCAGCATGATCATTAGGAGCAGGAGCAATACATAGCATGAGCAGTAAGAGCAGGAGCAACAGGAGCAACAGGATCGTGCGTGCGTGCTTACATACATGTATGTATGTATGTATGTATATATGTATGTATGTATGTATGTGTGTGTGTGTGTGTGCGCGCGTATCATGCATGCATGCATGTATGTATGCGTGCCTGCGTGCCTGCGTGCGTGCGTGTGTGTGTGTGTACGTCAAGAGAACGGTAACGAGGTAAAGAGTTGATCATTTAAATTCTCTAATCTGTGAAGCCGGTAAATCGGTTATGTCTTCGGATATAAATTATTGGAATTGTATTCATATCTATCTTCGCTGTAAAGAGGTGAAATCCAACGGATATCCTTAATTTGAGTATACAATAATGCCCTTGTGTTGTGAGTCCAATCCTTGAATGGGAAGGTTGGAAAACAAATTCTGCGCGAGTGGCAACCCCGCCTAGTCATCCGCCAATCAGGAGTCCCTGCGGGAAGAAAGAAACCCGCCAAACAGTAACGGTAACTCTGTTATGGGAACTGGACTGCCTTGCCACTGTGCTAGCCCGTATACATATTTATTAAATCACACATGTTGATCTCTCTGAGGTGGTAACAGTTGTTTGTGTCAATTACTTTGCGAATGTTTTTTGTAAGGTTTCGCCACACAAAACTGTGATGGTTCCTATTTTTCGATGGATTATTTTCTTATCTGTTGTGACGTATAGAAGGGTTGTAAAGTATCGTGTTTTGCTTTACAGTCGAAGCGAAAAGTTTGTTTTTTCCCTGTTATCTATTAATTCACATACATTATTTTAAACACTGCAATTGTGTGAAGGTGTATAAGTCATATATAAATAAGGAATATGATGCTGGCGGGTTCTTTGCATTTCTCTTTGACCATTCACTGCCCGTTTCCCTATACCCCTCACTCTATCATGATGGATTATCTGACGAACCGCGGATAAATCGAGTGCCATTGGTAAAGGTTTGTTGTATAAGGTATCCGTGTGATGGAGGATGGATTAAGTTACCATGTGGTGTTTTTTCTCTGCCAAGTATTTGATAAACGTGGCCAGCGATACGCCAACCAGGTACTGTGGTATATGATGTGTTGTTTATACACGAGGGTTAACTGTTTGGACTCGTTCTCGTGGACCGTTTAATGCCGGTGATAATGTGCTTTTGCTTTTACTGTTTTTGGTAATATTTTTAATAAATATCACGATTTGATTGATATTCTGCATGCAATTGTTTATAAATACGTACATTACTTAATAAAATGTATACATTATGAGTATTTCGTATGTCTTAAACAATAAAGGTTGCGGATAAACACATTCACATGTGTTGACTGGCGCACATAGAAGATGAAGGAAGAATATATTAGATATTATAAATCACACCAAACAACATAAGGTTGCTGCAATTATTTATCAATAAATAAAGACAAGGTAAACTTAATTAAGGTATTTGCGGTAGTTCCTCGTATTTTAACAATAATGTGAAGCAACTTCAAATAAGCTGTTTTAAAGTTAGTTGACTGTCCTGTTACATTATCTCATCTCATCTGATATTGTGCCTCTGGTACCTTGCGATGTCGTGGTAAAGATAAATAGCAGAAATGTGTCTGTTTATGGGCTTCATATATCGAGATTCCCATGGATTCTGTTATTCCCTTTGTCCATCGTTTACATGATTGGTCTCTTCTTCTGGTTCTGTTTGGTCTGTACATCATTGCTTTTTGTCGTATACTATTAGTCGATATTCTAGTTAAGTAGCCGAACCGATTCACTAGCTGGTTTCTATTGAAATCTAGTGCTCGCGATACCACCACCTTAGTCCTGATTTCTTCATTTCTATCTTCTAATTCCTTGATACATTGAGTAATCTTTCTCAGGAACCTAATTTCCGTTGTTGTCATTTTTCTTGTCTCTTTTTCTGTCATTGTCCAGGTTTGGCATTGGTAACATAGAGTGGTCTCCCTCGCCAAGTTGTTAACGACATTGTTCGTAATCCCGTATATCTACGTAGGGAAAACAGCAGCTGCGAGACTCGGCAGCGGATTGCGCCGCGCTGATAACTTACGGGGGTATGTGAGCCGGTCGTTCAGAAAGCAATGGCAAACTACTGAACGTAAAACTTGCCTAGTACATCGACAGCAGTTGAAACAATGCTGGTGTTGACTGCAACGTCCTGTTAGAGATATGCAACATTTAAAAAATAGAGTTGGTAAGTAGATTGTGTTGTAGAGTGTTTTTATAGCATCTACTGATGCGTATTTTTTGTGGGGAGGGGGTATTCTTTTTAAATGAATCTTTTTTTTTTTTTTGAAATTCTTTGGTTATAGTCATTACCTCTGTTTTATGTTCCTGACACAGTTCATTTAGACTATTTATGTGGACTTGTAATTGTGCTTCTGAGTTTGCTATTAGTGCTTGATCGTCCACAAATATGAGTTCTTTATGGTGTAATTTACCATTGATTATTCTTCTGTTTTCTGTTCTTCATGCGGTAATGTTGCGATCTCCGTTTGGCTGGTTTCTTTACATATGCTGTCTATATTATGAACAAGAAGCGGAACAGGACGCAGTCTTTGTAGTACTCGGCATCTTATGGTAAAAGGTTTTGAGTGTCATCCATTTGTTTTTACCGTGCATTAATTGTTGTTATATAAGTTTCTACTTAAGTTTCTTAGATGTGCACTCACTCCATATCATTTAAGGATTTCCCACAGCTTGTTTCTATCAACTCTGTCAAATGCATTTTCTTTGTTAGAAGATGCCGCCTTCAATCCCAACATTGTTTGACAGTGTGTATTGTGTATACAATTTTACTTTCAGTAGTTTGGTGTTGCTTTATTAATGGCCGACGCTCATACTACAAAGAAAATCAACACAAGACGTTCTCCTCTCAAACAAATACGATATAGTAAAATTCTAGCGAGCCCGGTAGCATGCTTGCTTGCCGATCTGGTGATGGTCTGATCGAATCCTCATCGAGGCATGGGTTCCTCCAGTGGCCTGTACTCTAAGAACGACCCAATCTAAAGCTAGTAACAGCAAATGTTCTGAGACGTAAAGGCTGCCGGCCACATCAGCCATCAGTGCCGACTGGTCTATACACAATGGCGCTAATACCATATACCAGCTATGCATCGTGGCATGAAAACATGTCCTTCACTTTTGCTATACTGTTTTTTATATTAAAAAAAAAAAAAATAAGAACAGCGTATGCATTAAATCTCCGTGGTTAGAGGTTAGAAAAATAATTCTTGCATGTTACATAGAACCAGCAAGCAATAGAGCAATTAGAAAATAAACACAACAATTCCTTAAAGCTCCAGATATGCGGTTTTACAGACAATTCTTCGGACACTAAACATGAGTCATCTAAATGTTTTGAAATAGGCTGAGACTCAAAGACAACTTACCACAAATATCAGAAAGGCTCAGTTGTCGGTTATTACCACCTTAAGAGAAGAGAAAAACTGCTGCATGCGGTGACAACATTAAATATTATGGGAAAGAAAATGAGGTAAACAAAGAGAGACGACGTATGACTGCCTTGTGAACGCCGAAGATAGTTATGGGGATCACAAGACGTGGAAAAGCATTATCGTCCAAAACAGTTAACAAGGCCTTGACGATGATGGTGATGATGATGATTATGATGATGATGATGATGATACTGCGTAAGAAAAAGGACAGAGATTGTATGACGATGAGAATTAAATAATCGATTGTCAGAATGCTAGTAAGTCTCTCATCAACGAAGTGTTTACTACACACTGAAAAACTGGGTATAGACTAAACAATATGTGTGAGTGAATTACCTTCTGTAACAACATCTGCTATCTGTCTGTTTGTGTTTCTCTCCGTCATCCTCGTTACGCCTGTCAGCGTAGGGTCAGCCAGGACTGTCTGTACGCGGTCTTAGTGTGGGTTGCAAACAATGTGGAGTATACATCAATTGTGTGTTGTTCGTAAGTCAGCATGCGGGAGTCGCGATAGCCTAGTGGCTGGACACTCCACTGCCGGCACGGGTCAAAGGTTTGAATCCTCACCGGGACAGATTTAACAAATTAACCATGTGTGTGTGTGTGTGCGCGCGCGCGCGCGCGCGCGCGCGCGCGCGTGTGTGGTAAAGGAATCGCGGCACGCGAGTGAGTTGATAGCAAGCTTAAATGTCCGCCCGGTGTTGATGTAATTGAACCACCACCTATTCGGATTATTCATAGATCGATCCAGACTAAAACAGGTAAGGAAATGTCTTGGGAAGTCAAGACGGTCTGTGTAATACTGACATCACCCACAGAGTACCGATTGGTCTATAAACATACGGATATATCACACGCACAAGACGTGTACAAAGGTCCTGTGTAGTTTATATTTGAAAATTCAACGGAAACTAACAGGCGTAAAGAGAGCATGGCCATGTTGGAGTGTATAGGGTAAGAAGAAAGCATACCTTTGTTGTTCTAACACATATCTTCACACTGAAATCTTTCAATGCCGGATGATACCAGTAAGCGTGGCTGCTGTAGAACTGATATTGAAAACCAGTGAATGTCAAATTTGATTAATGAATTCGAGATGCGAAAACTTATTACAATTTACGAGCAGACTTTTTAAGAAGATTATTTCGAAGAAATCCACAAAAAAGTAAACTAAATTAAAACAGAAAAAAAGAATATATAGGTGTACACTCGTTATTTCTTGGCAAGAGTTATGTTAAAATAATCAGTTATCATCAACGTGTGCCACATCTCACACTCATCTCATCTCATAATGTTCCTCTTGTACCTTGCGGTGTCGAGGTGAAGCATAAACATCGTGAGAGTGCCCGGTTATGGGCTTCATATATCGATATTCCCATGGACTCTGCTATTCCCTCCGTCCAACGTTTACGAGGTCGGTCTCTTCCTCTGTTTCCATCTGGTCTGTACATCATTGCTTGTTGTGGTATGCTGTTGACTGGTAACCTACTTGCATGGCCAAACCATTTGACTTGTTGCTTTCTAATAAAATCTCACACGATCACTAGTATTACATCAGCTCTGTTTTCATGTCCCAGTTATGTCATGTGGTCAAGCCATTAAGGTATTTATCTCTGTGTCTGCCCATTATTATTTTCACATGCAATTTGTCAGTTGTCATTGCTTTCAAGTGTATTTCTCTTGGTAATGTGCCCAAAAATCTTGACTGTCTACCTCTAATTTCTCTAATCAATTTCCTGTTTTCATGTGTTTCTTGAAATACTGCCCCATTCGTTGTTCTGTATATCCACGGCGTTCATTGTATATTTCTCAGAAACTATATTTCCACTGTCATTATATGTTTCTTAGCTTATCTGCTTGTACATGTTTTATAGGCATAAACCAGTATAGCAGTTGACACTTATTTTATTTTTCATTGCTGCTTACAGCTGTTTATTGGCAAGTGATCTATCTATGTTGCATTAGGCTACTTTTGCTATGGCGAATATTGTTCTAATCACTGCAAGAAATCTTAGCCAGAAACTGTTGAAGTGCTATTTAGAACCTTCACTGCTGAACTGATATACCTGTTTAAGGACTGCCCTGTATACGTTACATTGTGGTATTTATTTCTTCTTTGAGATGACCATTAATTCTGTTTTCTTACAATTCAATGTTAACCTTATTTGCTGATTGTACAACAAAAGCATCCCTACAATACTGCATATCCACTTTTCATTGTCTTCAATCAATACAGTATGAACTGCATATTGTCGAGGATATGTCCTCCGTAGATTATTCCGTGTATATCTTCTTTAAACCTCGTAATATGTTCACTGTATAAGAAACAAAGGTAACATAATAAACGGATTGGTCCACAGAACGTAACATTATAGGAAAGCAGCAGTTAATGT